>CM073496.1:63899639-64282139 GCA_037074585.1 Biancaea sappan
GCTGTGGATGGCACTTAATCTATGTCAAACCCATTCTAAGAGTATTGCTTACTTGCAAAGTCAATATGACATTGACATGATACTTCCATAATCAACATTGTGTTGACTCTAAGGGAGGAGCATCCTCATAATACTATCCTTTACTTCAAGCTTCTTAAGAGGTGGTGAGTAAAGTACTTAATTTAATATTTAATGGATGGATTCACTCAGTACTTTAAAACACTTTGCTTAGCAAAGTATGTCGTTAGGGGAGACTAAGAGTCAATGGTACTTTGGTATCAAGATACTTGGTTTAAGAAGTCTTGGCACACCTAGCACACTTATTTGAGCAAATATATGACGTTTATATATATATATTTATTGTCTAATTAACTTAATATTCATATGGATATTCTTATAGAGAGGGGGCCTATTCTTTCTTGGATGTCAAGAGTGATCTTTTTATAAAAGAAAAGTCTTCTATCTATAACCCCCTCTTTAATAAATAAAGAGGTCCCTCTTGACCACTTTAAGTTTTTTTTTTAATAATTTAACTCTTATACTGAATAAAATGTAAAAAGTAAAAACAACCTTGAACTCTAATTAGACTCATGTTGGTTTTTTTAAAAAAAAATCGTGGGGACAGAAATTTTTGGAAGGGGACAAGCTAGTAGCCTATTTATTACAAAGGTTAAATTGGTGGAAGAGGTAGAGTTGAATTATGTATTGTTGGGAAAAACACCTTTCCCCCTTGAAAAATACCTTGGCACAAATAAAACAGAGAAATAACAGGAAACAATACTCACAATCACAACACAAGAAAATAACGTGAAAACTCCAGAATCGGAGAAAAAACCACGACCGTTGTCAAAGACAACCAGAGAAAACACTATGTGTAAATTTTTACAACACACAGAAACTTCTCTTAAATACCCGGTACCAATACAAGACACATTAGCTTGTATTTAATTCTTTCTTTCGTTATACTATTGTTGGGTTTGACTTGAATTTTGTGGGTGACCCGGTTTATAACCCGACCCACGACCCATGACCCATGACCCATTTGTCTCTATATATATGAGTGTGAGGGAATTCATTGTAAGAGTGGTTGATGTAATTTCTCTCTGTATAGCCTCCGTCAGAAAATAATACAGATATTCTCTCTGTCCGTGGACGTAGGTCGCATTGACCGAACCACGTAATTTCTTTGTGTGTTCTTCTCTATCCTTCTCCTTGATTAATTGCCTTTCAGTAACCTAACAAGTGGTATCAGAGCCTTGGTTCATTTTTGGTTCGTCGGTTACTGTAGCACATCCGAAAATTTTCAGATCCGGCTCCAAAATTTCAGATCTTGCCTCAATTTAGTTGTTTTGGAGCATAGGAGACCATTCTCTGCATCTTTGGTGCATTGAAGAACGTCGGAGACCAATTTTTGGTGGTAAGAAAATTTTCAGATCTAGTTTTAAATTTCAGATCTAGCTTGATTCGCTTGTTTTTTGGGAAAAAGAGACCGTTTATTGCATTTCTAGTGCATTGGAGATCGTTTTTCAGTTGTTTTGGTGAGTTTTTACGGTTGCGAGTACTGTTCATCACCGAAATATTCATCGGAAGTACTGTTCATCGCCGGAATCTTCATCGGGAAGAACTGTTCATCGTCTTCTATGGCGAGGCACTGTAGCAGTCAACGGTCAACGGCACTGTAGCGACTCGGATACTGTAGCGACTCAGAACTGTAGCGACTCGGCACTGTAGCACGGTCAACGGTCAACGATACTATTTGGTCAAAGTTATTGTTTGGTCAAAGTTGCTGTTTGGTCAAAGCTGTTGTTTGGTCAAAGCTGCTGTTTGGTTAAAGCTGCTGTTTGGTCAAAAATTACTGTTTGGTCAAAGCTGCTGTTTGGTCATAGTTGTTGTTTGGACCAAGTTTTCTATTGCGATCGTTATTGTTTCCTCGACACAGTTCCGGTGAGTTTATGTTTAATTCAGAAAAGAATTCTGAATTTCTGTGTAAATTTACTGGATTGTGTTGGATTGTGCTGGATTGGATTTCTGGTTTACTGTTGTGAATTTTGTTGGACTGCTGTGTTGAATTTCTGTTAGTGAAGTTCTGGTCAGTTTGCAAGGTTCTGAACAGTTTTGTGAAATTCAATTTCTGATTCCGAAATTTGCTAGTAATTTATCTGCTGTTATTTGAGAAGATGTCGACTCATAAATTCGATATTGAGAAGTTCAATGGATCGAATGATTTCACTTTGTGGAAGGTAAAAATGAGGGCACTTCTGGTTCAGCAGGGATGTGCGGTGGCATTAAAAGGAGAAAGTAGTCTACCTAACACGTTGAAGGAAGAGGAAAAGAAGGAAATTTTGGCAAAGGCTCATAGTGCATTACTATTGAGTCTGACAGATGAGGTGTTGAGAGAAGTAGTTGATGAATCAACTGCTGCAGGTTTGTGGAAGAAATTGGATGATAAATACCAGAAAAAGTCTCTCACAAACCGGTTATATCAGAAGCAGCGTTTGTATACCCTGCAGATGACAGAAAATATGCAGGTAAAAGATCATCTTGATAATTTTAACCGAATTATCTTGGATTTACAGGGTGTTGGGGTTAAGATAGATGATGAAGATCAGGCTATCATTCTTTTGTGTTCTCTACCAAATTCATATGAGAACTTTGTTGACACTGTGTTGTATGGTAGAGATAGTATCTCTGTTAATGATGTCAAAGATGCTTTGCAGTCTAAAGAGCTGAAGAGAAGAGTCTCTAGTTCTAATGAGGATGGTGCAGAAGCAGGTTTGTATATTGGCAGAGGCAGAGACACTAAAAGGGATGATGGAAAAAGAAGCAAGTCACGGTCTAAATCGAGGAACAAAGGAGGACCTCGATGTTATCACTGTAAACAAAAGGGGCACATTAGGAAGAATTGTCCACAAAGGAAGAAGGGAAATGACGAGAAGGAACCGAATACCAGTGGTAGTGCTGCGGTGGTGCAAGATAGTTCTGACGAAGAAGAAGACATTGATGTTCTTACAGTCAGCACCTCTGGTTCTGCAAATACTTGGGTCTTGGACACAGGTGCATCTTATCATATGACTTTCTCACGTGAACTATTTACTTCTTTCAAGGAGTGGAATGGTGTTGTGAGATTGGGTGATGATGAGCAGCTTAGTGTTAAGGGCAGTGGTTCTGTGCAGATTCAGATGTATGATGGAATAGTCAGGACGCTTGATGCTTGGTATGTTCCTGGTCTACGGAAGAACTTGATTTCTCTTGGTACTCTAGACAAACAAGGGTACAAGTACTCTGGAGAGAATGGACAGTTGAAAATCTCTAAAGGTGATCTGGTTATAATGAAGGGTAAATTGCAGCATGGCATTTACTTTCTGATTGGTAATTCTGTGATGGGGACAATGGCTGTATCTAAATCTTTAGGGAAGGATGATGATTGTACAGAGTTGTGGCATTGCCGATTGGGACACATGAGTGAGAAAGGGCTGTCAATTCTAAGTAAACAAGGATTGTTAGAAGGGGCAGAAACTGGGAAGCTAAAATTCTGTGAAGTTTGTGTTATGGGTAAACAACGCAGAGTTAAGTTCAGTTCTGGGAAGCATACTTCTACAGATGTTCTGCAATATGTTCACTCAGACTTGTGGGGTCCTTCTCCAGTTGAATCTCAGGGCAAATGCAAGTACTTTGTTACTTTCATTGATGACTACTCTAGAAGGGTTTGGGTATATTTTCTGAAATCCAAAGATGAAGTGTTTGGGAAGTTCAAGGAGTGGAAGACCATGGTTGAGAAACGGACTGGAAAACAGGTCAAAACACTCAGAACTGATAATGGGTTGGAGTTCTGTAACGCGCCATTTGATGAATTTTGCAAGAAAAAATGTATAGTGAGGCATCGCACTGTACGTCATACACCACAGCAAAATAGAGTTGCAGAACGTATGAATCAAACACTGTTGCAGCGTGCGAGATGCATGCGATTAAACGCTGGCTTGCTAAAACAATTCTGGGCTGAAGCAGTTAACACTGCTTGTTATCTGGTGAATAGATCGACATCTACTGCAATTGACTTTAAGACTCCTCAAGAGGTATGGTCCGGTAAACCTTCTGATTATTCTGGACTTGGTGAATGTTTGCATTCCATGAAGCCCTACAGGACTTGAATGACAGAGATGAATTTGTACTTAGTTCTGGTGATTTGAGAGAATTCAAGTCAAGGAGGGAAATTGTTGGGTTTGACTTGAATTTTATGGGTGACCCGGTTTGTAACCCGACCCACGACCCATGACCCATTTGTCTCTATATATATGAGTGTGAGGGAATTCATTGTAAGAGTGATTGATGTAATTTCTCTCTGTATAGCCTCCGTCAGAAAATAATACAGATATTCTCTCTGTCCGTGGACATAGGTCACATTGACCGAACCACGTAATTTCTTTGTGTGTTATTCTCTATCCTTCTCCTTGATTAATTGCATTTCAGTAACCTAACATGTATTATAGGGTGAATTGTACAGTGTGACTTTGGCTTTATCACCACATTTGGTTCAGTGTCTAATGGAAAAAAGAACACGAAATTCCACTGGAAATGCAGTTCTCCCATGTTTGGTTGGCATGCTTGATCGAAAGGAGACTTTCCATTGTAGAAAAAATTTGCACTATTTTCCTCCAGCTTCTTCTGTCTCCCAAGCGATGGGAAACTGAATTTTTGAATAGAAAACCAAGTAAATTACAATCTTGTTTTCAACTACCCCTCTTTGTCTGCGTCTATTCATCTGCTTCTCCTAGTTCATCTTCATCTTCGTCTATCCCTGTCGTTCTCTCCTAGTTCATGTTCGTCTTTGTCTTCGTCCTGGTTCGTCTTTGTCTTCGGTCGTCTTTACCTTCGTCTTCACGGGTAGTGGTGGATCTAGGACCCCTAGGTCAGGAGGCAATTTTCAGTCGCTTTCCTGGATCTTATGGTAACTTTTCTATATTAATTTCAATTTGTTGCTCATTTTTTAATGTTAATTTCCTCTTCAAAAATCTTTTCATTACAAAAACCTCAAATTTCAAGCTTTTACAAAACCCCTTAATTGCATAATCAATCAACTAATTTGATAGAATTATATATATGTACAAAAACCTCAAATTTCAAACTTTTATCCTAATAATAAAAAGAAAAATTAACTATCATCAATAAAAAATTTTATAAAATTAACTTCACAAATATGCTACTCATGATCATAATTACATAATCAATTAACTAATTTAATAGAATTAGATCTATGTACAAAAATCTTAAATTTCAAACTTTTACCCTAACAATAAAATGAAAAATTAACTATCATTAAAATTTTTTTTATGAAATTGACTTTACAAATATGCTCCTTATCATCCTAATTGTATAATCAATCAACTAATTTTATATAATTAAATCTATATACAAAAACTCTAAATTTCACTCACAGGCTATTAAGAATTTTAGGGTCCTCAGTTACTGTAGAGAACAAATTTCAATTAGTAACCAAGTATGCTCTCCTCAATAGATTCATATATATATATATATATATATATATATATTCGTTATTCTGCTGATTTTTTGATGATCAATTGAGACATCATGGAGAGGACATGATAAGAATCTTAGTCCTAGATCTTCAAATTAATTGATAAGTGGAGGATTAACTATTACCTTGATGGTCTTGTTTGACTCGGATGCCTTTCATGGGAGGTGGTATGTGATATCTTGAAAAGATACTCTGTAAGAAAGGATCAGGAGAGAAAGAAGCTTGAGTGGTTGGGACAGTGAGGAAAGCAATCAGGTGGTCAAAAAAAATTAAGGGAGTAAAAAAAAAGAGGGGGTAGAATAAAAAATTATATTGAAATGTTTAAAATTCAGGGGTGGGACCAATGTAGGTTCGCCTATGCTCACGGGCTTTGCTTCAAAGGCAATGGAAGGCAGGGGTTCCGACAAAGGCATCCACGGCGATCAAAGGCAAAGCAACCCATTCTCTTCTCGTATTCTGCTTCGAAAGCGATAAAAGACTATAGAGGCGATGGATTTGAGATATTCTTTATTTTTTTTAAGTTTTATAATTTTTTAATCAAATAAAAAAATTGAATAGTATGATAAAATCAATCGATTGAAAAATATATACTATAATTTTTATTTTTTTTTTATATTTATTTTTTTCGTTCTATACTAAATAATTTTTTTTTTATTTTTTTTCTCTTTTTTATTCTCTTTTCTTTCCTATTCATGCCCTGGACTGCAAACTAAATGGACTCTGTATTTGGTGATTCACTCAATTACGTGAAATGGCACATGTGAGTGAACTACGTTATGTATCTTTCGTACAAAGTGATTCCTTGCAAAATTCACGGCAAAACTTTCGGATTACCTACTTAGTTTGTTGATTTCACATTCTAAAATTAATTCTGTTCTGTGCATAAGTAATTTCAATGTGTCCCTAGCCTCTAGCCTAGAGTAAATAACATTTTTTAAAAAAATATATATATTTTTATGCAATATACATTTCGTATTTTAATAAAATTATTTGATTTTGTTTATTATTATATTTTGAATAAAATTGAATTTTATGTTAAAATTGAACATTAATTTAACTTTTTATATTGTTATTATGTAAATAAAATTACTATATCACATTATGCCCCAAAAAAGTGACTTGACAGTTCATAGAACATAAACTGAAAGGGAGTTTTGTAATATCAAATGCTATAATAATAAGATAATTTTTTTAAATAAAAAATAAGATATAAGATAATCAAATTTCATGAAAAAATTAGCTAGTGCAATTTACTTGCTCCTACAATCATGTAATCACTAATCAATTTGTTAATAACAAATCAAAAGCAACTCAGCAAAGGATCAACGAAGACATTTTAAGTTGGCAGACCAGACCAGTTTTGTGGTACTCCTCCAAACTCTGACGAACTAAATTGTCAACCACTCATCGGAAAGAAAAAATGGATATAATATTGAATAATTAATTAATTAAAGATAATATTGGGGTTAATAATTAGTAGAGCATACATGAAACCTTGGCAAATACTTTTCATTAAAACATTATGATTAAGAAGCATGCATCACACAACTATGATGATCAACTTGGGGTATCATTAGCAACTAATTTTATACCAAGTTTGCACATCTAAGTATTTAAAATAACAACTCTTTTGTGTAAAATAAAAACACATCTCTCATGTTGGGATTAAAAATATATATTTGAATCACAAATATATTGTCTAAAATCTTCTTATTTGCTGCGAACAAAAAAAAAAGATAAAAAATGGAAGTGAACAATGTCGAGATCATTTAATTTATATGACAAAATCAAATTATGTATTCTCTTACATGCACAAAAGGAAAAACCAGTATTAAAAATAAATTAAAGAAAATGGAAGTGCAGTCTATATAACAAATAATTTTTCTGTCCAAGGCCATATGTCTAACATGATGTTAGATTTTTTGACATTATTCTATTAAAGTGAGAGTTTATATCTGTCTTGCTCAATCAGACGATGTTAGACGTATAGCGTCTAATAAAAAATATAAATTCATCTATGTAATGACACAGGGTGAAATTATTCAATTTTGTTGTTACCCAACCAAAACAGTAAATTAAGGAGAAAAAAACTGTGACAAATTAATAATCGAATCTTTTTCAATATTCGTATTAAGGTTTTGAATGTGAGCCAAATTTCATTTTTAATTATGTTGTTAAAAAAATCAAAGTAAGAAAGAAAGGTACAGAACATCGAACATTCTTTACCTCAAATAGTATAATATGCAACGCGCGTACATCGGATTTAATTAAAATTTTATTAATTAGTTTATGAGTTATGACCAAAGTGGTGGAATCCACTTTCTGTAGATAAAAATCTAATCAGTGTAAGTTAACCGCCCAACCAAAAAAATATTAATAATTAAAGCTTTGAATTCGCGGGACGCAACGTAATCTATGGGTGAGAGTAGGAGAGGTTTAAAATAATCTATATCTATTAACCAAAAGTTATTATGTTGATTTGATTCAAATGCTTCAGATTTTAATATATTATTTTTTATTTTTTAAAAATAATTATAAAATTTATGTCATTAATTAATTTTTTATTTGATCTATCATTAAATTTAACAATTACCACGTCATATTTTAATATATTATTTTTTAAAAAATTAAAAAAATAATATTATAAAATCTGAAATTTAATAATTTAAATTAAATCAAATATATTGTTTAACTCTCTGGTGAAGTAGGAGATCGACTTCCTTAATACTGTTACTTGTTTGTCTCGCCTGACGGATTGGCAAGGAATTTTTTAATATTGTGGTCGTTAAAGCAGGCTCGTAGGCACCTCGATTTAGATGTCTAATTCAGTCCAAGCAAGAAACTTTTATAATAATATCAATAATAATAATTGCAAATGATCCAAGGTTTCAACTTCCAAACCAAGCAAATTCCACCACTAGACAAATTGTTTAAAGTTGATGACATCTTGAAAACTTAATTGGGTTAATTAGTCTATTTGATTAAACTAATGCCACTTGTTGATAAAGTACGTCAAGTTCACTGATTCATTGAACAATGCCAAAAGACAAATCTTGATATGAGAGAACTTTTGGGTGTTACATCATTACTGTTTTTATTAATCCTCAAGTAGCTCTGATTCCGCAACTAATACAGCAATTAATAAAAATCCTACATCTCCAATTCTCTGTTTAATTTAATTAATTTTTCTTCAAAACTCTATTCATCGTGAGTTAATATTTAATTTAATTCTTTTTGTCTCTTCACTGAGTAAAGTTACATGTTTACCTTTTTAATTTCGTTATCTAGAAAGACAAAATTAATTTTAAAGGAGAAAAAAAATTAAAAAGGTTGTACTTCATATGACTAAATTGAAACATTAATTTTTTTTTCAAAGGCAAAAAAGTAATTTAGTATAAAATGAAAAAAAGAATGAAGAGTTTTAGATCTTCATTTTTGTTAGAAAAATTGAGAATGTGTACTAGTGAAAAATTAAAGAGAATGGACATGATTTTCAGATATTTGAACAAGAGGCAATACTTGTTTTATCAAACAGTATTAAATATTTTTTTTCAATTATCAATATATGAAAATTCATTAACCGTCTATCAATATAGTTGACATTAATTTTTTTTCAATCGTAAGACTGAAATTCAAAACCTCACTTAAAGAATAAAGATAATAAGTATAGACTCAGTTAAAACCATCAATATTAATACTAAAAAGATTTAAACTTGGTCAAATCATACATGATATTCTATATAAAAGAAAAAAGAATTATCCACTTCCTTGAGATTTAATATATATTTGAAAAGTTCCTACTATTTTATTTTGTATTGAGCATGAAAACACTCACATCTTTTTTAGTTGTTAAAAGTATTTGTTTACCTTTTTGTGCTCATTATGTTGCATAATAAGGATATAATTTTATATATAATAAAAACAGTGGAATTAAATTAAGGTTAAAATATATTTTTGTTTCCTATAGTTTCATTCAATATTAAATTTATTTTCTATAATTTTAAAATCTTGAATTTGGTTCATGTAACTTCTAAAATTATTAAAAATGATGTCTGGTGTTAGTTAAATGTTAATCAATCGTTATATGTGCATATATGACGTTAATTAGAATTCTTCACTCAATATCTAAGTTCACATTAGTCTTACTCACCTACCACATCATGCTTAGTAAATTTTTTTTTTAAAAATGTTGTTACTATGCATAGTCCAAGCAAGATTTCTCTTATATTTTATCAAAATAAATTTTGAGAGAGAGATAAATTTTGCTTGGACAGTATATAGTAACAATAATTTAAAAAAATATTAAGCATGACGTAAGTAAGATTGATGTGGCTTTTGATGTAAAATTAGATGTATACTAAGTGGAAAGTTATAATCAATGTCATGTGTACATATATAACAGTTGACTAACTATTGACTAATATCATAGACTATATTTAATAATTTTAAAAATTATATGGATTAAATTTAAAATTTTAAAATCATAAGAAGTAAATTTAATGTGAGATGAAGTGATAGGAACTAAAAATATATTTTAACCTTAATAATAATAGATAGCAAGATTAGGGAGAAAGCAAAAGGATAAAAAGAAAGAAAAAGAAGTGGGTAAAAGGTAAAGGAAGGGAGATGGGATGTAGATAGAGGGGTACTGGGTAGGGAATGGAATCATTAGGCAATGGTAGATATGGATGGAAGGAAGATTAAGATACATCCAAGTTGGTTGAACCAAGACACTGCCTTCTATGTATCCTTGACACTGACTTCTTTGTCATTTTACTATAACCCCTGACTTCACCCCCGCTCCAAGGCTACAACCCCAGTCCTTGTCCCTTTCTTCCTCCCTTATAACCCCCCCCACCCTTCCTCCCCTTGTTCCACCCACCCTTCTCCTACATTTTCCAATCTCTCTCTCTCTCTCTCTTTCTGCTTGAACAACATCTAGCACACAGATCCATTCCTCTGGTATTCCTATTCATTCTTTATATCCCAATCAAACCACCACCACCGCATGAATCTGCGTGTCGTTCTGGAAGGATGATGATGATGATGATGCGTGAGGCGGAGATTAGAGGCGGCAGCGTTTGAGGGTGAGACATTGATGCATGTTAAGGTATACGCCATCCATCATGATCCTCGTGCTTCTCACTTTCTCCATTCTGGTGCTCCCTCTGCTTCTCCCTCCTCTCCCTCCTCCCCCCTCCCTCCTCCTCTTGCTTCCCGTTCTCATTCTGGTTATTCTCTTGTTCCTCGCTTTTTCTTCTTCCAGAATCCCCAACGTGTCCCTCCTTTCTTCTTGATCCCACATTAATATATATATATATATATATATATATATATATAAACTCCCGCTGCTTTCTTTTTTGTTTCTTTCCTCATTCCAGCATTGTATATATGGACACCTTTTTTGTTGATTTTCTGCTTGTTTTCCATTATATTCTCTTCTTCCCTCCTCCCTCCCATACTCCTGCAACTCCGCAAATTTTGTATTCACTGAAATCGGTTCGCTTAACTAGTTAATGCTGTATTGCTATGCAAATGTAGTTTCTGGGAATCACCGGAATGGGGCTTCCTATGATTAGAACAAGAAGGAACAAGCAGATTGTTTCAATGTAAATTTTTGGAACATGAGAATGCAGAATACTAATTCCATTGTTTTGACTTTCAAGGGTTTATTTTATCTTCTTTTTTTTTCCCCAATGAGGACTTGTCTAGAATTTAATTTTAATGGTAAATTAAGCTTGTTCTGTTGCTGAAACGGAGAACAAACTTAGGGATTTTGGTATAGCACTGAGCACTACAATGATGAAAGGAGGAGGCATGTAGTTGAAAGAAAATAATGAAAATAAGAAGGGAGGATTGGTGAGAGACACGCGGAATGAGAGGAATTCCAATTCAGAACTTATTATATCATACGTGTTGACTTGGGGTTGGTGGTGAGGACTTGTGGATTAGATTAGCCGAAGGGTAGCGAGAAGCAACAAAACCTCAAAGTTGCTGAGCAATTTCCAAACGAAAAGCCAGTTCAATTTAAAATTGCATATATGCTGTTGTTTATATATAAGTTTATTGGTTTCAATGTACCTTACCCTTTATTAGTAATACTGTCACAGACGCGTATCCAAAACTGAGAAAAAAGGGTCCGATTAGACTGCAATAAGGAAAGGGAAGGCAACAATAATTGCCGTTTATGCAAATGGCGATCCGTTGAGAAAGTGAAACAGAGCGAAGCGAGGCACGTTTGAGGGTGAGGGACTCACTGAGTCACTTCAAATTCAATCCATTTGGCCTTTTAATTTGTGTGCGTTGCCGTATTGTAAAAGTAGGAAACATCGAGACAGAGGATGTCCCGACCAACCTAACCCCACTTTTTCATTAATTTGTTGACATCTTGGTTTGTCCAAAACGGGGGATCACCATTTGTTCCAAACTCCTAAAACCACCACAAATCTAGATCTCAATCATCGCAAGTTTCGCAACACTGAACCGAATCACTATCTGCCCCTGTCTTCTCATTATAGTTTGATTCTGAGAGAGAGAGCTGTATGAAAGCATCGCTGATAGTTTTCTGGATGCGCTTAAACGTTAGATGCATCGTCACATTTAATACTTCATTTTTTTATCCTTTTTTATAAAAAAAATTTCATTAACCGTCGGATCTTGTTCTAAACTCATCGTATCAACTATTAGTATAATCTTTTTAAAAAATAAAAAACAGAAAAATAAAAAAATAATGTAAATTATTGGATGCCCACAATGACGGATCTATGTTGATTCCCTTAATAAGAAATTTTTTTAATTAATATATTTAGTAATTATTTTTTTCTCTCATAAAAATTTAAATATTATCTTTACATAATAAATCATGACCATTAATATTAAAAATATTCTACTTAATAATTTTTTTAGAAAAATTGAATTTAAAAATTTAAAAATTAAATTTATAATATTTTTTTAATAAAAATATTTAAAAACTTTTTTTTTGCTCTTAGTAACTAAAATTTCTAAATCTACTCTTGAATGTGCATCTAACGATTCATATTTGAAGTTGGAACACAAGCACAAGAGAAAATATACTTCCAAATTTCTCTCCATTAGATAAAGATCCAATGAATATAGAATTTCACTGCTTATTAACAAGTCGAGCTTCTTTTCTTTAAATAGTTTTACTCATTTTTCATTGGGTTGATTAACTATTTAATAATTTTATTTTAAAATGTTTTTTAAAATTTGATTTGTATAAATACATAGAGTTTTCTTTTTTTGAACTAATAACCCCCCACAAAAGATATATAGTTTTTTTTTAAGGGAGAGGGCCATACATTAAGTGATAAAAATAAACTAAAATACAATTAGATTACTTCTAGTTTATGTGTAATCTTTTTATTTAATTTAATTTCAATAAAATAGGTTGGATGGATCTGGGAAAGCCCAATATTCTGTGCCAACTTTATTACTTGCTTGCTGGCTGAGCAAAAGGGAAGAGGAGCGAGGGAGGGTTCATTTAATTTCGTACAAATAATTACAGAGAAGCCATTAGAATTAGACAGCGAAACAAATAGCTTATTAATTAAGAAAAATTAATTGACAACGCAGGACCTTTAATTAAAAAGCGCAACTTGTTCGAAGCATCTTAAGCAAGAGCAAAAGCCATTGCTGCTACATTCAATAAAACAAGAAAGACTTGGATTTTTTATAACTATTATTATTTTTTATTCAAAATATAATAAATACATGACTTTTAAAAAATTATTGTATTTTTGTTTTACAATTTAGCATTACATAATTAGACTTTTAAGTTTTAAGAAGCATTTTACACATATTTGATCTTTAGTAGGGAACTTGATTAAAAAAAAATTAAAGGTGTATGTTATGTCTCTAACGTTTATTTCGATTTTCATTTATGTTCCTAACTTTTTTCTTGATTCAAATATATTTCATATGTTTCAATTTTTTTAAAATATATTTTTTTCTTTAATATTGTCAAAGAAACTAAAGAAAATGTTGACTGGGCTGTCATGTAACAAATATTACCTATCACATTACTTACCACGTAGAGAAATTTCACGTCACTTAACGTATTCAATAGAATTGTAACACGCGATATATTTTTTATTCTGAGGAAAAATAAACAAAGTGTGTGCGAGGAAACAAAAACACCTTCTACCACTAAGTCATTAATATACATTCAATATATATGTTTGAAATTTAATATATATATTAGAATTCCTGTTATTGTATTCAAAACAATATACATTAATTATTATATATTATAAAACAACAATAAATCTTATAATAAAATAATATGTTATTATTTTACATAACTCATTTTAAATTATATAAAAGTTTAAAAAAATTTAATAACAAATTTTACAATATAAATTTAATTATTATTTAATTTAAAAATAATCATAACAATATGCTTTGCATATTAAAACTATTTTTTAATATAAGATTTGATATTATCATTTTTAATAATAATTAAATTTTACATATATAAAATTTATATATTATAAAATTTAAAACAATATACATCAATCTATGTTATAAAAAATAACAAATCTTATAATAAGAGAATATATTATTATTTTATATAACTTATTTAAAATTATATAAAAGTTTAAAAAATGTAATTACATAATATAAAATTTATAACATGCTATGCATATTAAAATTATTTTTTAATATAAGATTTTTATATTATAATTTTTAATAATAATTAAATTTATAATATCAAATCTTATGTTAAAAATAATTTTAATAAGCATAGCATATTGTTATAATTATTTTTAATAAAATTTAAGTTACTCAAAGTAGTGTATATCCAACATCATCTTTACTATTTTATTAAAATTATAACATTATCATAACTACAACCTGTAATATAATAAGTTTTTGGGATCTTAAATATTTATTTTAATAAAATAATATTATTTTGGGATCTTAAATATTGGGATAGTATAATAAAATGATATTATTTTGGGATCTTAAATATTTATTTTAATTATTACACTATTTGCACTATTTATTTTAATTTTTAATAAAAATTATCTTTAAACAAAATATTATAATATTTCAAATAAACTAAAAAACCTAAAATTATAATTACCTAAAAATATATTTTTTTCTAAAAATAAAATTTGTAAAAAATATCATATAAATATGTCTTTGTATATCATTTTGTATTTATTAGTTAATTTTACCAAACACTTCTCATTTAATAAACTAGTTTAATAGTTGTCAGCTAAAAAAAAATTTTTAATTAATTTATCAACTATTTTTACCAAACATAACTTATATATATTCTTGTTGTAAAACAAACTGTAGATATATAAATCTCCAATAATTAATGTGGCATTGATTGATTGGTGCAGATAAATATTGTAGAGAAAAAAAACAGCTGTGGCTTGAATAAAATATGTAGCAATATTGTGTGAATAAGTAATAGTGTTTGTATAATTTTAAGCATTAATTTTCATATTATTGGCCTTTGGTAATAGTAAAGCTCTTGAATCCCACTTGAATCCAAAATAAATAATATACATGACATGTTTGCAGCGAAAAGAGAGGGAAATACACAAAATAAAGAGGAGTTGCAGCTAAAATGAGTTTCCAAGTTGCAACAAAATGCAACATGAAAGAAACTATTTGGGCCTGAAAACGACAACGGAGGTCAGAAAATATCGATCCCAAGTTCCCCTCAAACCCCACATTAATGTTACGCAGTGTGTTTGTTTATTAATTTATTGCCTTTCTTTAATACCGAATAACCAATACAGCGACCAGAGGGGGGAGATGCAATGTATGGTGTGAAAAAGTCAGAATCGGGAGCAGACAGCAGAGCTGCGTTTTCAAACCGGAGGCATCCCAGTTAGTGCCGTACACCTGAATGGCTTTGGATTTGGAATTGGATATTTAATTAGTGGGGCCCATTAACTTGGTGGGGACCATTAGCCAATCTCCCTGTAATTGAAACGCAATAACATAATAAAATAAAATGCCATCTGGCTTTTATTCGATGTGTGGAGCGTAACGTAAGCATATATATATATATATATATATATATACTCATAACACCATTCCTCTTCCCATTCTCATTCCATGGTGCGGCACTAGGAATATAAGAAGAACTCCGCAACTATAACAAGATAAAATGATATAGTAGAACTGGAAGAATATTGGAGTGCGACTTTGATATGAAAATGAAAGTATTAAGAGGTCAATGATCAAAGATAGGCATTATTCTCATATATATTCTCAGTGATTTGTGTCAAGCAACCAATGGAGATAGCTCTTTTTTCTTTTTCTTTTTCTTTTTCTTTTTTTTTTAAATTTGGGTCACCATTCATGGCTGGATGATACGTAGATTCGTATTTCTTCTTATCTTTTGATTCACTGTTGATTTCATGGGTTTTTCTGCTCTACACACATTTCAAACAAAACAGGCTCTTCATATCAGTCTTCGTACAGGTTTTTTTTTTCACTTTTGGGCTTTGGCCTTTGGGTATCATTTTTTCTTTATTATCTTGATTATCTCTTTTTGTTTTTTATTTTTTTTTGGTCATATTTTGCGGTGAGATTATTTTTTTTTTCAGAACTCTTACACACTTATCCACGTTCTGATATTGGATTGAAGCCTGACCTCTAGAGTCTAGAGCTTCAACAGGGTCTAACATCTTGATTGATCGTCTTTATCATAATTAATTTGAAGTGACATTACATGGTTTCGCCCTGGGTCGCTAAATTGGGAGTATATTTAGGATGAAAAAACGAAAATAAAAAATAAGATATTTTATTAAGATATTTTTATTTTTAAAAAATAAAAATTAATATTTTTTGAGAGAATAATTTATATAAATTCTCACTATTTTTCTATTATTTTATTTATTTACATAATTATATGTAGACATACCAAACATGTTGTAGGAGTTCCATCTCTCCTTCTTAAACCGTTTATTCTGTGGGAAAATATACATTTTTTCATTTCATAAAAGGATTTTCTTTTGTTTATTTCATTAAGAAAAAAACACTTTATGAAAAAAATTTATTTGAGTCCAAATATAATCCATGGCAAGCTTTGCTAATAATTTGAGTTTATGGTAATTGACAGTATTGATACAAGTTTATAATAATGGGTTAAAATAAATTTAGATTTTTTAATATGATGGGAGTTTTACTTTCACAGTTTTTTTTCTCTAAAAAAATTTCCGACGAAAACTTTCTCCCTCAAATAAACAAAACCTCAATGAAAATTGGTGTTGATAAGACTGCCAAAAATCTGAGAGGCTGATTAATATTTGTAGTTCAAACTTCAAAGGAGGTGGCGATCGCCGGTAAAATAGAGTTTTAATTGGATTAGTTTTATGGGGTACGGGTTCATGTACAGAGTACAATCCGCTTGTGACTTTAATTATTGTATACAGAGACAATATTAAAGGCAGAAGCACTAATATTTAATTTTGGGGCGGCTGTGAAGTTACAAACCCAACAACTTGGGGTTTTAATTTAAAAGAATTGGTTACTGCAATTAAAGGCATTCTGCTTTGGGGTCCATGGCTTTTTTGTTCAACATTTGAACCACAGCAGATTGTTTAGCTCAAAATTCCATATTCCCACTCCGAAAGCTACCCATGTTTGGATTGGAGCTACTTAATTTTAGAACTCGAGTGGGTCGGTTCAATTTATTTTAGTCCAATATTAACAGTGAACATGAGTTAAATTAGTCTAAGTTTTACATAATTTATGCTCAAAAAATTTTAGCCCATTTCAATTCATCATAGACTAGACTGACTCTAAGAATTTATTTTTTTGTTTAAAAATATATTTTTAGTTATTTTAATAATAAAAATTATTTAAATTAAAATTCTAAAAATATATATTAAACTTTAAAATAGACTTTTTTAAAAAAAATATATTTTTAATTATTTTAAATGAGAAAAATTAGATATTAAAATTATGATACTTCAAAAAATATAACTAAATTTTTAAAAAAATAAACTAAATTTAAAAATATAAAAAAAAAACTACAAAGATCGGTTTACCCGAAACCCATATAAGTCAAAAAAGAGCTTTAATAGGTTAGAATAAAATTTTTTTCTTCAAAATAAATTATTAAAATTTTTTTAGACAAATATAAATTATCAAATTATTGTTCCGTCTCATGCTATTTGTTTTTTTTTTTTGGGGTGGATATAGCTTATTATTGGGTCAAACTTAACTTAACACTCATCCCATTTATTGGGTTGGGTGGGCTTAATTTATACTAAAATTCCATAAGATTTTCACCAAAAAATTAAAAAACTCAATCAGATTTGCAAAGACGTAAACGTATACGATTAACTTGTGTCAATTACGGGTTTCGATAGCAAGGATCTGAATACATATGCATCATATATCTGCTGCATATACGACGAACTGAGCATTTGGTGAAGAACAAGAGAGAAGAAACACCGGTAATGTCTAATCAGTCCAGGATTATCTCTTTTCTTGGGTAAATTATCTTTTCTCCCTTTCACAAGTTGTTTAGGGTTATTTTCTTTTTTTTATGCTATCTAAATTTTTTTCTTTTAAGGTTGCTATTATATTTGGTCACACTATCAATTTTATTTAATATGATTTATTTTGAACTTTTTGGTCATTATTTAAAAAAAAAATTCTACACAAATTTTGTATACTCAAAATACAACTAAACTACTTCCAACAACGATATTATTTTGTAATAAAAAAATGAATTGTCGAAAAATGTACTTTTACTTTTACTTCAATTTTATTTATGTGTTGAAAATTTTAAAAAGTGCTTTTTAATATATATATATATATATATTAAATATATATTTCATAGTTATTGTATTGTATAATTAATAGATATATAGATATTCTGATCCAAAACGGTTGGGAGAGATCAATGTATCATATCTACTGATTTTAAGTTAGGAGAGCATATATAATTTTTCAAAACAAAAGGGAGGACTGTGCAATTTGAACATTTCTCAAAGAAGGAAAATATTATTGCATGTTTGGCATATTTGGAAGGGGTTCGTTGTGCCAAATTGAAAGTTAGTGGGGTTAATTGCAATATTTTAAAGTTTAAGGGAGCTTATTACATATGATGACGTTATGTGCATTCCCTTTAAATTTTATTATAATTGGTATATTTTTAATTTAATGATTATCTTAAAGGCACACGCATTTCTAATCAATCTAATATATTTTAAACTTTAGCAAAAGTATTTCTTTGAGAAGACAATGTTACAAATGGATTAGTCAAAGATTACCGAATCATTAAGAGAGAAAAGAGAGATCCAAACCTGGATACCACCCAACCAGGTTGAATTTTGGAAGAGATTACAGTTTGAAAAAGAAGGGGAAAAAGAAAAAAAAAATCCAGCAAATTAATTAGTTAATTATTTTGTGTAATGCAGACCCAAAAGTTTAGATGAAGTATATGATTAATTAATCAAATCCAAAGATAATTAGAAAAAAAAAAAAGCAAAACAAAACATCACATAGCCTCCCTTTAGTACAAGTGGTGCTGCCTATTTAGATACAAAGTCCACCTTCCACCGTACTATAATCACGCACCAAATAGTGCTACTTGAGCACCGTTCAGAAGTTAAGGGGCATTTTTTTATTTAATAGGGTTTAAATTTGATTTGTTTAGCTTTTAAATTATTAAATGTGTTTTTTTTTATTTTTATTAAAGTTTAAATAGGTCTCAATAGATTTTAATAAATTAAATTTTGAAACAAATTTAAAAAATATTCAAATCTAATTTTGAGTCTTGCATTTTTTAATTTAGATATTAAAAAGAATTATTTAAAAGATTCAATCCTATGTTATGTTAAATATAAGAGATTATTCCAACCATTTAAACAAAATATTATTATTATTATATAAGGGTTATTTTTTATATAAAATATAATAAATATAAATTATATTTTTTATAAAATATTTTACATTATAGAAAAAATAAAAAAAATTAACAACAAATTTTATAATATCATATAATATTAAAGATAATAATTAACAATAAATGTTTAGTTACTAATTTATTTAAAAATTATTTGAATATTTTTTTATAAGTTATATATATATTCATATGTTGAAATAACAAACAATCTTAATTATTTAGTATTTAGATTGAAAAACAATATTTTAATAATTATATATGCACATCTTTAACTTAAAAAAAAAACAACAAATCCCCCCTAAAAACAGTGCGATGTAATAAGATTCTTGGCGGTGCGCGTATAATATATATAAAAAGTAATTAAAAGAATGTTAATAAAAAAAAGCTGTATATTATTTGTAAAGTAGATATTTAATTTATATATCATTACATAATAGGTTACAAGTTAGACAGTCTGTGGGCCAATTTGGAAGAGGACATTTTGATGCAAAAAACTAAAGATTGCAAGAGACGTGCTAGCCGTAAGCGAATTTAGAATAAAGCGCTAGGAAAGATGATAACTACTTGATATAAGGGATATAAATGAGAAGTTCTGATAGTTAACAAAGGAAAATCGAATGTGATTTTCATTAATATAGGAATGTGGATTGAGACAGCACATATGTACACAAATAAGCTTTGCCGCCGTTAATCAAAATCATTCTGTCATTCTAGTAGCTTCTACGCCCATAAGCACTCGGGGGGGCTACATATCGCGCCTAGAGATGCAGTTGCATCTTTTGAATTTTACAAATTTGTATGTGAAAATTTTTTTTTCATTTTGCCCCCCTTGTACTTTTTTTAAATCCCCTTAATAATTTATGAATCCTATTTAATGATTTAGTCCCTCTTTGTGCTCACCAGACCCTCACTACCTAGAGTCACGAAATTTTTTTCTTAATAATGGTTAATTTTTCATTCTATTATTAGGGACCTCTTTGTAAAAGTTTAAAATTTAGAGTTTTTGTACATAGGTTTAATTCTATTAAATTGGTTGATTGATTATGTAATTAGAATCATGAGTAATATATTTGTGAAGTCAATTTTATGAAACTTTTTCTTAATTATGGTTAATTTCTCATTTCATTGTTAGGGATTGCTTTGTAAAAGCTTAAAATTTGAGATTTTTTGTATATAAGTCTAATTCTATCAAATTAGTTGATTGATTATACAATTAGAATAATGAGTAACATATTTGTGAAGTCAATTTTATGAAATTTTTTCTTGATAATGGTTAATTTATCATTCCGTTATTAAGATCTCTTTGTAAAAGTTTGAAATTTAGAGTTTTTGTACATAGGTCTAATTCTATCAAATTAGTTAATTGATTATGTAATTAAGATTTAGAAGAAGAAAATTTTTTATAAGGAAAATATTTTTTTAATAATATATTACCATCAAATTAATTTAAAAAAATTATCATCAAATTTAAATAAACAAATAAAAATTTTACCTCACTGACTAAAGGATCCTAATTACGCCACTGCCCATAAGGCATAGACGTCTTAACGATCTAAATCAAAGCACATTAATACCACAAAATCACATGCAAGCTCCACAAACATACAATAAACTTAAATGAAACCCTCAATTATTTGTTTTTCTTGGAAAATTTTAAAAAGTGAAAAAAGAAATCGGAGGTGATAAAAAGTAAAAACAAAAGGAGAAAAGAATAAAGAAAAAGTATCGTTAGATGAAAGAAAAAAAATCATACGTAAAGTTAGCTTTGACGGTGAATTTACATAAAACGTAACTTGCGACACTTAGAGAAATGTACGTAACTCTAGGCAACGACACCTAATAGGAAATATTAATTATATTGCCACAAATGCTATAGATGCTGACCAAGGTGATGTTGCTTGTAGTTCAAATCTATATATATAAGTAAAAGACTTTTAGTGAGGCACATTAATTGTTACAAATGCTTTTAATGAGTTCTCTATAATAGCTAAAATGAATTTAGATTGCGTATGCTGTATCAACAGCTCTGCACCATGTATATGTTTCAATATGCATGGTGGTGATGTGTACTTTTAATAAGCAATTCAGCAATGGTTTTAATTCTCATTTTCACCATCAAATTTTAGAATTATGACTGAAGTGATGTTATCTCAATTTCATTGGTAGCTCATAGCTGCTTCAGATGGCAAATTAAATATTTTCAACCATTGGGTTTTTTTTTGGGTTAAATTTTACATCACTGATCAGTGTATAATAAATCTTTAACTATCTAACGTGATATTTCAGTTGAATTATTTATTTTTTTGTTGTTCTCTCAGCCATTTCTCACTATTAATATGGTCCATGTCTTTTACAGTTATCTTTTACTATTAATATAATTTTGTCATCTATACCTATATATCTATATAGTAAATAATTTTATTTTTATTCTTAAGTATTTAGGTCTTATTTGGGTAAACAATTTATTTAAATACTTATATATAAATTATTTCTATAATTAAAAAGTTTATAAGAACTAACTTTATATAAGTTGTTTTCATCTTATTTTTATAAACTGTCTTAAAATAACTTATGAAAATAAGTTAAAAACAACTTACAGATAATGTCATAAGTTATTTTATAAGTTCTCTTACACACTTATACTATAAGATAAGTTTAAAATAAACTCTTCTAATATACTATAAATTCACTAAAACATCTTTGTCATTTGATCCACTCTGTCTGACATGTCATTTTTGCTTTTAACATTATTCTACTATTTTTAAAATTTTTTGTTTGTTTGCTTATGACATGGGTAATTTACACAGGCAATAATAAAGTCACCTTTACGATAAGATTTTGAATTCACTATATCATAAAATTTAAATCCTTTTTATCTCTTTCAATAATTCTGAAATCATCCGAAAATCTCATTTCACGCACACACACACATATTATTCTCTCTCTCATTCTCACGCTCATCTTTTGCAATTTCTCTCCTTCTCTTTCTTCTTCCATTAATTGTTTGAGACAAAATTTTATGCATTCAGAGAAATCGACTGAGAGAGAGAGAGAGAGAGAGAGAGAGAGAGAGAGAGAGAGAGAGAGAGAGAGAGAGAGAGAGAGAGAGAGAGAGAGAGAGAGAGAGAGAGAGAGAGAGAGAGAGAGAGAGAGAGAGAGAGAGAGAGAGAGAGAGAGAGAGAGAGAGAGAGAGAGAGAGAGAGAGAGAGAGACCAAATTTTATACATTCGATATGATGATGAGACACCAGAATAAGCAATAGTGTTAATGGAATAAAATTTTTCCCATGAGTTACAAAGAATTCTTTAAACATAAAAAGAGAGTAATGATGTCATAAAGATAAAAATGCTCGATCGTAAGACCAAATTTTTTGCATTCGATATGATGATGAGACACCAGAATAAGCAATAGTGTCAATGGAATAAAAATTTTCTCATGAGTTACAAAAGATTTTTTAAACATAGAAAGACAGTAATGATATCATAAAGATAAAAATGCTCGTATATACAAGGTTGGAGTAAGGGTTTTTTTCCCCTACAAAATTCCTTTTTTTTTTCCTTTTCTTAACATGACTTCGTAATTGGAATTTGCTGAAATATTTGGAGATGACACTTTCTTTAGGTATTGTTTACATTGATTAATGCAGATTTTTTAATAAAAAAATTCAAATTTTTTTTTTCTATGTTGTTCTTGAAAATTGCTACTCGGAGAGGTCGACTTAAGGGCAATTCAAAAGTATTTGAATCTAAAGCAGTCGTCGTTATTGAAATAGATAAAAAAAAAAAATTAGATAAGCTGAAACTGTGCTTATATCCATTAAACACACTATCAACCATTAGAACTATGAGAAGTAAAACAGTTAAATAATAGAGCTTCTCTTCGAGAAATTATATTTGATTGATGGTTCCTAATATATATAGATAAATTGTCTTTTATTTATATGGATATATGCTATGTATAGTCAATAATTTTATAATATCATTGTAATACCTGCTAATTTTAGAATTATATATATATATAATGCTATTTGGATTTATTCTATATTTTGTCATTTTAATTTTCATATATAAATATTTTTTTTGAATATTATTTATGAAAATTGAATTAAATAACTGGACTAGATATTTGTACCATATGAGGTATATTTTTAACAATGGTGAAATTTATGAAAAAGTGGTTTAAGAATGGTCAATTAGTCTGTTAATTGTAATTTGACTGGATGAATTTGGGTGTTGAATTATGGATACCCATGGGTTATTCAAATAACCCATTAGAAACCCTTAACCTTAAATTTCTACAATCTCCCTTCACAATTCCCACATCTGCCAAAGGCTGAAGAAAATAGTGAAATTTCTCTCTCAAACTTCTTCATCCTTCACTCAAATCCTTTCCTTTGATCTTTAGAGTTTTTGATCAGGTGTTCGGTTCAACTTATTAGCAATTATCTAAGGTAAGCTTCAATCTCTCTAATCTCCTTAAACTTCAATTCATCAGATAACTTTGTAAAAGATTAAAGGAGATTTTGTTCTTGAAAATTTTTATGTTAATTCATGAATTTGAGTTGTTTTGGAGGTTTTTGAGTTAGGATTGAGTTATGGTAAGTTAAGAAAGATGAAATCCTAGTTTAGAGACAAAAAAATTCCAGGATGAAAATTTAGAGATTTTTTTTCTATAAAATTTCAAAAACACTGTTTACTCTAGAAAATTTTCCAGATTTTTTCGGAGTTACTGTAGTATCAATGGCGGTTAGTTGACCATTAATGGTTACTTTAGTAAACTGTTACTGTAGCGTCGGTGGCGATTAGTTGACCATTAGCGGTGTCACGTCCCAAAATTTGAGCACGTGACCAGCACGGAAAGTGAATTTCATTTCACCTCCGTAAGCCTATCTTTCTCTTAAAAATCATACAATTCTTTTTCATGCAACTAAAACGAGTTCTCTATACATACTACAATTACTCACATTACATCACTGAATGAACCTACCCGATTACAGAGATTTCTAGATTTATACAACTTAGAATAAAACTTAACTATTATACCTTTATCCTGAACAAATGAAAAGGTAATTATGGACTAAGGATCCATAATTCCTTGTTCTGATATTTACCTTCAGCTGTCAATTCTGAAAAAAAAATATCAATAAGAGGGGTATGAGCAAACCACGTGCCCAGTGAGTAGATAACACAATACTATGACAAAATAAAAATCATGCATCATAATGATAACATGCAGCAATCATACGTAGATCGATCATCATATGATATAATATTTATTCATAATACTTCACAACAATATCCAAGTGAATCAAATGCATTTCAACAAAATTCAAAATTCACAACAGCAATCGATGAAATCAATTTCACACACAATTCCCGTACCAACCGGGTCGTCCAGAATACCTCTGGATCGTTGCCCGCGGCCCCCGCCGCATCCACCCTTATCGCTCCATTTATATTCTCCACCCTTATAGCTTCACATAGATTTCTCCATGGGGTGCACCACCATGCCTTTCCTTTCCAGTCAAACACAATCACAATCACATATAAAAACATCCTCAATCATAATCTTGAGCCACATACACAACTCAGTCATTTACAATTCAAGCCACAACATAATCAATGTGGTTCCAGCAACATAGCATGTATATAACACAACCCATAATATAGAACAATTATTCAACTCGGTTTACATGTCATTCACAATCCATCATATAACCTCCATTCATGGGAAAATAAGAAAATATAATTATATACATTACCAGACACGTTCCACATTTGTTTATGCCTCATCGTTCCACATCATCCTCTTCA
Source organism: Biancaea sappan (assembly GCA_037074585.1). Lineage (NCBI taxonomy): Eukaryota > Viridiplantae > Streptophyta > Magnoliopsida > Fabales > Fabaceae > Biancaea > Biancaea sappan. The sequence continues at coordinate 63,924,892 of CM073496.1, forward strand.
AACTTGGATATACAACATATTTCCACTATGATGCAAAAAGTCAATAACAGATATTTAATCATAGCAAGTATTAACCCACTCACCTGGATTTCACGCTCTCGGCACTCCCACTTTGCACTTTGACCATTCCTATTGTAATCAGACAAAAACCATCAGAGTTACGAAATAGAGAAATTTCCTACCACTACTCTCGACCTTCACTTACTTCTCGAATCATAACTCCTAACTGGTAATGAATATCTAAATGAAACTTATACCATTGGAAACTAGACTCAAAGAGCTTTCCAACGATATAAAGTTTGCCCAAAACGGAGTCCGGATGAAGAAGTTATGGCCGATTGAAAATGAGCTAAGGTTTTCCGGCACACCTGGCGCCTGGGCGCCACCCATGCCCGGCGCCTGGGCGCCATGCCTTTCTCTTCCCCTCATGTCCTTGGCGCCTGGGCGCCACGATCGCGACCCTTCGCGACTTTCTCTCGGTTTTGGCCCGAATCTGGCCAAATCTTCACCGTTTTTCATGATTTCTTCCATAGGATCTCACCCTTAATGTCTAAGGAGCATTTAGACACCAAAATCACCAATTTTAATCGAGAAACGAAGCCGAAATCTCGATTTTACCTCAAACACTCTTAAAACTAGAAAATAGAGAAAAGCTTAAGAAATAGAAATTTCTACCTCGATTCCTTGCTTTCCCTATGTTGCTTGGCTCCTAGAGGCTCGCCCCGTAGCCCGAGATCCACCCTCCAAAGCCCGGTTGTAGAGTTGGAGTGTAGAGAGAGAAATTAGAGAGAAGGAAGAGAGAAAGAGAGGAGAGAAAATGAAGAGAGAGAGAGGAAAGAAGAAAAATGAATAAAAAAATAGGTGAGGCCACCTATATACTCGCTCGGGGTGAAATTATCACTTGCTCTGCAATTGACCCTCAGTCAAGACTAGCAAAAGCAAATTCATAAAATCTCACCTCAGGTGTTTCTAAATCCTAGGTGCCCCACAGATTTCCTTATTTCACTTTAGTCCCTCTCAATATCTCAAACTCCACTTTAACCTCGAATCCATCATCTTTTCGGTACCGGACTCATAATTCATTCCCATAAGCTCTATTCTTCTTCTCGGGTTCCTACTTGGTCATTTCTCAAAAGTCCTCTATACTTTCTTTTCTTTTCACTTTAGTGCTTGAGAATCTGTAAAAATTTCCTCAATTAAAAATTAAAATTTCTATTCCCACATTTTCTTCACTAATTCAAAAAGCAAATTTTCCACGTAATTAAATTTTTCACTAAACTTCAAATTAGACTTTAAATATTCATATAAATTCTTGGGATATTACATTCTTCCCCCCTTAAAAGAATTCGGTCCTCCGAATTCAAAACTTACCTCAAGATTGAAACAAATGCCAATATTTTGTTTATATCTCATTCTCTCTCTTAGAATTTTCACAATCAAGTACAAAATATAACAAGTTCAACATATTTTTATTTCTAATACATAAGTTACAGGCAACAAGCTGAACTTGATTTACAAAACAGATAATTTTAATACGTAAACATTAGATCAAACATCAGCTTTAGGTACAAACAAAAGAAAAGATAAATTAAGAACGAGGAGGCTTTTGAAATGCAGAAGGTGCTCCAGGTCTAGAAGAATAAGGTGCTTCAGACCTTAAGGAGGAAGTTAATCGTTGCAGCCTAGAAAGAGTTTCTGGAGGAAACGTCTGGGAAATTTGGCGAAGTGCAGAAGTCACTCCATTCATACAGTCAATACATCTCGCTTGTTGGTCACGAAAATTTTGAGTTGCAAACATCGAATGTCTATAAACTATTCGCCAATTCCCTAAAATGACGGTTCAAAAGCTTCTCTTGTTCTGTAAAGAGACGATTTATCAATCTCCCCTGGTCCTCAAAGTGGCGGTTTATCAATCTTTCCAAGTCCTCCATCTTTTGTCTCATAAGCGCAAGCTCATTATTAGAAGATGTTGCTGTGCTAACATCCTCTAACTCTACTACATCCCTTTTTCTTTTCTTAGCCTCTGGTGACTCTTCCATGGATCTCTTATTCTTATAATTCTCCTGGCTAAGATTTAGATCCATCTCTACCTTGCCAGCCTCAAAGTTTAAATTGAAAGATTTATTGCCGGCCATATTTTTCTGAGCTATAAAGGTTGTACAGAAGGAGAAGTTTGATGCTAAAAAGCTTATAGATATAAACTCTTAGTGTAGTGAGCAGCGTAATGGGGCATCCATTATATATAGACGAAATTTAGGGCTACAAAACCTTTACATCATACTCTAAAGATGACCTACAGACCTTATCCGACGCAATGCCAACGGTCTCAGATAAGCATGCCAGAAAATAACAAAATATAATCTAATACAAAAGATTTCCTCAAAAATTTCGGCTAACTTTTGACTCTTGCTCAAATTATTAAACTAATCGCCGCTTCAATTTATGGCTTCTTAACTCTGTATTTGTCTTATCTAATAATTCTAAATCGAGATATTACTCCATGAACGGGTAGCTTCATACTAGCCTTATTTAGGTTTCTAATCCGTGACTTTGCCCTAAGCTTACACATTTTCAAACATACATATTAAAATAAAAACTTCTCACATCTACACATCAAGCGTTCCATAAAGTGAGAGAAAAATTTTACCTTTCACTTGCCTCTACGAGCATATAAGTATATATGTATAAACATGGAGATACATCATTATCTATATATTTTCATCTATTCAAGTCCTTTTAAATTTCAGACTTCTCATTCTCTGAATATATGTAGAATCACTACATATTATTACTGGCCATAACAAATAGCCTTCACTCTCTATACATGAATAACATACATACATATCATATGTATTTAGATACATATAATCACAGTATAATTCAATCAATCATGTATATTATACTTAACTGAAGGCTTTCAAGAACAATACAAGAAAGCATAGAAATACATTTTAGTTCATCGTGAAAACATCCAAGACACTCTGTAATGGCTACATTGTCGACTTCCTTCAATTTCAGAAAATGCCAACGAGAGAAATGGAAAAACCAAGTGTAAATCGGCCGCAAATCCACCGAATATTGACTTTCGTGGTTTTGCCATTAATGCGACGCGTTATTGGTGTGCATGCCTACCCTAGACTTCTAGCTTTCAGCTTGCGGAAATCCATAGGTTAAGCGTATAGGGTGCGGCGAAGAGATATCTTCTTTGTCTCTGAGTTCAAATTTTTCCTCTATAAGAACTATCCCAACGTTCTCAGTTACCACACCACAAAGAGTAATCATCTCTGAGCCTACAACTTCTCAGCATTCCTCTCTTCTCATACTCCGACATAAATTTCTAAATTTTCCAAATCATGGCCACAAGGAAGTACATTGATCTCACAGTGGATACCAGGAGAGAAGAGCTCGACTTAAACTTAAGTCTGGGCAAAGACAAGGGCAAAAGACCTTTTGAGGGGTCTCCAGAGAAGCAGAAGGAGAAGAAAATGAAGAAGATCGAGGAAGCTGAGGAGACTAGCACGGGCCATACCTCGGAAGACAAAATCGCCTGTCTAGAGCAGGAGGTCAAAAATCTGAAAAAGATGATAGAAAACCTAGAGAAGTTAACTAAACGCAATCATGCAGAAATGACTTCAAGAATAGACAGGTTCTTCTATTGGTCTACCCAGTGCTTCTGCAATCAACAACAAAGAAGTGTTGATTGTATGAATGGGATTTACACTACCCTCCGCGATATTGCTCTGTCTCTCGCTCCAAGGAATGGTCGAGGGGTGATGATACAGTACAACCCTCCTAATCCGAGACCACCTCGCTTTTAGATTACTCATGCACGAGTAATTTTTTTTTTTTGCAATGTAATCCTTCTGCTTTTAATGCCAGTGGTTTCTTTTATGGGATGGTACTCCAAAAATAGTAATAATAAAATTAAGAAAGATAAAAGAAATCAGTCACACAAAATCAATCATGAATTTAACATATAAAGCCCCATACATACAATTTGATCCGACAGCAACGGAATCAAAACAAATAATAACCTTTCCCTTACCGAGTTCAAAAGTATAGCCATAACTCTCTAAAACTAAAACTAAAAACATAACTCATAAGAAAAGACAAGTCTTGGAGGAAAAGGAAATGAAAACATCCTACAGGACCTTCAGTGGAGCCATCTCTCTATAGTCGTGCCCGGGTTCACCACGATAGAGGAGATCCCACTAAGGTTACCTTACTCTGTAATCGGTAGGAGACCTAATCCCAAAGCTCTGATACCAACTTGTCACGTCCCAAAATTTGAGCACGTGACCGGCACGGAAAGTGAATTTCATTTCACCTCCGTAAGCCTATCTTTCTCTTAAAAATCATACAATTCTTTTTCATGCAACCAAAACGAGTTCTCTATACATACTACAATTACTCACATTACATCACTGAATGAACCTACCCGATTACAGAGATTTCTAGATTTATACAACTTAGAATAAAACTTAACTATTATACCTTTATACTGAACAAATGAAAAGGTAATTATGGACTAAGGATCCATAATTCCTTGTTCTGATATTTACCTTCAGCTGTCAATTCTGAAAAAAAAATATCAATAAGAGGGGTATGAGCAAACCACGTGCCCAGTGAGTAGATAACACAATACTATGACAAAATAAAAATCATGCATCATAATGATAACATGCAGCAATTATACGTAGATCGATCATCATATGATATAATATTTATTCATAATACTTCACAACAATATCCAAGTGAATCAAATGCATTTCAACAAAATTCAAAATTCACAACAGCAATCAATGAAATCAATTTCACACACAATTCCCGTACCAACCGGGTCGTCCAGAATACCTCTGGATCGTTGCCCGCGGCCCCCGCCGCATCCACCCTTATCGCTCCATTTATATTCTCCACCCTTATAGCTTCACATAGATTTCTCCATGGGATGCACCACCATGCCTTTCCTTTCCAGTCAAACACAATCACAATCACATATAAAAACATCCTCAATCATAATCTTGAGCCACATACACAACTCAGTCATTTACAATTCAAGCCACAACATAATCAATGTGGTTCCAGCAACATAGCATGTATATAACATAACCCATAATATAGAACAATTATTCAACTCGGTTTACATGCCATTCACAATCCATCATATAACCTCCATTCATGGGAAAATAAGAAAATATAATTATATACATTACCAGACACGTTCCACATTTGTTTATGCCTCATCGTTCCACATCATCCTCTTCAAACTTGGATATACAATATATTTCCACTATGATGCAAAAAGTCAATAACAGATATTTAATCATAGCAAGTATTAACCCACTCACCTGGATTTCACGCTCTCGGTACTCCCACTTTGCACTTTGACCATTCCTATTGTAACCAGACAAAAACCATCAGAGTTACGAAATAGAGAAATTTCCTACCACTACTCTCGACCTTCACTTACTTCTCGAATCATAACTCCTAACTGGTAATGAATATCTAAATGAAACTTATACCATTGGAAACTAGACTCAAAGAGCTTTCTAACGATATAAAGTTTGCCCAAAACGGAGTCCGGATGAAGAAGTTATGGCCGATTGAAAATGAGCTAAGGTTTTCCGGCACACCTGGCGCCTGGGCGCCACCCATGCCCGGCGCCTAGGCGCCCCACGTGGCGCCTGGGCGCCATGCCTTTCTCTTCCCCTCATGTCCTTGGCGCCTGGGCACCACGATCGCGACCCTTCGCGACTTTCTCTCGGTTTTGGCCCGAATCTGGCCAAATCTTCACCGTTTTTCATGATTTCTTCCATAGGATCTCACCCTTAATGTCTAAGGAGCATTTAGACACCAAAATCACCAATTTTAATCGAGAAACGAAGCCGAAATCTCGATTTTACCTCAAACACTCTTAAAACTAGAAAATAGAGAAAAGCTTAAGAAATAGAAATTTCTACCTCGATTCCTTGCTTTCCCTATGTTGCTTGGCTCCTAGAGGCTCGCCCCGTAGCCCGAGATCCACCCTCCAAAGCCCGGTTGTAGAGTTGGAGTGTAGAGAGAGAAATTAGAGAGAAGGAAGAGAGAAAGAGAGGAGAGAAAATGAAGAGAGAGAGAGGAAAGAAGAAAAATGAATAAAAAAATAGGTGAGGCCACCTATATACTCGCTCGGGGTGAAATTATCACTTGCTCTGCAATTGACCCTCAGTCAAGACTAGCAAAAGCAAATTCATAAAATCTCACCTCAGGTGTTTCTAAATCCTAGGTGCCCCACAGATTTCCTTATTTCACTTTAGTCCCTCTCAATATCTCAAACTCCACTTTAACCTCGAATCCATCATCTTTTCGGTACCGGACTCATAATTCATTCCCATAAGCTCTATTCTTCTTCTCGGGTTCCTACTTGGTCATTTCTCAAAAGTCCTCTATACTTTCTTTTCTTTTCACTTTAGTGCTTGAGAATCTGTAAAAATTTCCTCAATTAAAAATTAAAATTTCTATTCCCACATTTTCTTCACTAATTCAAAAAGCAAATTTTCCACGTAATTAAATTTTTCACTAAACTTCAAATTAGACTTTAAATATTCATATAAATTCTTGGGATATTACAAGCGGTTACTGTAACAAACTGTTATTGTAGCAACCATTAGTTGACCGTTGACTGTTACTGTACCAATTAGAAAATATTGAATATTTTATGATTTTGTTCCCTTTGTTATATTTACTTGTGATATCTTTTACTAGGAAATTTTCCTACACAAATTCTAGTGAGGAACAAAGTAAATTTGGACAATATCAAGGTGAGTGAATAACCTTGCTAAACTAGTTTGATATCATTAGACAAAGTACAATATAAGTCTCATTTACAATATTATTGAAATATTAAATAATCAACCTTCCAGTTGATAATATATGATGATGCTATGATTGTGTCACGTCCCAAAATCTGAGCACGTGACCGGCACGGAAAGTGAATTTCATTTCACCTTCGTAAGCCTATCTTTCTCTTAAGCATCATACCATTCTTTTTTATGCAACCAAACTGAGTTCTCTATACACACTACAGTCATTCACATTACATCACTGAATGAACCTACCCGATTACAGAGATTTCTAGATTTATACAACTTATAATAAGACTTAACTATTATACCTTTATCCTGAACAAATGAAAAGGTAATCATGGGCTAAGGATCCATAATTCCTTGTACAGATATTTACCTTCAGCTGTCAACTCTGAAAAAAATGTTAATAAGAGGGGTATGAGCAAACCACGTGCCCAGTGAGCAGACAACACATCACTATGACAAAAAAATATCATGCATCATAATGATAACATGCAGCAATCATATGTAATCGATCATAATATAATATAATATAATTCATAATACTTCACAACAATATCCAAGTAAATCAAATACATTTCAACATAATTCAAATAATTCATAACAGCAAACAGTGAAATCAATTTCACACATTTTTCGTACCAACCGGGTCGTCCAGGGTACCTCTGGATCGTTGCCCGCGGCCCCCGCCGCATCCACCCTTATCGCTCCATGTATATTCTCCACCCTTATAGCTTCACGTAGATTTCTCCATGAAGTACACCACCATGCCTTTCTTTTCTAGTCAAACACAATCACAATTACATCTAAGAGCATCCTCAATCATAATCATGAGCCACATACACAACTCAGTCATTTACAATTCAAGTCACAACATAATCAATATGGTTCCAAGTCACAACAGAATTTTTATAAATATTTAAAGTCTGATTTGAAGTTTAGTGAAAAATTTAATTATGTGGAAAATTTTCTTTTTGAATTAGTGAAGAAAATGTGGGAATAGAAATTTTTATTTTTAATTTAGGAAATTTTTACAAATTCTCAAGGACTAAAGTGAAAAGAAAAGAAAGAATAGAGGACTTTTGAGAAATGACCAAGTAGGAACCCGAGAAGAAGAATAGAGCTTATGGGAATGAATTATGAGTCCGGTACCGAAAAGATGATGGATTCGAGGTTAAAGTGGAGTTTGAGATATTGAGAGGGACTAAAGTGAATAAGGAAATTTGTGGGGCACCGAGGATTTAGAAACACCTGAGGTGAGATTTTTTGAATTTGCTTTTGCTAGTCTTGACTGAGGGTCAATTGCAGAGCAAGTGATAATTTCACCCCGGGCGAGTATATAGGTGGCCTCACCTATTTTTTATTCATTTTTCTCCTTTCCTCTCTCTCTCTTCACTTTCTCTCCTCTCCTTCTCTCTTCCTTCTCTCTAATTTCTCTCTCTACACTCCAACTCTACAACCGGGCTTTGGAGGGTGGATCTCGGTCTACGGGGTGAGCCTCTAGGAGCCAAGCAACATAGGGAAAGCAAGGAATCGAGGTAGAAATTTCTATTTCTTAAGCTTTTCTCTATTTTCTAGTTTTAAGAGTGTTTGAGGTAAAATCGAGATTCCGGCTTCGTTTCTCCATTAAAATTGGTGATTTTGGTGTTTAAATGCTCCTTAGACATTAAGGGTGAGATCCCATGGAGAAATCTATGTGAAGCTATAAGGGTGGAGAATATAAATTGAGCGATAAGGGTGGATGCGGCGGGGGCCGCGGGCAACGATCCAAAGGTATTCTGGATGACCCGGTTGGTACGGGAATTGTGTGTGAAATTGATTTCATCGATTGCTGTTGTGAATTTTGAATTTTGTTGAAATGCATTTGATTCACTTGGATATTGTTGTGAAGTATTATGAATAATATTATATCATATGATGATCGATCTACGTATGATTGCTGCATGTTATCATTATGATGCATGATTTTTATTTTGTCATAGTATGGTGTTATCTACTCACTAGGCACGTGGTTTGTTCATACCCCTCTTATTGATATTTTTTTTCAGAGTTGACAGCTGAAGGTAAATATCGGAACAAGGAATTATGGATCCTTAGTCCATAATTACCTTTTCATTTGTTTAGGATAAAGGTATAATAGTTAAGTTTTATTCTAAGTTGTATAAATCTAGAAATCTCTGTAATCGGGTAGGTTCATTCAGTGATGTAATGTGAGTAATTGTAGTATGTATAGAGAACTCGTTTTGGTTGCATGAAAAAGAATTGTATGATTTTTAAGAGAAAGATAGGCTTACGGAGGTGAAATGAAATTCACTTTCCGTGCCGGTCACGTGCTCAAATTTTGGGACGTGATAGTTAAATTCCCAAGTCGCTCGGTGCAAGTATTTACAGCACATAATGTAAAGTGATTGAGGGTTTGATCACCCAAGAAATCATATGCAAATTCAGACAAATATATTACTACGATTATGTCAAATGAATGATAGATTGACTATGTTAGTAAATATAGTATTTGTACTTGTAATTTTCTATATAATACAGTTATTTACTTGTTGAGTTTTTAGATAAACTCACACTCCTATAATTATCTTTTCAGATACAGTAAGTGAGGAGCAAAATTATCCGACTGAGGATTAAGAGCCCCTTGGAGTTATTCTCCATCTTTTTTTGGTGGGATACCAGTACTAAATAATGTGAATTTTAGGAATGCTCTGTATTTTATATAGGTCTCCTAGTCTTGCGATATTTTAAATATGACAGATTATGTGCACCTTTCTTTATTATTTCAGATGTTTATAATTCTGTTTTATGGAATATATGATAAATGTTGAATGTAAAACCTTTTGGAGTTTATGTAAATAACTCATGTTTGAGAACTTTATCAAATGAGTAGTTGTGGATATTAAGATTGTCCAAGATTTCGAGATACCACTGAGGTCTTTCTTAGAAATAGTATCTTTTCACATGTTCAATTTTTGGGATGTGACAATTTGGTATCAGAGGATAGGTTCTATAGATCCCCTATAGAGTACAGAGCAAAGTGATCTTTGTGAGCCTTTTCCTATTGTCATGAGTCGTGACATGACCTTGGGATTAGGTTCCATAAAAGACCTTGTAGAGTGTAATGCCATTATATAGATAACTTTTCAGTAGGGCTAGTAAGTGATATTATATATATGTTTGAAAAATGTTTATTATGTGTGTAGATCTTTGACTATTCAATGTCAAAAGAATCTCTTAATAATAATGAGCATATGGGTCCAACGAGGGCCATAATTCCACCAGTACATGTGCAAGACAATCCTAATCATGTTGATAGTTTATGTGCTCAAAATATTGAGGAAACAGCTTGTGGCCAAGCAAGCAGAGTCAAACTTATAGCTCAGATTGATAATGCGGCTATAGCACATATGATTAATTTAATGAATAAACGGTTTGACCGATTTGAGGCAGAATGGAGAGGTCAAGCTGCACAAGCTAACCTACCAATGGATCTTCCTATTGTTGAAGCTGAAATTGTACCACCAGCCTAGCTGGCTGGAGGGGATAATGTAAGGGAGGTAAAAATGACTGAATTCTAGAAAATGAGGCTTCCTACTTTTTCAAGGGAAGATCCCAAAGAGGTCTCACAATGTTTTCTTGAAGATTGTGAAGCAATCTATGATGCTATAAGATGTTCTCTTATTCAAAAAGTAGAAATCATTTCCTTTCAGTTGAAAGGTAGGGCTGGTAAATGATGGAGAAACTAGAAGAAAACGAGAATCCAAGGCGTACCACCAGTTGTATGGGCGAAGTTTCAAGGATTGGTTATGGATGAATTTCTCCCGACAAGTATACGATCATTTAGGGCAAGGAATTTTCTGTATCTAAGGTAGGGACTCATGTCTGTTGATGAATATTCTGCTCAATTTGTTAAATTATCTGCGTATGCCCCTGAAATCATTCCTTCTGAAAGAAAAAAATAAAAAAGTTAGTGAAAGGACTTCGTGACGCTTTATATGATCAAGTAGGTCCAAATATGAATAATTACCCTTCATACTTAGAAGTTGTTGATGTGGCCCGAAGAATGGAAAAGATGTCAAAGAATAAGGAAGAATATCGGCAAAAGAAGAAAGCTAGATATAGGAGATATTTTGATCAAGGGGGAGACACCGGGACTTCGAAACCCATTACTGCATCACAGCATGCTTCGGCCACTCCTTCTTGGTCATCTTATTCCAAGGCCAGTGTGGGTAAGCCTCATTCAGAGATCAGGGGCGATTTCAGCTCTTCTAATATGAGAGGTACTCAAACTAGAAGGGAAAAACTTTAGTGTCCTGAATGTGAAAAGTTTCACTTCAGAGAATGCAGATTAAATACTATTGGTACATGTTGTTTTAACTGTAGACAAAAGGAAAACTTTATAAGGGAATGCCCTCAGCTCATTACAGAACCAGGTTAAGGGTCTGCTTTGCCGCTTTGACCATAATCTATTTCTATTTTTGTTACTCGAACACCGATCCCTTCAATAGGGGGTAGTATGGGAAGAGGTTCTAGAAAAGGCCAAAGAGACCATGGAAAACAAGTTGCCGACAGAGGAAATGCAAGAGTATATGCTCTAACCCGATAGGATGCTCAAACATCTAATGTTGTTATTACAGGTATATTATCTGTTAATATTTTTGCTGCACGTTTTTTATTTGATCCTGATTTTACTCACTTGTATGTATCACTCTTATTTTCCAAGAAGTTTGAATTTAATCCGATTACTCTTAAGGAACCATTCTTGGTTTCCACACCGATGAGTAGGGATGGCAACGGGGCGGGGGCGGGGAGTGCCTCCCCCGTTCCCGTCCCTGTCCCCGCCCCTAAAATCTACCCCCGTCCCCGCTCCCGATCCTCACAGGGGAGAAAAAATCTTCCCCATCCCCATTCCCCGCGGGGAGCGGGGACCCGTGGAGTTTTTTAAAAAAAATTAAAAATGTAAAAAAAATTAATAGTACATATTTTAAAAAAAAAATCTTCTCTTTTCTCTTCTAGGTTGGGGGATAATTGGGAAAATTCAAATGGAGGAGACCGTGGATTTCGATAGAAAGACTGTGTGGGAGAGGACGGGAATTAAAGGATGGGAAGAGTGACCACAACAGACAGAGGAGATCACGACAATGAATTGAAGGATGGGGAGAGCGAGTGCAACAACAAGAAGAGGCCATACCTGAAAGGCAAAGACGGCGAGCACACATTCAATCTCAGTCAAATGGTGAATTGGGAATCAGTTTTGGGGGAATGAGATTAGGGTTTTATTTTTTATTAAATTTATTTTAATTATTTTGAATATAAAATGACCAAAAGATCCCTAATATATATTATATATATAGATATTTGTGGTATTTTGTAAATTTACTAAAATACCCTTCGAGGACGGGGACCTCGCGGGGCGGGGAGTGTGATCCCTGTCCCCGTCCCTGTTTAACTTTCGGGAAAATTTTTCCCCCCGCCCCCATCCCCGCGGGGGAAATTCCCCGCCAACGGGGCCCCGAATGAGGGAATCCCTGCGGGTTTTTCCGAGTTTGGGTCCCCATTGCCATCCCTACCGATGAGAAAGACCTAGGTAGTTAAAATGGGTTATCGTTCTTGTAAAATAATTATTGGAGGTATGAAAACTGAGGAAGATCTTATAATTCTCAACATGTTAGATTTTGATATGATTTTAGGGATAGATTGGTTATCTTCTTGTCATGCTACTATGAATTGTCGTGACAAGGTTATTTCCTTCAATATGCCAGGGAGGTGTAATTTTGTGTTTCAGGGAGATCGAAGTGATGCACCTTACAACATGATATCTATGTTAAGTGCCTGGCGTATATTGCTAAAAGGATGTCAGGGATTTCTAACTTTTGTTAGAGATTTAGAAAAGAAAGAACAGAATTTAAAAGAGATACATGTGGTTAATGAATTCCCAAATGTGTTCCCAAAAGACTTACCTAGATTACCACTAGAAAGAAATATTGAGTTCGGTATTGATTTGATCTCAGACACACGACCAATTTCAATTCCACCTTATCGTATGACTCCTGCTAAACTAAAAGAACTCAAAAGATAATTAAAAGATTTGTTGAACAAAGGGTTCATTGGCCCAAGTTTTTCACCTTGGGATGCTCCTATTCTTTTTGTGAAAAAGAAAGATGGTTCTATGAGATTATGTATAGATTACCATCAGTTGAATAAAGTCATGGTGAATAACAAGTATCCTTTACCAAGGATAGATGATTTGTTTGATCAGTTTCAAGGAGCAAGATACTTCTCAAAGATTAATCTAAGGTCTGGATATCATCAGTTACAAATTAAGAACGATGATATACCTAAGACTACTTTTCGTACACGGTATGTACATTATGAGTTTCTCGTGATGTCTTTTGGATTGACAAATGTACCAGCAACATTTATGGATTTAATGAACAGAGTGTTCAAACCATTCCTTGATAGGTTTGTAATTGTATTTATTGATGATATTTTAGTGTATTCAAAGAGTCATGAAGAACATACTGAACATTTGAGAATCGTACTTCACACCTTAAGAGAGCATCAGTTGTATGCAAAGCTCTCAAAATATGAATTCCTGATGAGTCATGTAACGTTCATGGGGCATGTTATTTCTCAGGAAGGTATTCATGTAAATTCAAGAAAAATTGAAGCAATAAAGCAATGACCTAGACCAACAACTGTATCTGAAGTTTGTAGTTTTATTGGTTTAGCGGGGTATTATCATTGTTTTGTCAAAAATTTCTCCAAGACAACTCTTTCATTGAATAAGTTAACCCGAAAAAATGTTAAATACATTTGGGATGATTCGTGTGAGCAAAGTTTCTCCCAGTTGAAAGAGTGTTTAACTTTTACACCAGTTTTAATCCTGCCATCAGGACCAGGGGGTTACTCCGTATTTTGTGATGCCTCAAAGATAGGCTTGGGGTGTGTGTTGATGCAACATGGTAGAGTCATAGCTTATGGCTCACATCAGCTTAAAAAGCATGAGTTGAATTACCTCACTCATGATTTGAAAATGGTAGCTATAGTGTTCACCTTAAAGGTATGGAGACATTACTTATATGGAAAGTTTGGCTCACATTGTCACTATAAGGAGGTCTCTAATACAGGAAATACAGGAATTAGAGACTAACGGAGTATTCTTTGAGATCACTGAGTCAGGTATATTTTTGACTCATTTAACAGTTAGATCATCTCTTGTTGAAAAAGTAAAAGCAACTTTGGAAAACGATATCGATATGGTCAAAACCAGAGATAAGGCAAGAGAAGGTTTAGCATCAAGTTTCTTTGTAGATGAAGAATGAGTCTTATGGTTTAATGGGAGACTCTGTGTCCCCAACATTGAATCTTTGAAACATGAAATCTTAGTAGAAGCTCATGGTTCACCATACTTTGTACATCCTGGCGCCGTAAAAATGTATCAGGACTTGAAACAAGTTTATTGGTGGGAGGGCATGAAACGAGATGTGACTGACTTTGTAACTCAATACTTGACTTGTTAGCAGGTTAAAGCTGAGCATCGACGACCACCTGGTTTGATGTAAAAATTAGATATTCCCAAGTGGAAATGGAAAAAGATCACTATGAATTTTGTAGTATGTTTATCACGGTGAACAAAGGGAAATGACTCAATATGGGTCATAGTGGATCGACTTACTAAGTTAGCACATTTTCTTCATGTTCGTACCACTTTCAATGTAGCGAAACTTGCTCGGATTTATGTTAAAGAAATAACGAAACTTCATGGTGTGTCAGTATCCATTATATCAGACCGAAAACCTCAGTTTACTTCTCGGTTCTAAAAAGTCTTTCAAGAGGCTTTGGGTACCAAAGTGAATCTTAGCATAGCATTCCATCCTCAGATAGATGGAGAGTCCGAAAGGCCAATTTAGACTTTAAAAGATATACTGAAAGCTTATGTGATGGAGTTCAGTAGAAGTTGGGAAGATCATTTGTCTCTTGTTAAATTTGCTTACAATAACAGTTACCAAGCCAGTATTCAGATGACACCTTTCGAGGCTCTATATGGAAGACGATGTCAATCTCATATAGGTTAGTTTGAATTTGGTGAAACCAAAATACTTGGACCTAAGATAGTACAATAAGATATAAATAAAGTTAAACTTATAAGAGAAAAGTTGTTAACTGCTCAGAGTAGACAAAAGTCTTATGCGGACAACCGATGACGTGACCTTGAATTTGCAATAAGTGACATGGTTTTCTTACGAATCTCACCTATGAAGGGAGTAATGAGATTCGGGAAGAAAGGGAAGCTTAGTCTGGGGTATGTTAGTCCATATGAGATTGTAGACAGAGTGGGTAACGTGGCATATCGCCTAGACCTACCTTCAGACCTAGAGGGAGTTCATCCAATATTTCACGTGTCTATACTATAGAAGTATCTTCCTGATTCTTCTCATGTCATTCAACCCCAAAAAGTTTTTTTTGATGAAACTCTCACCTACGAAGAGGTGCCAGTAGCTATTCTTGATAGAAAAGTCAAGAAATTGCGCATTAAAGAAATCCCTACTATCAAGGTTCTCTGGAGAAATCATCCTCACGAGAAAGCTACGTAGGAGGCAGAAGATGAAAATGTGGATAAAATATCCACACTTGTTTGAACCCTGAGGTAAGAATTTAATTCAGAGGACCGAATTCTTTTAAGGGGGTAGAATATAATACCTGCTAATTTTGAAATTATATGTGTGTACAATATTATTTGGATTTATTTTATATTTTGTCATTTTAATTTTCATATATAAATATTCTCTTTGAATATTGTTTATGAAAATTGAGTTAAATGACTGGACTGGATATTTGTACCATGTGGGGTAGATTATTAAGAATGGTGAAATTCATGGAAAAGTGGTTTAAGAATGGTCAATTGGTCTGTTAACTGTAATTTGACTTGATGAGTTTGAGTGTTGGATTATAGATACCCATGAGTTATTCAAATAACCCATAAGAAACCCTTAACTTAAAATTTCTACAATCTCCCTTCACAATTCCCGCATCTGTCAAAGGCTGAAGAAAATAGTGAAATTTCTCTCTCAAACTTCTTCATCCTTCACTCAAATCCTTTCCTTTGATCTTTAGAGTTTTTGATCAGGTGTTCGGTTTAACTGATTAGCAATGATCTAAGGTAAGCTTCATTCTCTCTAATCTCCTTAAACTTCAATTCATCAGATAACTTTGTTAAAGATTAAAGGAAATTTTGTTCTTAAAGATTTTTATGTTAATTCATGGACTTGAGTTGTTTTGGAGGTTATTGAGTTAGGATTGAGTTATGGTAGGTTAAGAGAGATGAAATTCTATTTTAGAAACAAAAGAATTCCAGGATGAAAATTTAGAGATTTTTTTTCTATAAAATTTTGAAAACACTGTTCATTCTGGAAAATTTTCCAGATTTTTTCAGAGTTACTGTAATGTCGGTGGCGGTTAGTTGACTATTAGCAGTTATTGTAGCAAACCGTTATTGTAGCGTCGGTGGCGGTTAGTTGACCATTAGCAGTTACTATAGCAAACCGTTACTATAGCAATCAGAAAATATTGAATATTTTTATGATTTTGTTCCCTTTCTTATGTTTCCTTGTGATATCTTTTACTAGGAAATTTTCCTATACAAATTCTAGTGAGGAACAAAGTAAATTTGAACAGTATCAAGGTGAGTGAATAACCTTGTTAAACTAATTTGATATCATTTGACAAAGTACAATATAAGTCTCATTTACAATATTATTGAAATGTTAAATAATCAACCTTCCAGTTGATAATATATGGTGATTGCTATGATTGATGATAAAAATTCAAGGGAATACAAGTATCTACGGTTATATTTGTACAAAGAGTTTGAAGGTTAAACTCCCAAGTCACTCGGTGTAAGCATCTACGACACATTTATGCATAAAGAGTTTGAGGGTTAAATTTCCAAGTCACTCGGTGCAAGTATCTACGGCACATAATGCAAAGTGATTGAGGGTTTGATTACTCAAGAAATCATACGCAAATTCAGACAAATGTATTACTACGATTATGTCAAATGAATGATAGATGATTACGTTAGTAAATGTGGTATTTGTACTTGTAATTTTTTATATGGTACAATTATTTACTTATTGAGTTTTTAAATAAATTCACTCCCTATAATTGTCTTCTCAGATACAATAAGTAAGGAGCAAGATTATCCGACTGATGATTAAGAGTCCCTTGGAGTTATTCTCCATCTTTTTTCTGGTGGAATATCAGTACTAAATAATGTGAATTTTAGGAATGCTCTGTATTTTGTATAAGTCTCCTAAGCTTGCAATATTTAAACATAACAGATTATGTATACCTTTCTTTATTATTTCAGATATTTATAATTCTATTGTGTGGAATATATGATAAATGTTGAAAGCAAAATATTTTGGAGTTTATGTAAATAACTCATGTTTGAGAATTTTATCAAATGAGTAGTTGTGGATATTAAGATTGTTGGATATTAAGATTGTCCAAGATTTCGGAATACCACTGATGTTTTTCCTAAAAATAGTATTTTTTCACATGTTCAATTTTTAGGATGTGACAATCATCATATGATTTTATAATTGCAATATAAAACTGATGAGTTAATATATTTAATTTTATATATTTTCATAATAATATTTTAACAGATTTTCAAAATTAGGGAGTTCGCAAAAAAGAAATATTCTTTGAATTGCAATTTAATTAAAAGATGTTTTTAAATTCAATCAAATTGTATATCTATTGTGTGTTTATTAAAAGTTTGTTTACAAAAATTATATTTCTGTTTTGATGTTAAATTGAGATTAGAATGATAAGTTATTTTTAAATCTAAAAAATGGATTTTTTTAATACATAAAAATAAGATAAATAATAATAAATTTAAATTTTTTTATGTATATGATCTTTTGTATAATATTTATATTTTTTTATAAACAATCATTTGGTGTGTGAATACAAAATTATGAGTGTCGACTAAATCGAATAGGACCACAATGAACAGTAAAAAAAATTTTTACTAAGTTTTAACACAGTTACATTCTTAATGATTCAAATTCAAAACTGTTAATTAAATTAGAATAATTTCTTATTAGTTAACTTAAAGTTATATAATATTTATGCTAGACCCCTATATTGCACGTATTCTACACCAGTTTCAAATAAAGAGAAGGCCTCTCTTATGCACGTAATTAATATTAATAGAGACACAATATTATCAAATGAAAGGGGTGACCAAAGAGGAAAGAAAGAGTTATTTTGAAGTGTTTGGGAGGAAGCCATGGAAGACGCTGATTCCCAAAGTCAAGTCAAAAAGTGAAAAAGACTGTGGTAGATTTGTTAGTGAATAGATATGGATTTACAGCAATTGCTATTTTACAGAAATGTAATGGCCATCCCTACTCAGACCTCAGAAATAAGATTTATAAGTTAATAATTTAATAACTTATTTTGAAGAAAAATTTTTAGCTCTATCTATAAAAAATTTTGGAGTGTAGATGGATTGGGATACTTTAGTCTATTTTTTTTTAAAAGTTTAGTTTTATTTTTTAAAGTTTCATAGTTTTAATATCTAATTTTTATCATTCAAAATAATTAAAATTATAATTAAAAAACCTATTTTAAGGTTTAATATATTTTTTAAAAGTTTAATTTAATTTGTTAAAATTTGATTGTTCCAATATCAAGTTTCTATCATTAAAATAATTAAAAATACATTTTTTAACAAGATAAATAAACTTATAAAATCAGCTCATAGCCAATGATGGGTTAGGATGAGTCAGAAATTTTTAGTCACGAATTATATAAAGTCCAACCCAATTATTATTTATCATTAACCTTGTAAGAATTCGACTAAAGTATATTGACCCGATCCATTTGACAGCTCTAACATTGGTGGTACACCTGCTGAGATTGGTTCGAAGGCTTGCCCGACTTATGTCTAGGTTGGAAAAACCAAATTGTTTTAAAAAAATTTAAAAAATTAGGAGTTGAATCGGTTCAAGCTTGAATTTTATATATATATATATATATATATATATAAGAAATTACTTATTTAAATAATAAAATAATATATAAATTGTATATGATAGTATCTAAACTATTCTATATCCATATGTAATATTAAAATATATAATTTATACAATAAGTTCAATTATTTATCATATATTTTATATTATATAATATATAATATTATTTTAATATATATCGTTTATGAATTATGAATTATGTTATATCTATAGACTTGTAATGTAATTATAGAATTATTATAATTTAAGTTGTTATATATTTTTCTTATTTATAATTGAACAAAAAAATTTATTTTAATCATTATTTTTAATTCCATCACATCGTTTTAAAATGAATATTTTAATTATATAACATTATTATTGAGTTTTTTTATTTAATATAAAAGTAATTTTTTTATATGTTAAATTTCTTTTAATTTATTTATTTGAATTATTTGAGCCTGGCCCAATAAAAAAGGGCATGGATTCAAGTTCACTTTTTATTTTTTATTTTTTTGTGTTATTATATATAAAAAAAATCATCAATTCGTTTTTTAAGAAACCCATTCGGTGTCAAGTCTAATTGGGGGTACGTTAAGGGGTAATTAATTAAGTAATTAAAACTTCACGTGCCCTCCTCACAATTCATAGGGGTATATGGGACCAACCTACTACTTCTAAATATTTACTTATTTCTAACATTTTCAGTTTTGGGAATGACCCATGCAATGTGCAAAATTTTTTATTTATCACAAAAAAAGAAAGCTAACAAAGAAAGAATATATATAGAGAGAGAGAGAGAGACCTTTGCACATTTCCAATCATTTTTAGAAGGGAAACTTGTTTTGAATGGAAATAATCACCCTACATGACTTCCATCTACTACATGCAAAGTATAAGCAAAGGTTATATATCATTGTTCTCAAGGAAGATTGAAATTTTTCAAGTTGAAGGGAGAGATTAAATGAGGGAAAATGAGAGGTTGGTGTCCCGTAGTCTTCCACAGTTGTCATGATTAACCTAATTAATCTTTGGAAAGTGCATGAAACAAATAATTAAGAGCGTTATTTTGAGAATAATTCCGTAATTAAGGGTGCAGTGTATGTGTATCTCTTAGGTGTAGTCCTTTGGCCTTCATTTTTAGTATCTGCGTTAATCTCTCGAGACAAAATAATACTGCAAGTGTATAATCCTTTCATTAATTACCAGTTAATACTTATCATAAATGCAGGCAATTGGCAAATCATGACAAAAATAATCTATGCATATATTTGTCATATATTCCAATTAAGCGTGCTGTGACCTGTGAGAGTCAAAAGAAAGTTCAGAATTCCAAATGGAATTGAATTGCCATCATAGTAAGAGTGAGTGGCATATAATTACAGAAATACCCCGTTCGCATTGAGCGCCAGTATCCCTTACCCGTAAAGGATACGTGTACCGTTTACGTTGTTGTTTCAGTGGTTCGTTGAATCAGAAGGCATTGCCATCACATTTTGTTTGTGGGAAACGACGGTGGCTCTAATAACTCTCTAACTTACCCTCCTCCTCTGATCTCTCTCTCTCTCTCACGAAAATTCATCTTTCTCCTTGGGATATCCACCCACAAGATTTCAGTTTCCCCAGATTTACCCCATCTGGGTTTTGGAGTGGAGGAGGGAATTAGGTAGATTGATGAGCGATTGAGCATTTCTGCATTGGGGTTGAGTTGACTCATCAGTTGCAAGTGATCTATAATCAGGAGAGACGAGGGCATATATGTCAAAGGTGTTTGGGGTGAGATCGATGATGTTTATGGTTGTAGTGAGCATAGGACTTGTGGTTCTGCCGCTGGTGTTGCCGCCGTTGCCTCCACCGCCGATGGTGCTGATGTTGGTGCCTGTTTTCCTAATGTCGCTTCTGCTGATGTTGGCCTTCTCTCCTTTACATTGCCCCGACGTCGTTTTCTGCTCTGTCTAGCTCAGGTACCACCATGCATGTGCTCAAAACCATTATACATGCTTCTCTTTATGTTTTCCTTTTCAATTACTAGTTCATCAGATTCAGAAATGTAGACGATGTATCAACAGCAGTCCCTTTGTCCTTTTCTGACAATGTTTTCTAATTTCATTTTGTTCTACAATTGCTCTCTCACTGCCTGACTATATGATTAGGATTTAACAGTTTGGCCCAAAGAGAAAAAAGATTTAACAGAGCATAAGTTCTGCAATGGAATACATGCATTAATGAAGGTCAAGTCTGAAAACAACACTAAGCAAATGCAATTTCACAACGCAAAAGCACGAATCTAGCTCTTTGTGAGAAGCGCGTCTTAATAAATTTTCAATTTTTTTAAATTTAAATAAAACTTGTTTCCGAAGACAGAGTGACGAAAGAACAAGCACAAAACTGGCATGAAATTTCCTAAGGCAGGAGAGAAAGAGACAGACCGAGAGAACGAGGAAACACACTGGAAATTGGAGCGAGCAAGAGAGAGAGAGAGGGAGGAAGTTCAGTTGGGGGGGTGTCTTTGTCTTTTTCTTCGGGTGGTCAGGGTTAGAAGCAGATATGAGGACACGTGGAAGGCAGACGTAGCGTTTGGAATTCCTAGGAAAGGGAAGAGTAATCAGTAGAGAGAGGGCATGTGTGTTTTTTAATACTTTTTTATATCTTTGGTCAAAAATTAAGAAGAAACACAAACAATAGAAACAAGTTATTTGAGTGTTTCTTTAATAATAGAAACACAAACTCTACTCTTTCATGCAAACTTACCACTTTCTTCAACCAATTTCGGGGACTCATCAAATTCAGCCAACAAATCTTCAATTTCACAAGGCACAACTAGCGGTGCATCTACCTCTTTACCACATCTACTGAACAGTTCCTTTTCCGCACATTTTTAACGTCATGATCTCTTATAATTTAATAAAAATAAATTATAATTATCAGATGGTTTTATAAGTTTATTTGTTTCTTGTTTTTTAAATTTTAACAAATATTTATTTGGAACAATCTAGTATAACTGATCACTTGATGCATTGCAAAGCATTAGAATAAAAGCAAGGGGGCTTGTAACAAAGGATTAAGGAACCAATGCTTAATTATGCTTGCTCAACCATTAAGTTTATTGCAAATTTGCAAGGAGTTGAATTTGAAATTCCCAATTTGAACTTTGATGGGTTGAAGTGGAGAACAAAATACATTATACACTGTGATGGTGCTGAAGGGCGTGATGGTTCCCTATATTCCAAGAAGAGGGGGTAAGCAAAGTGCAGTAAAACCTAAGACTATGAAAGCCACGATGAAGGTGTGGGCAACGTCGGCTTCTTCCACCTCTCCCACGTTTCCCTCTGCCTCCACCAAAACCAGATCTGTATGGCTTAAGCCCCAAAGATTGCACTCCCCTTCTCTTTCGATGTTGCTCTTCTTTATCCTCCTTGTCTTCCTTGTACTTGGTCAAGCTTCTCGTGGTGAATGTTATCTCTCGCGATCCACCCGGTCCCATCTTAACACCCTCTGACATTCGACAAGACTCTCGGCCAACCTTCGCTGCTGCTACTCTTTCTCCCATGGGAAGTGAGTCCTCCTCTGCAAGTGACTTTTGGTTCCAGAATGAGATGCTGCTTATTCTTAATCTCATACATTCTGCATTTTAATACAATATGTTCTCCACTCACTAATTTGCTGGGGGAGAGGGGTCCAACAATTTGCTAACAAGTTCTCACCTTGGAACCTTAGATTTAGCTTTCAGTTTATTTGCAGGTTCATCATCTGAGGATGCTGACATGTCAGAATCATTTGGAGTCTGATCTAATTCGTCAGACATGACAGGTTCAAAATGTTCCTTCAGCAAGGATGTTTGCTTCTTAGAAGCCATGGGATGTAAAGCCAGATATTCTTGCGAGGATACATTAATCTCATAATCCTGAAACAAAATCATAATAAAATACATGTCAGAATTTCTTATTTAAAAAGAAGGCAGTCATAAACTAAGAGCTAAGCCAATTTGTCCACTATAATTAAGCCTTCAGATATTTTTACACTGCATCAGAATTTGAAATTCTGTAGTATAATTACGGCAAGGATAAGTTCAGGCAAGCATCCATGACAAGCTTAAATTTGAATACATGATATGTTCAATAGACAACACAACCAGTGCAAGCACAAGTACCCTATCTATTTAAATATCTCAAAACCAGTATAGCAGAGTATTTTAGTCCAAATTATTATCATTGCTGACAAAGGCAAATGATAATGTTGAATGTAGTCACTGAGAGTGTCAAAAGTTCACTTTTATAAAGCAGCACGGGGAACGGAGATGGTAAAAAAGAGGAAAGTTATCAAAGTAACTGAAACATATAAGGTTAAAATATATTGCAGGTCCTTATAGTTTCACCAAGGACTGAATTTAGTTTCTACGCTTTGAAAGTAATAATTTTGGCCTCTATAATTTCAAAAGTCATGATTTTAATCCTCGGGGTTAGTAGGAAGTTAGTCAACCGTTAGACAATTCTTTGACCTTGACATGTGGCGCCAACTAGGATGATGACGTCAGCAAAAAATCTATGTTGGCTAATGACTTGTCATCAAGGAGAGCCACGTCAGCTTTATTTTTCTGAATCAGCAATTTTTTTCCCCCTCTTCTCTTATTCCATTCTGATATTCAGCCTTAATACCCTCGACTGACTTTGTTCTTTCATTCTTCCATCTCACTTCGGGCTCTCGGATCTGTCTCCCTCTGGCCTAGTTTTTGTCTGGCTGAGTCTCCCTTCGACGTCGTCTCCATTTGGCCTCATCTCCTCCTGCGTGCATGACGTCCTCGAAGAAAACCCCGCTGGCATCATCCCCCTTCGGCCTTGTCTCCTCCACTGTTCACAAATCCTCCTTCCATTCGCGTCTCCACTGAAGCAAATCCTCCACCGTTCGTGTCAATGAGTTTTGATACAACACTTTGAATCTATCCAACTCACAAATATATACCTGAAGCATTCATTGTTGGTGATTTAGTTGAGCACAGACACGAACGGATGGCAGACGCAAATAATGGTGGAAGATGAGAACGATGTTGAATTAGATGAGAGTGGTGGTGAAAGACGCGAAGGGTGGTAGATGAAGCGAACGGCGATGCCTTAGACGAGGATAGAAGGTTTAGGTGCCATGGGGTTCAAAATGGAAGAAAAAAAATAGAAAAGGGCGTTGAATCAGAGAAAGAGCCATTGCGAGGAAGAAGAGAAAGGGGGAAAATTGATGAGTAAGGAAAATAAAGCTGACGTGGCTTTCATTATTGACATGTCCTTAGCCTACGTGGATTTTTTGCTGACGTCATCATCCTAGTTGGTGCCACGTGTTATGGTTGACTAACTTCCTACTAACCTCGGGGATTAAAATCATGACTTTTGAAACTATAAAAATCAAAATCATTGCTTTCAAAGTGTGGAGATTAAATTACTCCTTGGTAAAACTATAGGAGCCTGCAATATATTTTAACCAACATATAAAAGCTATCAAAGTACCTTGTGAAAAATAATTTTGGTGCTTGTTCTTATTTAAACTATTAGATTTCAGATTCAACGGTACAAATTTCAATATCTTTTTTTAAAAAAAAATATATCAAAACTACCACTTGAAATCTACACCATTGAATTTGAAATCCAACGATTCAAATAAAGACAAGTACTATACTTATCTTATAAGGATAAGCACCAAATCTATTTTCATACTTTCTTTGTAAATATTGTAGCAAATCGATCATCTTGAAGATCTTGCACGCTAAGTCCCTTCTTTTTCTTAGAAATATTTTTAACTTCATCATCACCAGCATCGGAAAGGGTTCCTCTGCTTGGCAAGCATGATGCTTGCCAAGTGTGGACCTTTGGATCTGATGTGGGCCCCACATGTTAGGTGGGGTCCACCCCATTCAATGGTCCACACTTGACAAGCATGGTGCTTACCAAGCAGACAACCCAAGCCTGCCAGCATCTATCTTCTCATTTTCAGTATCTTCACTTTCAAGGAGGCGAGTTGCGAGGGCCTGATTAATTTTGGAATCTTCAGAGTAAAAAACAATCCGTCCATTATAAAAGTTGACAAATTACCATTGGATTAAGAATTTAAGATTCCAATCTAAACCAGCTTATCGCATGTGAAACAAAAAAAATTATGAAATTCCATTACCAACACCACCCAAAAACTGTTCCCAAAATGAACACGGCAAATAAATCTTAAGAAATATATTTTGAAAAAAAAACTAAATCTATTTGATTGAAAGAGAGAAATCACGAAGACAGGAGGAGAGGAGAAATCAAACTATATATATATATATATATATATAATCTGCAATAATAGGATTGTCAATAAGACACTGAATATATCCTAGAAGTACTAACAAGACAATAAAGCTTGCATTGAAAACAGCACATTTCTTCTAGTGATTGTTACGTAAGCACTTATGATAGTTAAAATTATCAAAAAGTCTATCATAAGCACTTATAAAATTAAAATGTTTGGATAAATAAGCACTTGACATAATTTTTAAAAATTAATAAAATTAAAAATAAAAACTAAAGTACTAATTAATTTAAAATATGAATTATATCATTGAAATTTTAAAATTTTAATATCAATTCTAACTTTCACCACTTAATCTTGAAATTTACGTAATAAAAAAGGTAGTCCCTATAAATTAAAATTTAAATGAATTATTCGTTTTTAGAGATCAATATTGATGATTGAGTCGTAGTAGTAAAGTAATTTTATCCTATGTGAGCATTGTATGTTGAAAATTAAATTTAGCTTTTAGATGTACAGTTAGTTCTTTGATAAAAATATGACATTTTTTTTTTCCTTTCTGGGTCAACAGTGATGCTAAAATATTACTTTTATGTAATATTTTCATAGGAAAATCTGCTAAAAAAATTTAAAATAATTGTTTAATTCAGTTATTAATCATGTAATCGCATAAATGATGTTTTCTAATACTTAGCTACTAGGAGGACATCAAAATAAAAACCTTCTTCATTGATATGTAAACAAATGCCTTCTTCATTGGCAACTCAAAATGGGTAATCAAAAGATTGAAAAATAATATGGAGTGAAAACATCAAAAGAAACAAAAATGGATGTAACAAGAACGACATATAATTTCACTAATAAATACGCCTTGATTCTTATAAAAAACTGTATAGATATGTCCTTACATTGTTCTTCACAACATTTATTGACAGAGAAGATGAATTAGAAAAGCTACATCATTTTCATAGGAAAATACAAAACAAGTGAATAAATTTATGAACACTAGCTCAAAGGGAAGAGCGAGCTGCAACGTGAGAAAAAGGATGCAATGAAGCACAAAAGAGAAGGATGGAGAAGTGGAGAACTCACCGAGGGAAGGAAAGAGCGAGCTACAGCATGAAGGACCTAAGGGAAGGGAAAAGGAACTTGTGACATTGTTTGGGCACGGGGAGAAACAAAACGAAGGACTAGGGAAATTTTGGAGGGTATTCCGGTCATCTGAATGACAGGCATTTAAGTTCCACCTAAACTCATTTGGACTTATTTTGATAAGTTTTTCTATGAAACTTATTGAAATAAGCTAAAATGGGATTATAAGTTATTTTCAGAAACTCTTCCAAACACTTATTTTTTTTTCTAAAAATACTTATATAATAAGTTAAGTCCAAATAAACTATAAATAAGTTCATCCAAACATGGCCTAAGACAACTAAGCTCATCCATTGTTTGATATGTGGATAGGAAATAACATTTTCAGATGATTGAATGAATAGCTTCGACCGAGGTTTGAAAAAAAAAAAATTCCACGGTGCTTCTTATAAAATTTCCGTTACTTGCTGCAGAAAAATATGTATAAAATGTAGAACCCAAAGGAAAAAAAATTTCCTAATCCAACCAACACAAATAGATCAGCAAACGCTTTAAAAAATAAACCGATTTCTTCTCCCCAGAAGACACCTAAGAAGTTTATTACACAAATGAGAAAGCAGCAAAGCCAGCTTTAAATTTTACTGGATGACATCTAAATATTCCTTTTAGTAACTGTTAGGTTACTGAAATGCAATTAATCAAGGAGAAGGATAGAGAATAACACACAAAGAAATTACGTGGTTCGGTCAATGCGACCTACGTCCACGGACAGAGAGAATATCTGTATTATTTTCTGAAGGAGGCTATACAGAGAGAAATTACATCAACCACTCTTCTAATGAATTCCCTCACACTCATATATATAGAGACAAATGGGTCGTGGGTCGTGGGTCGGGTTACAAACCGGGTCACCCACAAAATTCAAGTCAAACCCAACAATTTCCCTCCTTGACTTGAATTCTCTCAAATCACCAGAACTAAGTACAAATTCATCTCTGTCATTCAAGCCCTGTAGGGCTTCATGGAATGCAAACATTCACCAAGTCCAAGCTATGCTTGAACTTCTCTGAAGGTAGAGCCTTTGTCAACATATCTGCTGGATTATCTGCTGTGGCTATCTTCTCGATGGATAATTTCTTGTCTTCTATCACATCTCGAATAAAATTCAATCTGATATCAATATGCTTCGACCTTTCATGGTAGACTGGATTCTTGGCTAAACTTAATGCACTCTGACTATCACAATAAATGATAGGTCTCTGAATATTTAACCCCAGACTATCAATCAAACCATGTAACCACATACCTTCCTTAACTCCTTCTGCCAATGACATGTATTCTGCTTCAGTGGTAGACAAGGCAACTGTAGATTGAAGTGTTGCCTTCCAACTGACAGCACATCCATTCAGAGTCAAGACATAGCATGTTAAGGATCTCCTCCTCAAAAGATCTCCAGCATAATCTGAATCTGTATAGCCAACCAAGCCACTATCAGATTTATCAGCACCATAAACCAAGCAAATATTACTCGTACCTTTCAGATACCGCATAATCCATTTAACTGCACTCCAGTGAGCTCTCCCAGGATTACTCATAAACCTACTTACCACACTGACTGCATGAGCCAGATCAGGCCTAGTACACACCATTGCATACATCAAGCTTCCAACAGCATTACAGTAGGGCACTGAACTCATATACCCTTTTTCCTCAGCTGTAGTAGGTATTGTACTAGCATCAAGTTTAAAATGTGCCGCCAACGGAGTACTAACCGGCTTAGAATTATTCATTTGGAAAGACTGCAACAATTTTTCTATGTATTTCTGTTGAGATACATACAGTAAACCTGCACTTCTATCTCTCCAAATCTCCATGCCCAGTATCTTCTTGGCTGCACCCAAATCCTTCATCTCAAACTCACTGCTCAACAAGGCTTTCAAACTATCAATTTCAACCTTGTTCTTTGCAGCAATTAACATATCATCAACATATAGCAACAAATAAATATAAGAATCATCTGCAAGTTTCTTAGAGTAGACACAGTTATCAAACTGATTACGCAGAAAACCATGGGAAGTTATGAATGCATCAAATTTCTTGTACCACTGTCTAGGAGACTGCTTCAAACCATACAAGGACTTTTTCAGCAAACATACATGATCTTTCTTCTCAGAATCAAGAAATCCTTCTGGCTGTGACATATAGATCTGCTCCTCTAAATTTCCATGTAAGAAAGCAGTTTTCACATCCAGTTGTTCCAACTCCAAGTCAAAAACACTTACCATGGACAAAAGGACACGAATGGTTTTATGCTTCACAACCGGGGAGAAAACTTCATGATAATCAATTCCCTCCTTTTGTGAAAAACCCTTTGCCACAAGTCGTGCTTTGAACCTTGCTGGTTCAACTCCAGGAATACCTTCTTTCTTCTTGAAGACCCATTTGCATCCTACCGGTTTCACTCCCTTTGGTAACGGTACAAGATCCCATGTTTCATTCTTCTCAAGAGATTGCATCTCTTCATTCATTGCAACCAGCCATTCTGATGCTTCTCTACTCTCAACTGCTTCTTTATATGATCTCGGGTCATCAGAATCAATACTTTCACCTACTGCCAAGGCATAAGCAACTGAATTAACATCAACTATATCAACACAATCTGCATACCTCATAGGTTTTCTGATTTCCCTTCTTTCCCTCCTTGTTGCTATAGGTTGTGATTCTTCTTCTTCCCTGGGCTGCTGTACAGGGTCTGTTATAACCCTTTTTGAAGTTTGAACTTCAATTTCCACCTTCTGGTTGGCACCTTGATCATTATTACCTGCATGACTACCAAGCTCCTCCTTCTGACCAAACATAGCAGACTCATCAAAAGTTACATCTCTGCTAGTAATAAATTTTGGAGTTCTATCCTTTTCAGTACACCACAGTCTGTACCCTTTAACTCCAGGTGCATACCCTAGAAATATGCATTTCATTGCCCTAGGCTCTAGTTTACCATCATTCACATGAGCATAAGCAGGACAACCAAATATACGCAGGCCAGAATAATCAGAAGGTTTACCGGACCATACCTCTTGAGGAGTCTTAAAATCAATTGCAGTAGATGGCGATCTATTCACCAGATAACAAGCAGTGTTAACTGCTTCAGCCCAGAATTGTTTTGGCAAGCCAGCGTTTAATCGCATGCATCTCGCACGCTGCAACAGTGTTTGATTCATACGTTCTGCAACTCCATTTTGCTGTGGTGTATGACGTACAGTGCGATGCCTCACTATACCTTCTTTCTTGCAAAATTCATCAAATAGAGCGTTACAGAACTCCAACCCATTATCAGTTCTGAGTGTTTTGACCTGTTTTCCAGTCCGTTTCTCAACCATGGTCTTCCACTCCTTGAACTTCCCAAACACTTCATCTTTGGATTTCAGAAAATATACCCAAACCCTTCTAGAGTAGTCATCAATGAAAGTAACAAAGTACTTGCATTTGCCCTGAGATTCAACTGGAGAAGGACCCCACAAGTCTGAGTGAACATATTGCAGAACATCCGTAGAAGTATGCTTCCCAGAACTGAACTTAACTCTGCGTTGTTTACCCATAACACAAACTTCACAGAATTTCAGTTTCCCAGTTTCTGCTCCTTCTAACAATCCTTGTTTACTTAGAATTGATAGCCCTTTCTCACTCATGTGTCCCAATCGGCAATGCCACAACTCTGTACAATCATCATCATTCCCTAAAGATTTAGATACAGCCACTGTCCCCATCACAGAATTACCAATCAGAAAGTAAATGCCATGATGCAATTTACCCTTCATTATAACCAGAGCACCTTTGGAAATTCTCAACTGTCCATTCTCTCCAGAGTACTTGTACCCTTGTTTGTCTAGAGTACCAAGAGAAATCAAGTTCTTCCGTAGACCAGGAACATACCAAGCATTAAGCGTCCTGACTATTCCATCATACATCTGAATCTGCACAGAACCACTGCCCTTAACACTGAGTTGCTCATCATCACCCAACCTCACAACACCATTCCACTCCTTGAAAGAAGTAAACAGTTCACGTGAGAAAGTCATATGATAAGATGCACCTGTGTCCAAGACCCAAGTATTTGCAGAACCAGTGAGAACATCAATGTCTTCTTCTCCATCAGAACTATCTTGCACCACCGAAGCACTACCACTGGTATTCGGTTCCTTCTCGTCATTTCCCTTCTTCCTCTGTGGACAATTCTTCCTGATGTGCCCCTTCTGTTTACAGTGATAACATCGAGGTCCTCCTTTATTCCTCGACTGAGACCGTGACTTGCTTCTTTTTCCATCATCCCTTTTAGTGTCTCTGCCTCTGCCAACATACAAACCTGCTTCTGCACCATCCTCATTAGAACTAGAGACTCTTCTCTTCAGCTCTTTAGACTGCAAAGCATCTTTGACATCATTAACAGAGATACTATCTCTACCATACAACATAGTGTCAACAAAGTTCTCATATGAATTTGGTAGAGAACACAAAAGAATGATAGCCTGATCTTCATCATCTATCTTAACCCCAACACCCTGTAAATCCAGGATAATTCGGTTAAAATTATCAAGATGATCTTTTACCTGCATATTTTCTGTCATCCGCAGGGTATACAAACGCTGCTTCTGATATAACCGGTTTGTGAGAGACTTTTTCTGGTATTTATCATCCAATTTCTTCCACAAACCTGCAGCAGTTGATTCATCAACTACTTCTCTCAACACCTCATCTGTCAGACTCAATAGTAATGCACTATGAGCCTTTGCCAAAATTTCCTTCTTCTCCTCTTCTTTCAACGTGTTAGGTAGACTACTTTCTCCTTCTAATGCCACTGCACATCCCTGCTGAACCAGAAGTGCCCTCATTTTTACCTTCCACAAAGTGAAATCATTCGATCCATTGAACTTCTCAATATCGAATTTATGAGTCGACATCTTCTCAAATAACAGCAGATAAATTACTAGCAAATTTCGCAATCAGAAATTGAATTTCACAAAACTGTTCAGAACCTTGCAAACTGACCAGAACTTCACTAATAGAAATTCAACACAGCAGTCCAACAAAATTCACAGCAGTAAACCAGAAATTCAATTCAGCACAATCCAGTAAATTCACACAGAAATTCAGAATTCTTTTCTGAATTAAACATAAACTTACCGGAACTGTGTCGAGGAAACAATAACGATCGCAACAGAAAACTTGGTCCAAACAACAACAATGACCAAACAGTAGCTTTGACCAAACAGCAATTTTTGACCAAACAGCAGCTTTAACCAAACAGCAGCTTTGACCAAACAACAGCTTTGACCAAACAGCAACTTTGACCAAACAGCAACTTTGACCAAATAGTACCGTTGACCGTTGACCGTGCTACAGTGCCTCGCCGTAGAAGACGATGAACAGTGTTTCCGATGAAGATTCCGGCAATGAACAGTACTTCCGATGAAGATTCCGGCGATGAACAGTACTCACAACCGTAAAAACTCACCGAAACAACTGAAAAACAATCTCCAATGCACTAGAAATGCAATAAACGGTCTCTTTTTCCCAAAAAACAAGCGAATCAAGCTAGATCTGAGATTTAAAACTAGATCTGAAAATTTTCTTACCACCAAAAATTGGTCTCCGACGTTCTTTAACGCACCAAAGATGCAGAGAATGGTCTCCTATGCTCCAAATCAACCAAATCGGGGCAAGATCTGAAATTTTGGAGCCAGATCTGAAAATTTTCGGACGTGCTACAGTAACCGACGAACCAAAAATGAACCAAGGCTCTGATACCACTTGTTAGGTTACTGAAATGCAATTAATCAAGGAGAAGGATAGAGAATAACACACAAAGAAATTACGTGGTTCGGTCAATGCGACCTACGTCCACGGACAGAGAGAATATCTGTATTATTTTCTGAAGGAGGCTATACAGAGAGAAATTACATCAACCACTCTTCTAATGAATTCCCTCACACTCATATATATAGAGACAAATGGGTCGTGGGTCGTGGGTCGGGTTACAAACCGGGTCACCCACAAAATTCAAGTCAAACCCAACAGTAACCACTGAGCAACACTACCAATAAATGTACAGTAAAATTTTCTAGGAAAGAACACCACTTGGGAGCAGGTCCAAGGGCTGGTATAAAGTAAGATGGTATTTGTCTGCAGGCCAAGGCCAGCAAGATCAAACCACTACCACTAAATGTACAAGGTCATGCCTTCTCCCTGAAACCAATTATTACAATCCATCATCAATCATAAGGCAAAGTATGGATGAAAACACTACTGCGCGCAGTTCATAGATGAGAACATTCTCTAGTACAAGCATGTAACTTACATATGATCCTCTATTTTAAAAGGTGTTGATGCGCGCAGTTCATAGATGAGAACCTGCATATGCATGTTAAAGGAAAACAGGACAAGTCATATACAGGGACTTAGTTTAGCAAGAAAACTTTACAAAGAGTTATAAGAAACAGTTGTCAGAGCTTTGAGGTCTAATGTCAAAGAAACACACATCATAAACATTTAATACACGATAGTCTATTTAACAAAAGTTACATACAATACATTGTTGAGAAACCTAGCATAAATGCTACAAGCTGACTGAAGTGTGGTTTTCTTCAAGCCCTAAATTTCAAAATGGTAATATAGCAGCTTCAACCACCATCTTTTTTGGGTTGGAGCATGAATGCATCACATTGATAGACTTTGTGCTCTGCTGTTTGAGATCATCTAAATAAGATAACATAGATTCCTTTTTCCTCTAAATTATTGCCAATTGTTGTAGGTTTCCTTCGATAAGCATATAAAAATGCAATTTTTGAGTAATCATCGCAGTTAAAACCTGCATTATCAACAAAATCTTCACTTGTCAACAACAAAAAAAGAATTTTAAAATAGGCATAACAAATAAACAACTTATTCCATATGTGGATCCTGAAATGAATGAATCACTTACAAAAGTAATGAAATTAAAATTTTATATAAATAAACAAACAGAAGAACCACAACAACTATTGGAAAAGAAAAATAGATATAGAAAACTAAACCATTTTCCAAAACAATAACCACATCTAAATATGTCTGCCTGCCTATACATTTCAAAATGGAGATAGAATAAAAACCAAAGAATTCAAGCTTCAGATCAGATGTACAGAATTCAGGGAACCACAGTCAATAACACAGCTACACACAAGAATCCTTATGGTACTCAAGACCTATTAAAGCCACGGGTGAGAAATAACGACACATTTTAATTAAAAATATTGAAACCATTGGAATAATTCAAAAACAATGTGAGGATGAACTCTCCTTGAAAATTACAATTTTATGACGGCTAAGAAATTGTCTCCAGAGAGACAGCATAAAAAATAAATTTGCCCATGAAAAGTTGTTTCTTGCCTACATTTTTGGTTTCCTTGGAACTATCTTTCTCTTTTTTTTGGTTGAACATCAAATATCCGATTACTGTTGTTTAGCGTAAATGAATAAAGAACCATATTCATATCTTCTTAGAAACTGTGTTTCATGCATTTATTTCTGGTTGGCTAGTTCTTGACAAACAAAGTGATCTAAGATGTTTAAACAAAAACAATTAAAAAAAAAGGGGGTTTACAACCAACCCCTTTTTTAAACTAAGAACTCTGCAAATGATTATTTTCTAAACTGGGAGTTTGATCAAAATCTTATTGTTGGGCCCCCAATCAAATTACAGTATAACAAGAGGAAGGGGACTAAGGAAGATATTGGGTTGAAGGAGTCTCCTCAATTGGGCCTTAAGGTTTATTCCAGGAAAGACAAAAAGATTGAGGTGGCAGTAGAGAGAGAATCCACTAACGACCTACAGCAGTGTGTCCGGGGTGGGGATGTTAAGGAGGACAGTATGGGTAAGGATTGGTCAGGAAAGGGCTAAGGGACTTGGTGTTCTTGGTTGTTTATGTGTGTTTGCTGCATTATGTTCTTTGTTCTGTGAGATTGTGCTCTTGTGAGATTTCCATTTCTGTAGTGTGAGTGATAATATTGTGTGTAATCATCTCTACTCCACTGGTAGGGATTTATTGTGTTTTGAATACCATTTTCAGTGATATTTCTTCTGCATTCTCTGTGTTCTTCTTTACTGTATCATTGGTTCCCATCACTTATCCATATTCCTCCCATTCCCCATAAACCCCCCCCCCCCAAAAAAAAAAGTGTTACATGAAGGAGAATAAATTAGAAATAAATCATTAGAATCCTTAACACCATGCTTGTTTAATTTAAGCACCAATGAAGGAATAAATTATGAATAATAATATAAAGAAATAGATTTTCTTTCTCCTGATATGAAAAGACTCCTAGAAATTAGAAAACCCCTGCACAGGAAGTAATATCAACCTTGTAGCTCACAATAATTTAAGTCATGATAAGTTGCCTAAAACAGATCCTACTAGATGAAAATAATGAATCTAGATCGCCTCTAGGTCCTGGAGGGAACAGCACCCTAAAGGCCAGATCTAGACCGTATCATCCAACGGTGCAGATTAATTTTGCATTTTTTTTCTTTTTTAAATTACATGATTAATTTTTTAAAAATAAAAAAATATAATTTAGACCGTTGGATGATTTCATAGTCCAAATCTGATCCTGGAGGGAATCCGGATTCGAATATAATGCAAGGATTTAGAGATTATGGCTGTGACGTACAACAAAACCTGATATACACTAATTAAAAACCTATGATGGGATGGCTGAATAAATTTTAAGATATGCCAGCACTCCCTCCCTCCTCTATCTCTATCTCTCTGTCACAAATAAAATATTGATAGAAAATGCATAAACCAACAACTATCAAAGAATAAATCAAATTTTACATTATATAAGAACAGTAAACATACTAAAAAAAAGAGTAAAGATCCATTAAAAATGAAAATACAATAATGCTCAATACCTGAAAATCAATAATCTCTTAATCTAAGTGCCTTTCAAACTTCAAACCCAGCTACTTGAGCTCATATGCTTTTACTTGAGGTGGATATATACCTAAAATTCAAAAGTACATCAATATGAATTGCCTTTCAAACTTTTCCTTGCCTTATTCCATTGATTTCATCAAAAACAAAAAATACATCTCATAGTTGAAAGTTATACGCCAGTACAAGCAACAAATCTGATATCTATTTCAATGAAATAAGTTTTCAGTTTCACTTTCCTCGTAGACTGAAGTGGCTCCTCAACTGAGTTAATGTAAGTCATTTGATAATTTAAATTTGAACTCTACATCTTGTGATTTCTTTGACAGGTGAACAAACATGTTGGCACTATTAATAAAATGTCAGTACTGAATGTTCTGGTCCCTAAACAACGAGGAACAAAAGCTCCAATACAGATCTGGACCCCAAAATTACAGGGTAACAAAACATGCCATGAGTACTCTTCTGTATCTTCTCTCTGAAACTTGTATGATGCATTGTATCATCACTATTTCAGTTAAAGATCAGTTACCTTTATTCTAAACGTTTTGGCCGCATCATATTAGTCTATACTCTATAGATTTACTCCCCCAACACACACACACACACACACACACGCGCACGCACATACAGATTTTAAGTACCTGAGCCTACAAGATACTCCCCGTCAGCAGTTGCTTTAATCTTGCTTGTTGCAGCATCAAACCTCAAATCTTGGAGCAATTGCACATTTTGCGTATAACCTAACAGACAGATAGATGAATAAGAGAAAACAACAATAAATCTTTTATTAAAAAAATCCATGATACTAAACTCAGGTAGATAAATGACAATTACTAGAACCATAAACATATTTATTCAAAAGCAAAATCCAAAAAAAAAAAAATGCTTTCACAATATTTTTCTTATACCACATGTATTCTCTTAATGGAAATAAACTTGTCTTTGTGCCTTGTCTTTGTGCATTGTTAATAGAGGAGGTAAATCAAGAGGACATAGCTAAAATATAATATCATCACACCATGAAAATAAGCCATCCATATGAAAGTCAATGGAAAGCAGTGGGCAGCATAAAGGAAATTAAATTTAAAAAAAACGAAAAGATAGCCGTAGAAATTTTAAGAAATGTGAAGTTGTAAAGCGTATGAGAAATAAGGTTAGTGAAAAAATTAAAATAGTGAAATACTTTTTATCTTGCGGTAAGATATCTAATTCTTAGAAGGAAGCCATAAAATTTATACAACTTCACTCTGTTTGTAGAGGTAGCATTGATGCCACCATCTCGGGTCGCCATTATTGCTTGATAGAAGGATATGGAAGAAGAAAGCTTCTTTGGCTTTAGGCTAAAGAGTTTCCTTAACTCCTACCACAGTTATTAAATGGCTGTGAATTCTACTTTAACAGATAGAGTTCACATTTATCTAATGATTATGAAAAACTAAAAAGCCTCTTTAAATTTAGAGTTAAAGAGGCACTCCAAATTTGAAAGATATTTGGAAATAAATGTAATTTTGTTCAATCTTCAGAGACAAAGATGGAATGCGCAAAGTTAAAAACTCAGAGAATTGAAGAACCAACCCACGTTAACGTGTTTGTCACGACACTAATTACCAAAACCTGCTTCGTCGAAAGTTTAAAGTTTTGATGCAAAGACCACGCTTCCAATTCCCCCACCATTCCTT
The DNA here is from genome assembly GCA_037074585.1 of Biancaea sappan. Taxonomy (NCBI): domain Eukaryota; kingdom Viridiplantae; phylum Streptophyta; class Magnoliopsida; order Fabales; family Fabaceae; genus Biancaea; species Biancaea sappan. Next base: position 63,961,779 of record CM073496.1, read on the forward strand.
TGATAAACACATAAAATAAAGTATAAAATTTAAATTTTGTATATATATATATATATATATATATAAAGGAATGAAAAGATAATTAACTTCTTATATTTTATTATTTTAAGAATATATAAAATTATTTTAAATTATTTGTCATGAAAAAATTATTTCAAAATAAATTAAAAATTGACATACACTTTTAATGTACTTCAAATAAACCAATTATATTTATCTCCTATAAGAATAGGATAACTTGAAATCTTTGATATCTAAATATATGTTTAGTTCCAGGATTTTCATGTTATGATAAAGCAATATACTTATATATTGTACATTTAAATAGGAGTATCAAAAGATTATGATTTCCGTTATTTTACATTTTTTTATTTTCTTTTATAGTATAAAAACTCCTTATTGTTTTAATGAACATCTTTTATAGTTGTTAGAAAAATGGGTGTCCATTTTTTGTTTCGGCTCAAACATTTTGTACGTAAACTCAAAGACCAAATAGTTCTTAGGCCTGATGATAGGTCAGACTTGCCAAAAAATGGGCCAAAGCTTTTTAGGTCATTACATAAAAAGTTTAGGGCTTGTCTCGAGATCTTTTTTATCCGAACTATGCTCGGTCCTTTTTTTAATTTAGATTTTTTAAAATTTATTATGTTATTTTTTACAAAAATAATTGTATATATTTATATTGGAGATTTCTCTCTTTTCTTTTTACATCAACTAAAATTTATGTTTCATAAAATGTATGAGAAAAAAATTTTAATTTAATTTTATAACAAATTTGATAATTAAAAAAAACAAAGGAAATGTAAATTAAAGAATTCTATATAAACTATTCTTTATATGATTGAGTCAAGTATCTATTTATATTACAATTGGATATAGAATATTCTAAATATTATAACATATAATTTATATCATATACATAATATGTTATTATTTAAATTAATATTTAGTTTTTTATTTAATATATATATAATTTGAGCCGGGCTTAAAAAAAGTCTCAGCCCAACCTGTATTTTTTCAAGCTTTATGAAAGTTTTTTTTTTATTTTGTCTCATATTTTTATGCTCATTTTCAATTTTTTTTCTAGGCAAGACAGGTTGGTAGACGAGGCTTTTAAACCCATGATCATGTCTAATATATCTTAACTATATTTTGCAAAATTGTAGATAACAAATTCTTTAAACTCTTAATAATTCAAAAAATTATTCAACTCTAATAACAATATTAAGACAGTTCTGCCAATATTTTTCTAATAATTTATTATGGCATCTAGCTTTTGTTTCCACAGTTATCTTCTGTCAATTGAAAAGAAAAAGAAAAAGGCATTCATTAATTGAAGTTCTTTTGGCATGAGTTTACCAGGAATTTATTGAATTTTACCTAATAATTAGGTAGATAAATGACAATGATTAGAAACATGAGCATATTTATTTCAAAGCGTAATGCAATACAAAATACTTTTACAATGCTTTTATGTCCCATTTATATACTTTTAATTAAAAAAAAAATTGTCTGTGTGCACTAATCATAGATGAGGTAATTTGGGATGACATAACTAAAATGTAATTATTATCACGCCATAAAAATAAGTCATCCACTAAGAAATAAAATTGTCAAAATGAGTTTAATCTACTGTATTGGGCTCGTTTAACTTGCCTAAGGGGCTGACTTGGCTAAACTGGCTCTTAACTAGCCCGTTTAAGATCGGGTCAAATTGGCCTGCCTCATTCAACTGCGAGTTACATGAGTTGAGCCTGCGCAACTCGCGGGTTGGCCTGTTTATATATATATATATATATATATATATTAAATGTTAATAATATATATTAAGCTAAATAATATGAATAGGGTAAGAGATATTATTGAAATATAATTTTATATTAAATTTATAGAATTATTTGATCCAATTATTAATTAATGAGATAAGATAATATTAAAAAATTTAAAAAAATAATTAAAATAAATAGAATGAATGATTTTATTTTTAACTTATTTTTTGTTTTAAATCTTTAAATTCATGTCTTTTTCTTTTTTTTAAACAAATGAATTATTTTTATTATTTTTTGTTTAAATAAAAAAAAAAAGAGGTACAAGTTGACATACTCACCCATTTATGCCGCTAACTCACACCATAATACTAACCAGTTTGAAAAAGGGCTAATCTAGCCCAACTTATTTTGGGACCGATCAAACGAATGTAGTTAGCCCATTTTGAGTTTTGACAACTCTAGTGCGCAGTCAATGAAATACCATATTGTCCCCAAAAAAAAAAATGAAATAGCATAACGCAGCAAAAAATTAAAACATAAATATATATATATATATATATATATAATATTTATTTTAAACATTTTAATAATTTTATAATTAAAACAATTTAATAAAAACAAAACCCTAATTGTCAATCCCAATTCCCAAATCACCAATTCATTCTCTCTCGTTGTGCAGCTCGTGCTCCGTCTCCTCTCCGCCGTCAGTCAGGTTCAGCTCGTGCGCCGTCATCCCCTCTCTCGCCGTCTCAGACCGTCGTCTCCTCTCAGTCTCGCTCCTCTCTCGCCGTCGTCTCCTCTCTCAGTTGCATTGGCCGTAAGAGTGCAGAGTTTTGTCCTGAGGTAAGCCATCAATGGCAATCGTAGTTTTGTCCTGAATTTTGTCCGTTGCATCGCTCACACACACAAACGTGCCTTTTTATTAACATATATCGTGCCTTTTTCTGAGTTGAGCTTTTCTTGATACAGGAGGAGGACAGGGAAGAACTTTTTGAATCCAAGATCCAGTGATTGAGGTTAGACTGTATGCAACTTTCTGAGTTGAGTTTTTTGTTTTAAAATATTTTCAAAAAAATTTAATAAGCCGCGGGGAGTCGGGGATGGGGGGTAAATTTTTGAATAACCCGCCCCGTTGCCATTTTACAAAACCCTAGTAGTTAGCATAATCGTTTTGAGTCGGAAATTGCCGTTTTCTGTGTTCTGTCCCAACTCACAACACGCTCTGCTTTCGCTAGGGCAAGTGGTTCTTAGACTTTCGTCGAGCTCCCGCAATGACTCGGCCTTATGGCGTGAAGGGTCGGAAGCGAAAGAAGGGTGAGGAGAAGTACGATCCTGAAGAAGATGAAGAAGCGCAACCAATGGAAACAGCAAAGAGATCTATGATAGAGAATTCAAACTCCGATGAGGAAGAAAAGCCTGCTGAAGAACCACAAGACGCGGTTGCTGTGGATGAACTTGAAGGTATCCCTATAGCGCCGAGTGACCGCAACAGCGACAAGTCTAAGGTTATATTTGTTCTTGAAAGGGCTTCTTTGGAAGTCGCCAAAGTTGGCAAGGTAATAATTCTCAGACTCCTTTTGTTGTTTTTCCTTCGTCTCGTTCTTTATATTTTCGTATTGTATGTATAACAAAGTGTCTAGAAATAAGAAATTTGATATTGAATTTCACAGGCGCGTTTCTTCATGGGCTATAACCAATAAATTATGGCTTTAATGTGCCTTTGCTATAGTTTTGCTAAGAGAATGGCATTCTATTCCATTGCTTCAATATTTGTTCTTTTCCTCTGACTGGCTTTATGTCTCCAGAGTTATCAGATTTTAAACTCAGACGAACATGCCAATTTCCTGCGCAAACATAACAAGAATCCTGCTGATTACAGGCCCGACATTGTTCATCAGGTTGGTGAAGGCCTTTCCCTTTTTTTTTTTCTTCTGGGGTATTTTGGTTTTTTTGAGTTTTCTTAATTTCCTCTGTGAGTTTTTTCATTCATTGTACTGTCTTCCTACTTCTTTCACTTCCTGACTTCAAATGGAGTTTCCTTTTTTATTTTTTGGTCAAGTAGGCTACACCCCAACAGTAGTGTGCAATTTTTTTTTTCTTTTCCTAACTATTTTCATAACGAATGATATTATATTTTTAGGCTCTTCTAATGATTTTAGATAGCCCCCTAAATAAAGCTGACAGGGTGCAAGCTGTGTACGTAAGAACCGAGAAAGGTGTTCTTTTTGAGGTTAAACCCCATGTTCGTATACCAAGAACATTCAAGCGGTTCTCTGGCATCATGTGTAAGTTTAACTGTTTTTTGCCGCACAACTGACATGTAACTCATGTTTAGTGTTTACCTGCCTTTATTTGAGGCTAAAGCTCCGATTTACTGTACTTAAACTTTTTGCAGTACAATTGCTTCAAAAATTGAGCATAACTGCTGTTGGTAAACGTGAGAAACTTCTCCGCGTGATCAAAAACCCTGTAACCCAACATTTACCTGTAGACTCACAAAAAATAGGTGAGTTTTTCTAATGATTCCAACAAAGATATCATGTTCACTCAACTCTTAGAGAAGTATATTTGGAATTAGATGCACCAGCCAAAGAATGATTCTGTAACACTAAAAACTTCGTTCATTTTTTATGTTAGGTCTCTCGTATAGTTCACAAAAGCTGGTAGATATGAATGACTATGTGGCTACTGTTCCCAGCAATAAGAATCTTGTCTTTGTGGTAATCTCAAAGTTTGGCTCGTGTTCTTTTATGCATATCATCCCAGAAGCTGTTTTTACTTCTAATTGTCTAATACGAATCTGAATTCAGGTAGGTGCAATGGCCCATGGGAAGGTTGAGACAGATTATACAGAAGAATTTATAGCAAGTAAGTTTGTCGTTATATGTGTTCTTTTACTTTTTTTTTTCTCTCATTATTAATTGTATAGATAGAGCCCTGTGAAAAAAGGTCGAGAAAGATCAAAAAGGACATTTAGAGAAATTATTGAACTGGACCTTTTAATAAATAAGATATCTAAAGAGTTGGTCATTGATAGAGTTCAATGACGTCGTGCGATCATGTAGCCGACCCCAGTTAGTGGGATAAGGCTATGTTGTTGTTGTTGTTGTTGTTGTATTAATTGTATAGATACATATATAACACTAAATTTAGATTACATTTGGTTTCCTGTACTTAAGTTTCTTCTTTGACGCACATCAACTGGTTGTTGTGTCGCTTAATCTATGAACTTTTAATTCTTGATAAATGGGGCTTCGAATTTTATGTCTGTTAAAACTAGTGAGCAATAGAGGTTTCATCATTGATGTTTATAGTTTTCTGACAAAATTTCATTACTGCTGACTTGTGCAATGTAATCTGGTCAGCCACATAAATTCCTTTCATCTTCCTTTTTTTCAATTAAATAAAAGAAAAGCTTTAAAGCCAAACTTTAACTGTTACTAATTACAGGGCTATGAACAACTAGCACTCTAGCAAAGCTAATCTAGAGGAAAGTTCCGGGTTGACTAGCTGAAAAAATATTTGACCTCTTATTATTTGGAGTCCCCGCCTCAATTCTACATACATCTCTTTCCTTCAAAATAAAATTTGTTGTAAATACGAATTATATTTACACAGAATGGGTAGACTTATACATAGATCAATTATTTGACATGCCCCATCAATTTGAAGTGGATATTTGTAGTTTCTAACTTCCAATTTTTATTTCTTGATTGCAGTTTCTGGCTACCCTCTTAGTGCTGCGTATTGTATTACCAGAATTAGCAATGCCCTTGAGAGGAAATGGAAGATATTATGAAGTTTAGCTTAATTAGTTCAGGCGCAAAATGCGGTTCCCAATTATTGTGGTACGGATTTGTAGAATGGGAAAGAACTTGGCCATGAATAGCTATCATGCAACAAATACAAATTACATGAGGTCTCTTAAAGGCAGTGTTCAACAACTTATCATAGTGCCTAAATTTTGAATATTGAGTGATGATAGTATATTTTGATTAATATGTTTCTCATGCATTTTAAGAGATGATTGGTGCACTTATATTTTTTATAAAGTTGGTTCGTATTAATGAATTTTCCAATCCTATTTAACCCGATTTAGTTCAACTCAATCTGGTAAACTTAGTTCCCTTATCAGTTCAATACCGATTCATTTTAAAAGATTATGATCTCATGCCTTTATTCATCTATAAAAATAAGATAATGAGCAATCTTCATAATTACATACCTAATGGCAAAAACATAATATACCGCTTTATTAATATCTGTCTTGTAAGGTTCTATCTTAATTATCATGAAATTTATTAAACATAAATTACATTTAATGACAAAAATCCTCCATATGACAGCAAGTTATTGAATCAAGAGTAGATCATAAACCATTATGAATGAACACTTGCATTAGAGGAGGTGGTCTCCTACAATTGCTTAATAATCCACCTTTTGTTTCCTCTCCCCTTCAGCTTCTCATGTGCTAACTTGTATTAAAAAATACATATAGACATTTTATGAACTGTGTAATTTTTTAAATCTACCATAAACTTCTTGTAATATATTAATTGTAGAAGTCCCCAATCATATGCTATTTGCCATCTAGTTATTGATCACACGAAGAGCATTGGAGGTCCGGAGCCTCACCTTTTGTGTGAAGCACTCTCTATACTTATATATATATATATATAAGAATTTATAATCTTATATCTGATTTTATGATTTGATTTTTTTACTTCAATTCTACACAAGATCTCCATTTTTAATAGCTTGACAAGATATAGATTTAAACGGCCAAATGATTCAATATTTTATCATCTATAGCAAACAGAGGTCCCATCTTAGTTTAAGTCATGAAGAAGACTCTTGATCCTTGCAACAAATTCTCTACTAAGAAATAAGCAGTGAAAACTTAGAACGCTGAGTGATACTCACACAGGATAACTTGGGATGGTGATACTTGAGTGGCGCGTGTACATTACAGAATGTGACAAAATTAAACTCGGCCATGATGGAATTAAAAGGATTAAATTTCTAATCCTAGATCGGTGTAGATACAAACTACAGTATATTAAATAACAGAACATAAAAGGGATGAACAAAATATGTACCTGGCATTATTGCGCTATCTATCTCGAACAAAATTTTTTTAGGGTTGTGTGAGAGTGGTACTACTCTCTGATAAGTGTTCTGTCTAGAGTTAGACTGATTAATGGGATGTCAGTCTATTTATCATCAGACGAGAGTAGGGACTTCTCAACAGACTATGTGATTGGCCCAACCCATCACGGGGCACTCACAATATAGAAGCCCAATTATAATATTCATATATTAAAGACTATATATTAGAATAATATAGTTAATATGTTAATAATTTTTAATAATTGATTAATGCATATCCAAAATAGGATATATATATATTATATTAAAATTTAACAATTCTCCCACTTGGATAGCAATAGTCAATTATTAAAATGCAATAATCATTAAGGCTAAAATACCAACTATATTTATAGCACATGTCAAGAAAACATAAGCTTTAACGATGCAGAAATAGTATCCGATAGGGAAGTAAATCATACAAAGTAAAAGCCCATATTTCATATAAAGAATAATGAATATGGATAAGCATAATTAATTGAAAGAAATATGCAATCCAAGAATAGTCTAAGCATCTGAAAATGCTAAAAGAGATATGATAATAAAAGTGACGTCATCTCATACATATCTCATAAGAATAACAATCAAGTAAATGTAAAATTTCAGACTCCCACTAACCCAAAACATCAAAAGACTTAACTAATCCCATATGGGTTACATGATTCTGAAAAGCTTTAACAGTTAAGCCTTTAGTTAGTGGATCCGCCAACATGTTCTCTGTAGCGAGATGTTCAATACGAGTCTGAAACTCCAGAATTTTCTCTCTAACAAACAGATATTTGATATCAAAGTGCTTTGATCTAGAAGAGCTTCTGTTGTTTTGAGAGAAATGAACAGCAGCAGTGTTGTCGCAATATATCACAAGTGGCCTAGAAATGCTTTCAATAATGTGAAAACCAGAGATTAAGTTTTTCAACCACATGGCTTGAGAAGTAGCCTCATAGCAAGCGACATACTCTGCCTCCATGGTAGAAGTAGCTGTAAGAGTCTGTTTAACACTCTTCCAAGAGATAGCTCCTTCTGCCATCATAAAAATAGAGTTGGAAATAGACTTACGGTCGTCAGGGCAACCTGCAAAATCAGAATCAGAATAACCGATGACCTGAAGTTAATCAGACTTCTTGTAGGTCAACATGTAATCCTTAGTTCCCTGCAAATATCTCATGACCTTCTTCACGGCTTTCCAATGACCCAAACCTAGGTTGCTCAAGTATCTCCTTAAAGCATTAACAGCAAAAGCGATATCGGGACGAGTACAAACTTGAGCATACATTAAACTGCCAACAGCGGAAGCATATGGGACCTTTCTCATTTCAGATATCTCTGAATCATTTTGAGGACATAGAGATTTAGATAGTTTGTCACCTTTTTGAACAGGTGTAACACATGGGGAGCAAGAATGCATGTTAAATTGCTTGAGGATCTTTTCAATATATCCTCTCTGAGATAATCCAAGAATGCCACGTGACCTATCACGGTAAATCTAGATGCCTAGAACAACTGAAGCATCACCAAGGTCCTTCATATCAAAGTAGCTATTTAACATCAATTTTGTCTCAGTAAAAAGATTAACACAACTGCTTGCAAGCAGAATATCGTCGACATATAAAACAAGAATTATAAAATTGCTCCCACTAGTCTTCAAATAAATGCACTGATCTGAAGCATTTTCCTTGAAGCCAAAAGAAGTGACAACAGGATCAAATTTCAAGTACCATTGCCTGAATGCCTGCTTTAGTCCATAAATGGACTTTTTAAGTTTACAAACCAAATTCTCTTTACCTGGTTCAATAAAACCATCAACTTGAACCATGTAGACATCCTCGGCTAGATCTCCATTCAGAAAGGCTGTCTTTACGTCCATCTGGTGAAGTTCTAAATCAAAATGAGCTACTAAAGCCATAACAACCCGAAATGCATCTTTCGTAGAAACTGGTGAGCATGTCTCCTTATAATCGATGCCTTCCTTTTGACTATAGCCTTGCGCTACTAGTCTAGCTTTATACCTCTCAACTTTTCCATCTGGACTACGCTTGGTCTTAAAGACCCATTTGCACCCAATCGGTTTGCAACCATCTGGCAATTCTACAAGATCCTAAACACCATTATGAGACATAGAAGCTAATTCATCATGCATGGCATTCAGCCAATCAGAAGCATGAGAACTAGAGATAGCCTCCTGGAAAGTGATAGGATCGTCATCATTATGGATATCAAACTCATGCTCCTGAAGATACACCACATAATCAACTGGTATAGAAGGCTTGCGTACTCTCTGAGATCTTCTCAATAGAGGTGCTTCTGCAATGTCATTTGGCGGTGCCATTACACCTGTTTCAGCAGTATCATCAGTTTCCTGTTCAATAGCAGGTGGTACCACTACATCATGTCCTCCTTGAAGTGTCTGATCATCATCATGAGCGAATGGAACCACAACATTCATGGGAAGTAAAACAGGCGACGCAGGAGCTGTGGTCCGATCTTCCTTGAGAGTGATTGGTCGTGGTGTATGACTCCCACTATCCAAATCATCCTCAAAGAATATCGCTCTGTCAGACTCAATAACTCGCGTAGAATGAGAAGGGCAATAGAATCTGCAACCTCTAGAGCCCACGCAGTAGCCGATGAAGAAACCACTAACTGTTTTAAGATCAAGCTTCTTCAATTGAGGATTATAGGGTCTAACCTCTGCTTTACAACCCCACACATGAAAGTGTTTCAAACTCGGCTTCCTTCCACTCATCAGTTCGTAGGGAGTTTTCAGCACAGATTTGTTAGGTACCTGATTAAGGATGTACACAGCTGTCTTTAAGGCATCTCCCCAAAGAAAAACTGGTAACGATATATGACTCATCATGCATCTTACCATATCCATGAGTGTCCGATTACGTCTCTCTGCAACTCCATTCTGCTCAGGAGTACCAGGCATAGTGTATTGAGCTTCAATCCCACATTCACCGAGAAATTTGGCGAATGGTCCTGGATTTCTCCCAGTCTCACTGTATCTGCCATAATACTCACCTCCTCTGTCGGACCTTACGCATTTAATCTTCTTTCCAGTCTTTAATTCAATAGCAGCCTTGAAGGATCTGAAGGCATCCAAGGAACTGGATTTTTCTTGAAGGAGATCTATCCAACCAAATCTCGAGAAGTCATCTATGAAGGTAATGAAATACCTATATCCACCCATAGCAGTGGGTGTAATAGGTCCACATATGTTTGTGTGAATCAACTGCAACACATCATCACACCTATTTGCTCCTTTCTTCCTAGTCTTCACAGTGAGCTTGCCTTTAATGCAATCGATGCAAGTGTCAAAATCAGAGAAATTGAGATCATGAAGAATACCTTCCTTAATCAGTATTTCAATCTGGGGCCTAGAAATGTGCCCTAAGCGTCTATGCCACAGCATAGAAGAACTTTCATCAGTTCTATTACGCTTATTTCCAACAACAGAGTTAACAGACATATTATTCAAATTCAGCATGTAAAGCCCATCAAATAATACTCCTGAACCGACAGTAACAGAATTAAAACGAATAAAAACTTTTCCATTACTGAATTCAAAAGTGTAGCCATATTTATCCAAAGCTGAAATTGAAATCAAATTCCTTCTCATAGAAGGTACATAAACAGCGTCTTTTAACAATAAAGTATGTCCAGAAGGTAAAAGCAACGTAACTACTCCTATTTCTTCCACCGATACTCTAGCTCCATCTCCCACAATGATATTGGATTCAGCATCACTTGGCTTCCTCAGGCTTGTGAACCCCTGTAAAGAATTCACAACATGAATGGTTGCACCTGAGTCAAACCATCAAGTATTGGGAGCAACATCAATCATATTTGATTCATAACAAGCCAAAGCTAGGAGTGTACCTTGCTTGTCAAGTTTCCTCTTGAGAGTATAACAATCATCCACCTTATGGCCATACTTCTTGCAATACTTGCAGTTTCCTTTGAAAAAATTCTTCTTTGTTTCTAAGTGTTGAGAAACTTTTCCCCCTTTCTTCTTGTCACGTTGAAACTTTCCTTTGTGGCCTCTCCTTTTCTCAGACTTAGCACAAGAAGAAGAAGCAGCAGCAAACTGAACACTGTGTGCTTTCCCTTTCTTTATGGAATCCTCTTCTTGAGAGACAATGACAATCATTTCATCAATCGTCCATTCAGTTTTCTAAGTATTATAGGAGGTTTTCAGAACGTCAAACTGAGAAGGGAGTGACTCCAGTACTTGCCAGATTAGATAGCTCTTACCAAGATCAACCTTGAGAGACTTCAATTTATTAAAATAGTGGACTAACTTCATGATGTGCTCACGAACTCCACTAACACCATCATATTTAGTCTTCTCAATCAGAGAGAGATACTGGCCCTTCTAAGCTTTATCAAAAGTGGTGAATTTCTCACCAACGGACTTCAGAAAATCCTTAGCATTCTTGCTCTCTGGAATACTCTGTCTAATAGACTTCTCCATGGTGTATTTCATCACCATGAGACACACCCTGTTGGAGTGCTCCCATTTTTCACGAGAAGCCCTTTCAGCAACAGTGGACTCAGCAGTAAGAGCTGGGGGCTCTTCCTCTCTCAAGGCCAAGTCCATATTAGTGATGGCCAAATACAAATCCAGATATTCTTTCCAGTCCTCAAAATTGGTCCCATTTAGTATTTTGACAGAAGTTAATTGCATAGGCAGGGAGGCTGGCATTAAAACAATGAAAGAAAACATTTAATATGCATAATGACATTATGCTATAAGAGAATTAAATGTTTCTATGTGCACAGCCAATCAAGTCTGTTAGAGAGAATTTCTTATCTACCTGGTCCTGCCTAAGGGTCCCGAACCAAAATAAACAAGAAATATAATAATACAATACTTTAGACCTCATATCATCAAACAAATTTTGAATGCCGATAGGGTATTTAAAAATAATTGATAGAGGTATTGTTTAACATGATATTGTATAAGAAATTACATTAATAATAATATACCGATAGGATATAATTATTATTAATGCAATAAATTAGACTAATAATAATGATTAAAAAAAGGATAAGATAAATAAAATTTTAATCATTTAAATCGAAGATTTTGCATAACTGTGCCCACGATAGGTGAGTTCACAATCATACAAAACAAAAGGCAATTATATTCGACAGAATAAATAATTATTAATGAGGGAAAAGAAGTAAATAAATAAATAACAGAAAAATCAAAATAATAAAAGGGAATAATTTTCTTATGGATTGAAATTAATTCCATCACTAGAATATCTTACTGGGGAGAGTACAACATACCAAGATGTTGCTAATAGAGTGAGGAACTACCACAAAAAATTTCAGTCCAAAAATTCGAGAGTACAATAGTTAAAACAGCAAAATAGTCTCGGATTAAATGAAATAAAATACTTAGGGGTCCTAAAAAATTTTCAAAAAATTACCAAAAATAATATTATATAATTATTTAATTTTTCACAAAAAAAATTAAAAAATTTTGGGACCTGAAAAGTGCTGCACGCGCCCACACGCGCCTGGCCTGCGCGTGGGCGTCGCCCGGGGGGGTCATCCCCTTCGCCCGGCTACCTGTAACCTGGTCGCGCGATCCGGATCGCGACCCGGTTCGTTCTTCTTCAAATGGCCATGAAAAACCATAATTTTTTAGGGCTTTTGTTCGAAATCTTGCGAAAAAGAGAAGCCCTCAATCAATTTTGAAAAAAACGAGGCTAGATTTGGAGAATCGGTGTTCGAAATTTTGGGAGAAAAAATGGTTTAAAAAAAACTTTGGATCTCTCAAATCCCTCGATGAAAACGCCTCGGTTCAGAGTATATTGTTCGAATGATAACATATGTTAGAAGCCCCAAATCAATTTCGAAAAACATTGGTTGTTTTGGGAGAAATCAAAATCGAAAAAAAACTTAGGGAAAAAACGAAAACGAAAACGAAAATTGTTTTTCTCCCTCAATCGTTGTTCAAACCCTCTGATTTTCACTTATATGATTCGTATAAATGTTTTGAATCAAAGACCTAAAACAATTTTAAGATTAACCTAACAAATTAGGGCAAACGAAATTTGTTTTAAAATTTGGGTTTAGGGAATTGCGAAAATCATATTTAAATTGCTAATTAATAGCCATAGTTTGTACTACCAAACCAGCCTCTGATACCATTGATGGAATTAAAAGGATTAAATTTCTAATCCTAGATCGGTGTAGATACAAACTACAGCATATTAAATAACAGAACATAAAAGGGATGAACAGAATATGTACCTGGCATTATTGAGCTATCCATCTTGAACAGTTGAACAGAGAGAATTATTTTAGGGTTGTGTGAGAGTGGTACTACTCTCTGTCAGATAAGTGTTCTATCTAGGGTTAGACTGATTAATGGGATGCCAGTCTATTTATCATCAGACGAGAGCAGAGACTTCTCAACACGCTATGTGATTGGCCCAACACATCACGGGCCACTCACAATATAGAAGTCCAATTATAATATTCATATATTAAAAACTATATATTAGAATAATATAGTTAATATGTTAATAATTTTTAATAATTGATTAATGCATATCCAAAATAAGATATATATATATATTATATTAAAATTCCACAGGTCATAAATAGCAATCATGTGACATATACATAGCGAGATGCTTCTTTAGGTTTGATGAGTTCAACCATTTAGTATAATGCCTAAATGTTGATTACTGAGTGATAATGTTATATATATAAGATTATTGGTGCCTTGATATTTTTCATCCTCAGGTATCTTGAATATACGAATATAAGAAGAAATAAATGTTTAACTTGATGTTGCCCGACTTTTACAGATGTATACGAAAGATGGGTACCTAAGATCATAATTGATAGTTTATCAAAGTTGACAATGATTTTTACTTTTGATTTTTAATCCGCACCCAATTTGTTAACCTGCTCTTTTTTTTTTTTTGATATTGTATAACTTTTTGTTTATTTGTTTTTATTGTGCATAAAAAAATATAATTTTATTATTTTTTTAAAAGAAAATATAATAAAATGTTTTTTAAAAACTTAATCCAAAACCCAACCTGCATATGTTCAAATTGGGCCGGTTCAAGTTGCGTACGTCGTTCCCACCTAGATAAAAAAATGGCTATAATTATATATATATAAATTGACCTGGGTCAAGTTTAAAAAATCAACTAGGTCGGACTCATGGCAGATTTCAGTGATTTATTACAGATTACTGCGGTCACTCTGTGTCATAAAAAATGTCATATACCATCCCTCTTTTACCCAAATAAATAATAAATAAAATAAAAGCACAACTTAAAACATATGGAAACGGATTTTTTCTTGTGTTTTTTAAGCACACGATGCTCTAGTTTTAAAAATTGATAGTTTAATGCGTATCTAACGATTTATATTTTTTTTTTTTAAATTTCTATTGACTATTAGATCAAATGATCATTGATCGAGATCAAATAGTTAGTAAAATTAAAAAATACAAAAAAAATTATCATTAGATGCAAATATGAATCACTGGATATGATGTATCAAACAATTCACGTTAAAACTCGAGACTAATGCACTTTTTAAACGTCATAGGAAATTACTTCCGAAACGTATAAGATGCAAGTAAGCATTAAAATGGCTTTAAATCCAAAAAGTCTTTGCACTAAAAAGGAGACAGACAAATTAATCCAACTAATGCTTATATCCTCCCCTCATTCTCAGGAAATCAACCGCCTGAAATTTGTCGTTCAAAGTTTCATACTTCACTAAGCAGTATTGTTAATTAGAAGCTTTCATGTTGATGACACTTGGTGATGAAGATTCATTCTAGTTATTATATGACTTGACCAAATCAAATGCTTGTATTTAATTTGCGGATTTGTGTCCTTTATTATTTTGTTTCTACAAACTTCTTACAGATTTTTCTTTTTCTTTTTTTTTTGGTTGGAGTATATGTGGTATTGATGATGCAACTGTTGCATCACTTGTTTGAAGGTTGATACTAAATTAATAATCGAGAATAATTAACACTGTATATTGTTTCAAATATATAATGAATCAGTATGGTAATCATGCAATAAAAACCAACTTGATGTTCCTAACTACTGACCAAGAAAATGCTTTTAATATCTAATATTTGATGGACGTAGTGATAGAAGTTGTTAAAATATAATATTAGTTTAAATTTTTAAAAAATGCAGCGATTCTACGTTTTAAAAAAAATACGAATAGAAGATGCTTTTAATGTGAGGAAACGGTTGGCTTTGAGTAACCAAGGGTTGTTATATTGAAACTAAGGGTGTTTATCGGTCTGAATCAGTTCGATTTGAATCACTCGTTAAATTGAATTGATATAATTAGATGATAAAATATTTCATCCAATTCAACTAATTAAATTATCTCAATTCAATCAATTTTGTCCGATCATTATCTATTTGGATAGAATTATATAGTTAATTTAAAAAAAATCAAAAAACTATTTTTGTTTTCAAAATTTAATCAAGAAAATATACGATATTAAAAATATAAAATATAATATAGTATATAAAATATAATCTATTTGGTATTTATATATAGTATATAATATGTTATAAAATATATTATATTATATTATATTATATATATATATATATTAATTGGTTATCAGTTCAGTTTAGTTGAATTTAGATATCATTTAACAATCGAACCAATTGGGTCAACTTTTGTTGAAAAAAAAAATCCATTCCATTTGATTAAGTGGTCGATTTTAGTCGAATTGATTTGATTTGGTTTGATTTAGTTGAATTTAGACATCATCTAAAAATCAAACCGACAAACCGATTAGGTCAGTTTTTGCAAAAAAGCCATCCAATCCATCCGATTAAGTGATCGATTTTGGTCGAATTAGTTTGATTTTGTTCGGTTGAAATTAGATTGATTTGGATCTGAACACCCCTAATAGAAACAAAAATAGATATTTTTTATCAACGGATATTGAATTTAACAAAATAGGCTAGTTTCTCACGTAGTGAATCAATGTTTAAATCAATGCTGATAAAAAATAACTACATTTAGTACTAAATAATATTTCGAGTTTAGTAAAAGATATATGTTACAAAGAGAAACTCTTTTTACATTGGTTTAAAGATCCAATGTTAAATGTAATACTCTCGCGTCAAAGCCTTTTTTTTTTTTTTAGTACAAGCTCAAGCTGAGGTGCTTAAGCACAAAAATGAATAAGGAAGTCACAAAATGAACAGAATAATTTAGATCAATATAGATTTGTCATTTAATGTCAGTATTGGGAAAGGGAGAGAGCAGGAGAGGCCATAAAAAATATCTCTTGATTCTTATAACATTCTCTCTTTAACTATGAGAGGAAAGAGACCATTTGTTCTTAGTTTTGTCGAGCGTTGAAAAGGTGGCTATTGATATATCAAATTTCTGTTTGCAAGCTTTAATTTACCAACCGTATGGGGGTCCAAGCTAGGAGGTACTGATCACTATTCTTTTGTATATTCAAATTTTTTCAAAGAGAGAGTACGACCTATAATTTCAGTCTACGTATAATATAATATAATTATAAGCGTTATTAAACACATGCATATTAGGCTATTAGCTGAGGACCGCTGTGGTATCAATTAAAAGGAAAAAATATATGATTGACACTAAAATACAAAAGCATAAAGTTCTTCTCATATAGGGTATAGGGGATCATTTCCTTTTTAATCATTCATGTCTCTTTATTTAAAATGGCTGTATTCTATAAATACAAATCCAGAGCAATTATAAAAAGGGCTCGATGTTTACAGTGATACTGATAACAGTGTCCCTAAGGCGTTCCATAGGGACAATTTGCCTCCACAAGCCTCCTTACGGACACAATAATTTGTGTTGGTGTGTACGGTGGAGTGAGTTTTTTTTTTTTACTAACCATATTATATTTGAACATTATATGATCATTGGCTAATTTAGATTTAAATTAAATAAGATTATAATAGATTGTAAAATTCTCCCTATTAAATATTAACGTAATTGTATTCCAAATAATTTAAATTTGATACATTTAATTAAATTAAGATAATTTTTTACTAATTAATCTACGTACTTAGTGCTCGGTAATAATAAATTCTCTTTTTGAGTATTACTTTACAACCAACCTATAAACTTAAAAAGATAATATTACTCACACATGCACATGGACACTAAAATATTAGGCAAGCCGTGTTAAAATAATGTAAAGATTTGGTACATGAATGCAAACTAGTTATATATAGTTGCGGGTCTTTTCACTTTTGGCAACGGTTTTCCGTTGCTAAAAGTTATGGCAGTAGTTTTTTGTTGCCAAAACTTTCAGCAACGGTAAAAATCGTTGCTGAAAGTGAAAAGCAGCATCAGCAGCAATTTATCCATGTAGTTGCATATAGAGTAAATATATATATATATATATATATATATATATATATATATATATATATATATATATATATATATATATATATAGTATTTGGTTAGGTGTTTGTCCTTTGTTTAATTAGGCTAGGTGGAATAGGCATGGTTTATGAGTAACAGATTTTTTCACAAAAGGCTTTGACTTAAAATATGAATCGTTAGATATATATTTAACGGTCTATTTTTTTATATTTTATATTTTTAAATTGTATTGATTATTAAATTTAGTAACTATTGATCGAGATTAAATGGTTACTAAAATTTTTTGAAAAATAAAAAGTAAGAAAATATTAAAAAAAAAAAAGAATAAATCGTTGAATGTCACGCATCCTAAAATCTATATTAAAACTAGATTGAGGGACTCCACTTCCGGGTCTATGGGCATCATAATAACATGCAATATTTATAAAGTGGAAAAAGTTTACTTTAGAATTCATAAAACTTCTAAATTGGAGGCAGTGGTTCCTATGCTGTCATGTATATATATTGAATAGTTCAACTGGAATGCAGATATTATTTATGTAGTTAAACGACAATTAAGATATTAAAAGAAAACAAACCAATGAAAGACAATATAATATATTGTTGCTGCTTTATAGTTATTTGCTCAAACCGAGTAACATTATTTTAAACTAATTAAATTTAACTGCATATACCGATGGAGAAGTTAAGTTTTATAAAATAAACTAAACAAGCATCTGACTAAGCAGTGTATGTTGCTGGATTTGTTTTGCAGGTAATTAAAGGATATAAACACTGATGGTTTTTTTTTTAAGGAGAGTATTTAATATTTATTTATTTTTTGTTCGATTTTTGTTCAGTTTATGGTAAATTTTGTCTTTATGCTGATTTCTGCACAATAAGTGTTAGGTGTATGATGAGATTTACAAATATAAATATTAAAAAAAACTGATACATAATTTAAATTTTAATCAATAATTTTAAAATAACTAAATAAAAAATTAATTTTTAATTAAAAAATAGAAATTTCTTAATTTAATTAAGTTCTAAACAACCAAGTATTTCAATTTAATTTTAAAAAAAAATATGTTTGTTTCAATATGGATATTCATTCTAATTGATGGACAATAATAAATTTAAAATTTAGTATCAATGTATAATATTTATTAATTTAGTAATGAAAAAAAATTAAAGACAAAGACAAATGCTCTTTTTTAAAAACTACATTAAAATACTTAAATATCTTTAAAGAATATAACTATAATATTTTGTCAACAAGATCGGTAATTCATGAGTAATGTCATTTTTCTTACCAAACAAAAGGGAATGAAGAGGAGAGGCTTAACACTAAAGCGTGTTTGGTATTCATTATATGATTGGGAATCTTATTCTCATTCATTCAATTAGTTGTTTGGTGGGCATTTTGACAATGGAATAGAATTGCATTGGAAAGGAAATTTCTTTCTTTGGAGTACCGATTGTTTCCATAAAAATATTGATGGAATGAGATTCTATTAGAAGAAAAAAAAAAAGACGTTTTAACCCTCTCCTTTAATCCCTGCTTCTTTCATATGTTTTTATTGTTGTCTGCAAAATTATACTACTCGCTTCCCTCTCGCTATCTCATGGCTAGGAGGAAGAATTATGACGATGGAAAACCCCCATAATTATGTTGTGAAATTAAAGATGCTTTTCTAAGAACCAGAAACATTGCCTCACCAGTACCATTCCACTTCAATTCTCAATTCACATCTCACCCATATCTGCAATTTGCTACCTCCTCTTCCCGTACCACTCTACTCTCTAGCCTCTAGGCTCATTGGCTTGTCCCTTAACTTTCAATTTGTGGGTTCCAGTAATATATATAGCAGTTGAATTCATCTCTTCAAAATCCTCACCACTGCTTCAATGTCATAACTATGTATCTACCTAGTTTCATATTCACAAATCCGATTAAACACTCTTCATCTTTCCTTTAAAGTTGTGCCTCTAAAACTCGTTCACCATTTGTTGTTCCACAGTGAAGGCCTTATTAATTCTTGTTTGTTAGTTCAGATATGTCGTCACAAGAAAAGGTGTCAATAAATTGGCATATCCTTTTTCAAATTGTCTTATCTTTAAACTTTGAGAAACAAGTCTGGTAAGATGTTTCTGTTAGAGTGGTCAAATTGTCTTTTAATCACAATTTCAAAAGATATATACATGTGATATTTTAAAAAGAAAGTCAAACAAGATAAATTTTTTAGTTATTTTTTTCCCAAAACAATTTTTTTTTTGGACTTTCTTTGGTTAGACTTTGCATGATCAAGTTCGATGGTTACGTTAATCAATGCACATAATCTGCACCATATCTTCCCATGTCAACGAAGATCCTGGGAAGACCTACTTTATAATAAGTTCGCTGTAAGTCTCGAGCTATTTGCAAAATTTAATTAAATGTCAGACGCATATTAAATTGTATTCTTTTATAAATTAATACTCCACTTCATATACCGCGTTTTCAATGTATATAATTTCATGCTTTTGACTTTGAGGCTAACTTGTGATCAAGTAGACAGCAAAGTGTGAATTTACAAAAAAGACGTGCCAATTTGGATCCACCAAAATTAGATACTTTTTCATTTTGGTGAATTTATTGTCCTATACTCTGTACATTGGCATTGTGGTCCAAAGTGAATGCTGATCGATAAGGAGTAAGTAACCAAAGGCTATCACGCTTCTCTCTAGGAATGATCTACCTAAAACGACGGATAACTAACTATATACACATTTAAGACTTGCAAGTTTGGGTAATGTGAGTGTCGTTTGGCTTTATACGGTAATTTGATTATTGTGTTGTAAGGTGGTTTAGAGTTTTAGGATTGAGTTTGAGTGTGTGCCATGATATTCCCGTGATAATACATTACATACAGCTCACACCCCTCTCACTCACACCTAATTTTTTGTATACTTTTCTTCTCTAACAGATCTCATAGTACGACCGTATCTCTTATACTGATTGCCTCCCTGGCCCATTCATTCATTCATTCATTCTATATATCTTTCTATAAACAAATTTAATTACTTCAAATCATTAACTAAAGTTATCTTCCGATTTGTTACACCTGCACACACCACACCTTCGTCCGTATTGCCCTTTTTCTAATTTTTTTTTTATATTATTGCTTGAGGTATCATTTTGGCTGGTGATTTGTGTATTTCTGTAGAATTGTCTATAAATTAATAGATTTGAATTTAAAAAATTTTGTTCGTTTTAAAATGAGCCAACACATTTAGCCTACAGGCTAACCTTTTTAAAATTTTTTTAAATAAAAATTATATTATTTAGTATAAATAATTATTTTTTATATTTTTATAATATTATATTCAATAAATATAATAAATTTGAATATGGAAACTTTTGTAATTTTTTAAAAATAAATATGAAAATTTTAAATATAAATATAATATAATTAATTTAAAAAATATATAAAAAATTAAAGTTATTAATTATTTAAAAATATTAAAGAAGTAATGTTTTATATATATAAATTATATTTTAATTAAAAAATTATTAAACTTTTTTACTAAAAAAATTTTTGGCTTGTAACAAGCTGACTCGACCTATTTAATGGTATTGTAGTTATCTGTTGTTTTTTTTTTTCTTGTAAAGGGGGAAAATGATATAAAAGGGATTGAACCCACACTAGAGCTTAAGTCAAAAGTAACGTCACTTGAGCTATGACCCATGAACTATGATTAATGTTGCTTTATTTTCAAATTATATTTAATATTTTTTATTTAATTTTCTTAACATTTTAATATATGTTGTGAAAACTTCCTTTTCAAATTATTTTTTATTAAAAAAGTTAACTTTTTAACATGAGATTGTAATTTTATTATCAACATAACAGTGAATATAGTTTAATTGATGGTAAACTCTATTATAAACTTGTAACTGTATTATTAATATAACAATAAATATTATTATTTAATTTTATTATATAAAAAATAACATATAATGAGAAAAAAATTAACTTTGATTATGAGAAAATAAATTTTGAAGGATCCAATTATAATATTTAAAATTAAAAGAGTACTAGACATGATCTACCTAAACCTAAGCAAAACTATATTTTACCCTTGACTTTGCGTTGAGTTTATTCAGAGAGATATGTTGTCACGACCCGCTTTCTGGGCACATGACCGGCCCAATGATGAATCTCTCATCACTGTAAGCCTTCCGATAAATATATCAAATTTTCTTATCTGAAAATCATAGATTATCAATTTAAAATACATTATTATACTGACATACAAGCCAAATGTTGAACCCCTGAACTAGATGTCCTAGACGATTGCAGAGCAACATAATCTATAACAGAAGAGAGGTCTACCCGACAACGGGAAGGTCCAAAGTGATCTACTCCTCTAGCAGATATTCTTCGATGGCAACCTGATCTGAACAAAAAGGTTGTACAAACAATGTGAGCTTTTAAACTCAATGAGCGAATCGGCCTCGCATTAATAAAATTCAAATACATTACCAGTCATGCAAGCATATCCAAAGGCTCACACTCAACCAATAGACAGAAGATAAAAATTTATCCAATTCAACAAACGTTACTAGTACTCGTCAATGGCAATATATCCCGGAGAGCGCACACAGGCCGGCTCACCAATTATGTATATTTCCGCCATGACGCACAACATCATCCTCTTACATACAAGATAAAAATTCATCCAATTCAACAAACGTTACTAGTACTCGTCAATGGCAATATATCCCGGAGAGCGCACACAGGCCGGCTCACCAATTATGTATATTTCCGCCATGACGCACAACCTCATCCTCTTAGCTAGGGCGCCTCACGGATTTATCACCAATCCGGGCTATATCCCTACTGAGGGAATCGTTGTCTCCACACTCATTGGTCAAGACACCCTGTCAACCGGGTTTTCCGCCTTGCCATGAGAGGGGGTACTGTCCCGCTCAATCACAATCAATAGCATTTCATATCATAATCAGAAGCTCAATATAATATTCATCCATATAACAGGTATAATATATTACTATATTATGGATTTATAAACCACATATCAAGATAACAATTAATCCATTTTTGAAAACATTCAAACTTCACATCATCATAAGATACTTATTTCATTTTATCCATACTTATGGATTAATTATCTCATTTGGATTCGTCATTCTGAATCCAATTTCCCCCTATGAATCTTGGGAGTGTTCTACGACATACTTTTTATCACCAGTAATGCTAAAACTCTATTAAAACGGGGTCGTTTCACTCACCTGGATTCCGTACGAACATCGCTTCTCTAAGTCATTACAGACAAGAGTTCTCAGGTGAATTTCGGTGTTCTGCTACGGAGATTTTCATGAAAGATTAGAGAAAATACGGCAGGATTGTTTTCGTACAGATACTGTTCATATGTACGGTTACTGTTCATATATACGGTTACTATTCGTACGGTCACTATTCATACGTACGGTCACTATTCATACGTACGGTCACTATTCATACCAGAAATAGAGAATACAATCTGTAAAAGAGTACACCAGGTAAGTTCCCAGGAAAGAGTGGAGGGTCACACTGGACACACTTAAAAACCAGGTCTTTCCTTAGCCAGAACTTTCCTAGACATGTATTCTTCACAGTTTACATTCTATTTCGGTAATCAGATAATCAAAATAACATATAAACAGCTAAGGACAGTTTTTCTGATGTGGAAGATCGGCCAAAACCGCAACCACAGAGCATACTTAAGAAATTAACTTCTAAAATTTGAAAGACATAGAAAGGGCATAGTATCCTTACCTAAGCTGAAAAGGAAAGGCCCAAAATCTCAGAGGCCTAGCTTTGGAGTAAGAGAAACTTAAGGAGAGAAGAAGAGAAGTTGAAGGTGTGAGTTTATAAGTGAAATGGAAGGGCCTATTTATAGCAAAAGTCAAGGGTACTATTTGATACTATGCGCTAATAAAATATTCAATTTACTATTCATGAAAATGACATTTCTAATAAAATAATTCACGTTAATCATTTATGGTTAGGCTTTAAAAACTTAAGGGGAAAACTATCATTTCACCTTAAACCTTTAAGTTTCTTTTCAAATCAGTTCTTTCAATTTAGTCCCTGAGCGTTTTTTTTACACATAAAACGTCATTTTCTCCTACAAACTTCTTTCTAGTTTTCTCTTATGACCAAATCACATCTAGTACTTGACATTTCGATTGTATAAATGAACAGTATCGTATACGTAAATAGTATTATACATGTAAACAGTACCGTATACTAGCATAGTAACCATAGTTTGTAAACAAATATTTATATTTTATTTTTCTTGGATATTACATTGTACTATAATATAGTATGATGATGATCTTCGGCTCATAATGTAATTTCATTCAAGTGACTTTGAAATTACATTCAAGTGACTTTAAATAATTTCATGACACTATATTCATGACACTTTTAATATAGTGTCATGATATTCGTTTATTTTCATTTTAAAAAATTTCAAAATGGTGTATAAGAAAAGAAATTAAAATGTGAAACAATATGGTTTTAAAATATACATCATATCTATAAGAACGTCAAGAAAAAAAATCTTATTTTCAATAAATATAAGAAAAACCAAAAAACAAAAAACAAAATACACCTTTTTTTCCCCATTGTTGTAAATCATTGGGTTTGTGCATATATTTAATGATTAAGTTCCTATTTTTAAAAGGAAGAGAAAAAAGAACATATACGTTGACAATGATAACACGAGTTGCGTTTTGCGTACTACTAATTAATTAAATAGGATGACTATGTACTTATATACGTGTAGCTTAGCTAATTTAAACGACGCATCTTATGTCCCTCTTAGTCGCTTTAATAATTTATTTTCCATTAGCTCATAATTAGGACAAATATTTTTGGATTTTTGAAGATATTATATATATATATATATATATATGCACATACATACAAGTCAAATAATACAATATACTACCCAAAAGGCTTTGGGTATAAAATAAATATCGATCGGCTTCAAATTAAATTTATATGCAAAGTGGGGTTTTAAAACAAAAGTGCATGAATAAATAGGATTAGTTAACGTGATTTTAGGTGGAAAGGACAAGGTTACAATCAAAGCCAACAATATGAAAATGATAACAATAAATCAAAATGAATGCCCAGTTGAGGAAAAGAGTAATTCTTGTGTCCAGCGACAGAGAAGAGACCTTGGAGAAATAATGGATTTAATGGAGGGGTCCATTACCTAATTAAAAGCCCTAAGATATGGAGCAAAGGGGGGAAGGGGACCATGTGTCTTAGAGATTTAATCTCTTAGTTCACCAGAAGCTGACAAAATGAAGTACCATTAACACAATGATAGTCCTATATACGTGCTTCTTTTTTTTTTTTTGAGGGAGTGAGGGAGAAGAGTGATATAAATTTAAAGTATTATAGAATTTCAAGAATATATAATAATAATAATAATAATAATTGTTGATTAATTTGAATTGTACGACGACTCGGATTATGATCTAACCTAAAAGGATAAAAACTTGGAGGTTCATTACCTGCGACCCATTTTATTATCTATGTAGTTATATAATCATGATATAAATTGTGTTTTTTGTTTCATCATGTATCAAAACAGTTTTTGTTAGTGAAAGAATAATAATTCTCTTTACTTGTAAATGTAGGTTATATTGATTGAATCATATTAAATTTGTGTGTATTCTGTAATTTTTCTTGCTAGTTATCATCTTTGTTTGTGCGTTAATTACTTGACAATAATAATAATAAAAAAAAACCAATGATCAGTTTGAATCTTACATGGTCTCAAAAGTGATGTGTTGGTGTAGGGGCATCTAGTGCCTACATTGCCTCTTGTTCGGTGTGTAAATAGGATGTGCATTATCGTTAAATTAGTCTAGATTCAATAGTTTAAATTGATCGCACACTATAATCGTCAAATTTAAACAATTAAACAATGACATACAAACAAGACGCATCTAGTTTACGCGCCGAACATGACACGACACTGGTATATATGTGGTATGAAGTAGTGGGGGTCCAAGTCGTTAATTGGAAAATCCCCAAAAACAATATGGTAATTGGTAACATGTAAGGCTCCTATTGGGTGGACCAATTAGCTGTTTCACCGTGTGTTTTGGTTGGAGTTCTTATTTGACAAAAACATACAAGCAACATTATTTTATGAGTTGTTCAAAATGAAATTAAACCAAACTGACTCAACTAAATTGACTAAAAATCAACCAAACTAAAAAATAAGGTCTAAATTAGTTTTTAAAATATAAATTTTAATTAATTTGATTTGATTCAATTAAAATCAAAATAACTTTATATATATATAAAATTATATTATATATATTATATTATATTTATGTATTTTTATGTTAACAAAATTATTTTTATATATTTTTAATTAATTTGGTCTCTTTCATTTTATATTTACATATATTTCATTGACATTAAAAATCACAAATTATTATAAATAAAATCACTCAAAATCGAACTAAATCATCGAACTAAAATCGAATTAAACCACTCAAAAATTTAAATCGAATATATTCATAATTTTACAAAACTGATGAGCTCAGTTTAGTTTGGTTAAGGGTTAAAACCATAGTTTTGTGACCCCGAACCGGCTCAATGGGTCAACCCGGTGACCCATGGCTGGAACCAGTCCGGGTCAGTTATTTGGACCATTCAGCAAGCGACCTGAGGTTGACCTGGGGTAAACCCAGCTGACAGATACCTCTTTTTTTTAATATTCAAATTGTATGAAAATTTAGAAAAATATGTACTTACTAAGAATCAAACTCTATCCCTCCACCTATAGGTGTGTATCTTACCATCTTGCTATCAACTTCTTATTAATTTATATGAGTAAAATATTTTATATATATATATAAGGTGGTAAAATTATTCTAATCCAAAAACTAAAATGTACATGTGGTAAGATGGTAAAAATTAAAATAGAAAAGACATTTATTTTAAAAAATAAATATATTATTACTAATGAATTAGGAGATAAGAAAAAAAATATTTATATTTATATAATTATTTGATGTAAAAAAAATTAAATCAAGAAAAATTGAAGAGTATAAACAAAGATTTGTATACAATCATCTAATTTAAAACATAACAATCAAATATTTTTAAAAAAAATATTTATGGATATTTGTATTTTAATTATTTATAATTAATAACTATGATTTTAAGACTTTAAAGTGTAAAATTTACGTATAAATTATTTATTTTACTTAGTTTTAAATTTATTTTTAAACAAATATAATTATATATAATTTTTAATTTTTTTAATTTATTTATCCGATTCAGTAATTAACCTAGTAATTTGATGACCTAAATACCAATTCGAGTCAATAATTGAGCCGATTCTAAAAATATTACTTAAAACCAAACCAAATATAACCGAGTATATAAACACTCATACACAGTGTAACGAGATTCATTTTTTGAATGTCTCGTGCTGTATTTTAAGATATTTAAAAAGGGTATCATGTGACATTTATAAATTAATAATCATTTCGTTATATGAAAAATGAGTCATATTTATTTTTTCTTTTTCTGATGACGTTAATTATATAAATTAAATAATAACATAGTTGTTACACTAAAAAATAATGATTAATATGATATATTAGAATTATTTTTATATAAATTTTAATTATAAATAAATATACTTAAAATTTGTCTTTTAAAAATTTACTAAAATGTTCATTACTATGTTTTTTAATTGAAGCACAAATCTTTCAATTTAAATGTGGAAAAAACAAAGATACAAATCAAAATTAAATTTCTTAAATTTTCTTAATAATTAAATCGGTTTTGGACCATAAATTGGTTATTGACTCCATGAAGATCTCTAACCAACAACTTAGTGGTCCAACCATTGGATTACTAAAAAAATAATTAAACCAAGTTATATATATATATGTTACACACCATTGAAAAAAAATTAGTCATAAATATTAAAGTTTAATTATACCATAAAAAAGTGAAAGAATACTTTTAATCCTTTAACTTTAGGTTAGTTTTCACTCTAGTCCCTTAATTTTATTTTGTTTCACTTTAATCTCATAATTTTAAAATATCACTTAATAATTTCTTCACACCGAACACCGTTATTTTAGTTAATAGAAGACACTGACGGTGTTGCATCATAATCCAACTCAACAAAATCCATCTTAGGTGGAAGTATTGAAATTATGAGAAAAATAATGACAACAAAATACTATATGCTTTTTTCTTCTCTTGCTACGCAATACTCTGAGCTATGTTTATGGAATTTCATTTCTTAGCTTCCCTTGTATTTGTAACTTCCCATACATTACCACCCATTATGAGTTTGTTCCAT
This sequence comes from Biancaea sappan, assembly GCA_037074585.1. Lineage (NCBI taxonomy): Eukaryota > Viridiplantae > Streptophyta > Magnoliopsida > Fabales > Fabaceae > Biancaea > Biancaea sappan. Next base: position 63,989,483 of record CM073496.1, read on the forward strand.
TGAATACCAAGATTCTACATCGCATCAAATAAAAAACTTTTATTGAAAGACTAGATTTAGTTACGGTCTTGGAGGGAGTTCTACATGTGGAATTAATGAATGGCTTAAGTAAGCAATAATAATTTGGAAATAAATTTTATATGTCAGTGTTTTTCGTTATAACTAAATTAATAGCGTTAAGTCTGAGGAAATTTTTTAAAGTCATAGGATCAAAGTGAAATCAAACAAAATTAAGGGACTAAAGTAAAACTTAATCCAAAGGTAATGGATTAAAAGTACATTTTTGCAACCAAACAAAAAAACGAAAAAAATTACATGCAAGTTAATATAATGAATTGAATTATATCAACAAGGCCACCAATTGATCAGGTTCTTAATGGAATTCGATTTCCAAATCAGTGATTTAAATTTTTAAAAATATACCACTTGAACTAAAATTTTAAAATAAATAGAGAAACATCAAAGGATGCAACTAGCTAGTTTTAACTTTGAAGCTTATTTACGAAAATTCACTGTAATCTTAACAAACAAATAATGACATAAACAACGTAAAATTATTGAGCCGGTAAATGGTAAAACTCGGAAGCGGATCCTTTGCATTATTGAAGAGTGCAATACTTTTAACAATAATTTTTATTATTGTTAAAACTTTTAATAAGAATTTAAATTGTTGTTGAAAATTTTAGCAACAGTAAAAATTATTACTAAAACTTCTACTAAAAATAATGCATAGGATCCAAATCCAATAAAGTCATGACATCTAGATTAATGATCTAAAGTGTCGTACTGTTGAAGGCCAAAGGCTAATTGAGTATTATGAGTGAGAGTGGTAAAAAAATAATGAAAAGGCGAAAACATTTTGAATTGGATACAACTATTTAGCAATGTTATGAAAATTAAACTGATCATTAAATTGATTGATGCACTAATTTAAGATTTATTGGTCCAATTATAATCGAATCATAACTTAATCTGTTAGAGTAATAATTTAAAAAATAAGAATAATTACAAAATAGAAAAATTGAATATTAGTGTAAAAAAATATAATATGCATAATACTGAGTTGAAGTCGAGTATCTTAACTTTCTTTAAAGTAATTTTACGTTTTCTACTAATCAATTTTATTATATTATTCGATGCAAAGATATTCACGCGTTACTTTTAAGATTAAACAGTTTAAAATTCACTTATTTATTTATTATCCTTACACATAAAAAATAAATCCAACTCAATTTTTCGTACATATTTCTCTACTCGTATCACTACAAAATATATATATATATATATATATATATAGTTTCAATTTTTGAACGCCGATTTCAAAAATCAACATTAGATGGCGCACCGGCTCTATATATACGTGTGTATGTATGGTTGCTGCATATAGATGTTGGAATCTGTTGCCACTCTTGAAGAAAAAGAGACGTTGGAAGCATTAACTAACATTAAGCAACCATGAAAGAAATTGATTAGAATCATTTTCTTTCTGACGTCCGCCAACGTTTCTGAAACATCAAAAGCAACATAAATGTATATATGAGAATCCAAGGGGCCAACGGTTTTTAAATAAAAACTTTTATTATTTGTTATTTTAATATTTTATAATAATCAACTTCAACAAAATCAGTTATAAATAAATATTTATGTTTTTATTAATACATTCAAAATTTAATATAATAAATTAAAAAGTATTTTTCTTATTTAGGTTTGAAAAACTTACAAAATGCTTAAATAAGCTATTAAACATTTTTATACATTTAATAATAATGCATTATTTAAATAATATATAATGTGAAAAAAAATTTAAAATTAATTACAAAATATATGAATTTTTTTTTAAAAAAATTAAACTAAAACCAATTCAACAATTGAACCTTGGGTGTTATCGGTTTTTTCGGTTTTGATTGATTTACCTAATTTTTGATCAATTGTTCAATTAAGAGTACATTTGAAAGAGTTTATTTTGAATTTATCTGACTTATTTTATGGTATAAATTCTTATACACATATTTGAGAGAGTTTATAGAAATATCTTATAGCATGCCTATAAACTGTTTTTAACTTATTTTCATAAGCTCTCCAGGATAGTTTATAAAAATAAGTTGAAAACAACTTATATGAAGTTTATCCTCATAAACTCTTTAATTATAGAAATAACTTATATATAAACTCTTATATGATAAGCATTTAAATAAGTTGTTTATCCAAATAAGATCTAAATAAATCCTTGGTTGACTGTCAAATAGACTGGCTCAGCCCACTCCAACCAAAGTTCAGTAAGGCCAATGATGAGTATGAACTGAGTCGGATTGGACATTATATAATTCATAGATACAAAATTTTAACACATCTCAACGTCATAAGTTAGCCCCATAAATCTATTTATGTTAATTTTAAAAATATATTTTAGTTATTTTAATGATAGAAATTACATATTGAAACAATCAAAATTTATAATATTAAATTAATCTTCTAAAAAAATATATATTAAACCTTAAAATAAGTCATTTTTCTTTTTTAAATTTTAATTTTAATTATTTTGAATGATAAAAAATAAGTCTTAGAATTAGAATTATGAAACTTTTAAAACTAAAAATAAATTTTTTAAAAAAATACGTTAAAACTTAAAATATAAAAAAATAAATAAATAAATAACCCATAAGGATCTATCCACTTCAATTCATCTAAATCTCAAATACTTTGATAGATTGAATTAAAAACCTTTTTTAAAATAAACTATAAAATTATTAAACAATTTCATCTCATTTACAAATTTAAAATAAACTAACTCATTCAACCAATCTTATTTAAACAACTCTAATCCTTTGAATAAAGTGAACTGTAGACATGACCGGTGCACCGTTTTTCCAACATAACCAGCCGGTTGGATTTGATTCTATGAATAATACTATTTAGAAGTGGGCGTGCTGTGAAATTGATTAAGAAATTTAACATTGAAAACAACATATGATATGAGTCAGGATGGGTGATAGTGGTAGTGTTGTGTGGGTGGGCGCGTGTCGGGTGGGAACCCAGGCAGGAAGGATCGGATACTCCATGGATCCCCGGATCGTGTTTCGCAACTGAATCGACAACTCCTGCTTCGCTCTACGTTTCCATGCCTTGGGGCCCCCCACTCACCTTTTAACTTTCCAGTTTCCACAACGAGTATAATAACAACATTTTTCAGTTTTTATTAAATACATTGAATATATTTTTAAATATTTTATCTTACTTTTTAGTATTTAATATATATTGTAAAATTATTTATTATTTATTATTATAAATTATTTGTATTTTTTAAATTTTAAGTCACTTGCAAATTAATTTCAAAACTTTTAGAATTGATCATTAAATTCTTTAATTTTTACACAAATATTATTCTCAAAAGATGTCATATTCTTATTATTGTTTTAAAAAACTAAATAATTAAAAAATATATTTCTCTGAGTGAAAAATAAAATATCAGTACTTACTTAAAACATTCAATCTCTCTTAAGGGGTTTAGATTTTTCACAGGAGTAATTTTTTTAGTTGAACTAATAATAGCTAGTTTTTAAGGTTTTTTAAAGTTTTTTTTTATAAATAAGCTTTACTTAAATTTTATTTATTATATTTTTTAACAACTTTATAATAAATCTCCAAAATATATAAATAAATTTTATTCTTACTCAACTATCAACGTTTCTTGCATTTATCAAAATTTAATTATTTCTATTTTATAGATTTTTTATAGAAAAATAATTTATTTTAAAATGCAATAAAAGTTATGTTATATATACTCAATAATTAAATTAAATTCATAAACATTAAGTGGCAATAATTTAGCATAGGGAAAAAAGTACCTTTTTTTTCTCTTTAACATTTATATAAAATTTTAATTTTGTTTTGATTTAATCTTTTATTTTTTAATAAAATAATGTAAGGATAAAAATATTTAACATCTTAAAATGTTGACTTTTTATAAACTTATCATTATCTCTCATCTCAACATCACTGCTTCTCTTTCATTTATCTCAGCACAGCTCCTCTCTCTCTCTCTCTCTCTCCTCCCTATTCATCCCTCATACTTACGTTCTCTCAGTCATGAGCTCTCTCGTACTCGCCTGCCTCTCTCTCTTTGTCTCTGTTAGTTTTGTACCTTCAAAATAAAATAAACAGCCAATGAAGGTGCATTTACACTCCTAGGAACAGAACCTTCTTCTCCTCAATATTTTACTGGTATACTAACTTTAGGATTTTTGAGGGCCAAAAAAAAAAAAGAAGGAAAAAAAAAACAAAGGAATAAGTTAGAGTCACAGTGACAGAGCAGAGGACATAGCGGCACAGCCAACTGGTTTATTCTTTTTCCCTCGGCCAAACCAAACATAATAGCTTGCTTTGGTTTGTAAGTTTTGATAGCATGTCCGACCACGCATTCCATGGGTGGGGTCAACATCCCTTTCATCTTTATTCCTTACTTCCTTACAACTTTCTTTTGTTGGGCGTTTCCTACTTTCTTATAATTTTATAATTAACTATCAGTAAAAAAAAATTAAAGACTTATTTATAGCTTTTATATATATTTTTACTATCAAGTTTTTCATCTAAAAAAAATATCTGTAATTTTTTTAAAAGACCAATTATATAATAATAAATTATAAAAAATTTGAAATTATTGTTTAAAGATCATACATTTAGGCTTCTGTTTAGATAAAATAGTTTATAGTTTATTAGAGCTTTTTTACTAGTATATTTATTTTTATATTAAAAAAATAATGTTTGAATATATATAAACTTAAATAAGTAATTTATTAATCCTCAAAAAATTATTTTTAACTTATTTTATGAAGTAAATTTTTTAAACTTCTTAGTAGAAGTTTGTGCGAAAACTCAAATTTACATGATCATGAAACTATTTTACACTTTTACAAGACAAATATATTGCTAATCATAATTTGAAATTTTATGAAAACCAAATCCTTTACCTCCCTCATTCCTTAATCATAATTTAAAATCATTTCTTCAAATATGTATCAAAACACTAAATAGCTTAACTTAAAATGAGCTTATGATATAAAAGCTTTTCACATATGATTTTTTTTTATAAGCGCTTAATTAAGTTTTTTATTCAAATGATGTCTTATTGTATTCTGAATAGAGGATAGTATACTTGTCATGTTTTAATTAAAAAATATAGTAACAAAGATATAATAAACTATACCTAAGTTTTTTTTTCCAAAAAAGTAATATAAAAAAAACTTTAATTATGAGTGAAAAAAATTCAGCACTCAATATTTAAAAAAAAAACCTTATTTAAAGGTTATTTGTTGACTTTGATATTCAAGCCAAGAAACTATCAAATTTGTCTTTAAATTTTAATTGAAACAGACAAAGTGATAATTTTAAAAGCATTATAATAATTGAAGAATAAATTTTTTAAAAAATAATAAATAGATAACTAGATTAAATATTTATTTATTTATGTATTATGGATTCAAAAGTACTTTTTAAAAAATTAAACTTTAGAAATTAGATCATAACAGAATAATTTTATAATTAAACCTATATTAGTGTCTTAATGATTTCGCTTTTATTAAGTTTTTTCAGAAAAACAGTTATGAGTCAAGCTTATTAAAAAGCACATGACATTTCAACATAGTATGGACAAACGTGATACTCATCTTTAGAACATGGTTTGGGCAGATTAAAGATCTAAGCGCCTTTGAACTTTTTTATTTAAATTATTAAATAAAGGTCTTTTAATTTAGCTTTCTAATATTTTTTTCATCGTAATAATTACTCTATTAAGAGAATTTTAAATCAATAAACAAAAGCTAATCTAACTGTTAACTCATAATCAAAAATTGTTTGTGTGGCTTTTTTTTTTCTCAAAATGGAATTTTTTATGCAAAATTCTCTTAATTTACCATCATTTTGACAATCACGGCAATGGATTCCGTTTTGTACTTTTTAAGCGCAAAAAATTTCAATTCTAATGTGAATTATTAGAAGTACCACATTCAATGATTCACATTTTATTTTAAATTTCACTAACTGTCTGATTTAGGTTAATGATCATCAGTTTAAGTCAATGGTCAGATAACTTTTTAAAAAATTAAAAAAATATGAACTTTTAAATATGCATCAAACAATTTATATTTTGAGCTGGAGTGTTTAACATTTAAAAAGTGCAAAAAGGAATTCGTTTCTAGAAAACTCGCCTAAACAACGTTGTTTTAGAAGAAGCGCCACTTTAACGAGTTTCACACATATATTCCTGTTTACCAATTGAGAAAAAGTTGTCAAGTAAATTAACTATTTGAATTGAGAAACCTCTTTTGAATGGCCAAATTGAGAATTATAATCATTAGACGACTGAAATTCAAATGAAAGTCACCTTTCGAAAATTAACCTAAAATTTGTTAATATACATAAAATTCAGCAGGATGTTGTTATATAAAATAACTCAAATATGCTTTTGAAATAAACAATTTTTTTTTACGTTTGATTACTAAATTATAAATATTGATTAATTCAAATTCGAGTATGATATAATTACATTAGATGACAAAATTCTCTACTAAATTTTATTACAGTTATATTTTTTAAAATTTAAATTCAAAATTTTTGATTAAGTTAAGATAACCTCTTATCAAATAATATACTTCAAATTAATATATAATATAGTGAGCAGCGAGGCTTCAAATTTTGGCAAGTACAGCCTCAACCAAAAAAAACAAACTTTTGGTCCCTCTATAATGAAACTGTACATGTGAACATGTTTCTATGCCTCAAGTCTGAAGGGAAAAGAAGGGACGTGGTGGGGTTGAAACTTATGGCTGTTTACCTGGTTAAGGGATACCATTATCTAATTACACTCATTTCCTATATATGTGATGCGTCATTTTCTCATCCATCGAATGGAGTACAATAATTAAAATATGCACACATGATTTCTAATTAATGGGCCACCATTGTTCTTCTTATCCAACCATTTGATGATTCTAAAAGGGTTTAGTGTTTGAAATCACGTTCCAATTTTGATTTGAAAATTGAAAGCATGCATTTGTATGTATTATTATTTTTCGTTTTGATTTAAGGACTAATATTGACATTGTACTATCCATACTAAAAGTGTTTATAAGTTTGATTTAATTTTAAACATAATTTAAACTAAATTAATCAATTTTATAAAATTATACGTATATTCAATTTTAATTTTTTGACAATTTAATTCAATTTTAATTAAGTTTATTAGTTTAATTTTAAACGATTTTATTTATAATAATTTATGATTTTAAATTTTAATAAAAAATATATAAATATATAAAAAAATTAAATTAATTATAAAATATATAAAAATAATTTTATTAATATAAAAATATATAAATATAATATTATATACGTATAAAATATAATTTTTTATATATATAAACTTGATTCGATTTAATTATAATTAAATTAAATTTATAATTAAATAAAATAATTAAAATTTATATTTTGAAATATTAATTTAAATCTCCCTTATTAATTTTATTGATTTAAAATTTAATCAATTTAATTTAATTTTAAACAACTATAATTAATACCATGACCTCACCATGCATGTGTCGCCTTCAAGTCACTGTAAAATGCATCATTTCGATGTGATTTTCTTGATCTTCTTGTTGGGGCTTGATCCCCAATTTCATTCCATGATAATGAGTGTTAGAATATATATTATTTTGTGAAATGAAATATTGTCATGTCATATTACGTCTATATATTATGATTTGATTTTAAAACCAATATGTCTGTTAATAATCTATAAATGAAATTAACATATAAAAATGTATTGGACGAAGACCATTTCCATCCTCATGAAAGAGCAAGTCGAATAAATAACTAGTGAAATGCTGAGATGTCTTTTAATTATGTATTTTTTAAAATTTGACGGTGACTGTAAGTATGTACCTATTTTAATTAAATTAGTGTCTCTAATAATAAGTAGTTCAAAGGTACAAAATTGAAAATTTTACTCTTCGGATAAGTACAGGGTAAATCGTGAATATTTCTAAAAGGGTTGGTGCGAGAAGAGATATTTCTTGTATAAATTACGTGCATCTTTGTCCCATTTTTCTATTAGATAACAAAACTTGGACCACGAAAATTGAGAAAGATCAATGATGAATTTGTATATGAATACTTGACTCTTAACAAAATGACCTGAATATTATTTTTTTAAAATAAAAAAAGAAATAAAAAAGTTTGTGATTTGGCGTTGTATTGGTCTTGGTCGCGAAACATGGTCATAATGGATGGAGGGAAAAAGGAAGTAGAAGACATAACATGATCTAAAGGAATTGGCCCACTATATTTGTACCATTTCACTTTCTCAATTACCGCCATTTGCTCCTTTTCTTCAATATATTTATAGAATTATATATTTCTTTGAATTTTTTGTATTATTAATCTTTAAACTTAAATGCATATATCTTAGATTAATCGAACCAAACTAATTGATTTGACTAAAAATTGGTTATTAGTTTTGTCCAGATAACCTAAAAAAAATTAGTTAGCCAATAAACTAGTCAAAAACTTATTGAAACAATTTTTGTGAAAAGAAAATAAAAAAATTACTATTTACAAAATACAATCACCCTATATGAAATTACTATTTTCTTAATCTTTTTCATTCTTTTTTCTCATGTTATATTTTTTCTTCTTAATTATTTTTTTTATAATAGTATCATTTTTGATAAAAAATAAATAAGAGAACAAAAAAAAAATAGAAAAACAATTACACACACACACATATATATATATATATATATATATATATATAAGTTTATTAAGATTAAGTATGAATATGTCTATTTATTTATTATATTATATATTTTTAATATATAAATATATATATATATATTTAATAATTACCGGTTTCACTACGGTCATATCAATAAACCGTGAATTAGTTCTTTTACCGGTTCAATAATCGATACGATTTTTAAAACATTGGTATATATATATATATATATAGTAAAATATAAAATATGACAGACAAAAATTAAAATACAATTTAGGTTGGAAGAGTAAAAGGTTAAGTTTCTTTCCACTATTTCTTTTATTATTTTTAAAAATAATAAAAGTAATATAATATACTTTTATATTTAAAAAATTATTTATGAAATAAATCAAAAAATGGCATGCACTGATGCATGTATATGTATTAATTTTTTTAATTTATTTTTAAATTTAATAATAAAGAATAATAATTTTTAGTACATTTCAAAAATTATGAATTAAATAGTAGTTAAGTTCTTTAACTTCCTATATATTAGCAGATTTACATTGACCCTCTAGAAGTAATTAACAAAACCCCATACACATTCAATTTTCAACATATGATCACAGAGTTGTGTACTTAGATAAATGCTTATATACACACACCAATTGTAAATGAAATAAAATAAAAAATAATGTAACAATGAGAAGATATATATATATATATATATATATATATATAGACCCACATTCATCTCGGAGAATGAACATGCATCCCTGAATTTTTGTTGAAATTATAGTTTTAAGTATAATATTTTAAAAATTTATATTTTAACTTTAAATTTTAATATTTTTATTTTGCCCCTTATTTTGTTGTTGATTTTAACATTTATATATTTGACCCCTGACCTTAGAGGTCTTAGGTCTGCCCTTGTGTGTGTATATATATATATATATCATTGTTACATTATTTTTCATTTTAATTCATTTACAATTGGTGTGTGTATATAAGCCTTTATCTAACTACACAACTTTGTGATCATATGTTGAAAATTGAATGTGTATGGGGTTTTGTTACTTCTAGAGGGTCAATCTAAATCTGCTAAATTCACACACCAATGATTGTGTGTCCCTTTTAATCATGACAATTTAGAAGAAATAGCGTATGATTTAATTAGTTGTACTAGTAGGCCAAGTAACAGAACACACGAAGGCTTAGCAACCATCGTTAACGGCACTATGCCTGTGGTTTGTAGTTTGTACTGTGGTGAGGATTCCATAATTGAAATTCTAGGGAAACAAGAGGAGGCATTGTTGAGTTTGAACTTGGAATACATAGCTTACAAGATAAAAGAAGAATTGCAATGATTGTAAAGAAGGGAATTGTAGTTGGGATGTAGGTGTGAAGCTGAAGAAGAAAATAAAAACCGAAAAGGAGGAGAAGTGAAAAAGCAAAGTGGACTCCCTCTTGTATTTGAAAAGTGCAAGAACCTTCAGCTTTAACGATCTATGTTGGATGCGCATCTAACGGTTTAATTTATTTTTTTTTTCTTTTAATTTTTTTTAAATGTGTTAGTTGCTGAATTTGATAATGGGCAGCAAAATTTTTTATAATAAAAAAAAAGTGAACGGTCCATGTTGGAAAATTGGATTGCCTCTGATAGCTGTTGGATTAGTTTAATCAAATGGCTTATATTCATATAATTTTTTTAAAATTTTTTTACAAGTACTAATTGATATAATTATGATTGTAAGTATAATAATAAATATAAATTAATAATTATAAATTAAAAAAATTGAAAAAAAAAGGATGAATGAGAGCTGTTGGATCAAAATCCAATGGCTCTCAATACATCTTGCGCGCAGGAGGTAAGCCGATTCTCCATGTTGGAACTAGACCCTAATGTGCTTGATAAGCGTAGGAGAGAATAGAGATGTCTAATGGGTTGGCCCGACCCACCCCAGCTCAAGTCTTATAAGATCAATAACGAGTATGGGTAAGGCTGGAGCTTATATAATTCATAGTTAAAAATTTTTGACTCATCCCAACCCATCATGGGCCATGAGTTATCCCTATAGACGTATTCATTTTGTTTAAAAAATATACTTTTAGTTATCTTAATGATAGAAATTATATATTAAAATAATCAAATTTTAAAATATTAAATTAAACTTCTAAAAAAATGTCATTTTTCTTTTTTAAAATATAATTTTAATTATTTGAATGACAAAAAATAGGTATTATAATTATAAAACTTCAAAAAATAAAACTAAACATTTTAAAAAAAGATTAAAACTTAAAATATATATAGTAAAAAAGCATACAAGGGCCAATCTATTTCAAATAACTTAAGCCCCGATTGTTTTGATGGAGTCGGTTAAAAACTCTTTTTTAAAATAAGTTATGAAATTATTGGTCTATCGTATCCTATTTATAGATTTGGGATGAGCTGACCTATTAAGTCAAACTTATTTTGACAGTTCTAACTTCTAAGAACATTTCCAATGCTAAACCTCACTTGAGTTATTTATTGTGAATCTCACAATGTCATATCACCACTTTTGACTTTAAACAATTTTTCACCACTTTAAGGAACTATCTACACTAATGGTACAATTCTTAAGAACTCACAAATGAGTCATATAATAAATAACTTAGCTTCTCTCTTCGGATATAAATATGTATCATTTATTATATTTAATGTAAAGTTTATTTTTTAATTATTTTATTATTATTTTTATATAAAAACTGATTATTATATAAGAATTATTATTAAACATGATAAATTTCAATTATAAATTGTAATAAGAGTTAATTATTAAATTTAAAATTTTTTTAAAAATTCTTATTAAAGATGGTCTAAGGAAAAATATGCTCCCGTGAAAAAGTGGGTTGGATGGTGAGAAAATGGGATGGATGATGGGGTATGGGGTATGGGTAAGGCATGTGGATGGATGGGCATGGGCATGGGAAGCAAATCTAAAAAGGGAATCAAAAGAAATTGGCCTCTCTTTTGCCACCACCCTCCCCACCTGCTCAAGATATGGTAAGCGCCACATGATTTCACACCCAGCCTAAATATAAAGGCACCATTGCTGACATCACCTGTATCTCTTGAGCGGATTTTACTGGGTCCCACTCACTCCCTTCTCTTTCCTCTTTTCCACCTTTCTCATTGAGTCATTACTCTTCCATTTTCTCACCCCCTCTTCTTCTTCTATTTACATATACATATATATATATATAAATAAAACCCCCCCCACCTCCTCTCCAACCTAAAAAAATATTCGCTTGGATTTATTTCTTTTCTTCTTTTTGGTTTCTATTCCCCCTTTTATAATTTTCCATTGCTTCCCCTCTAATTCAACGTCATGTTAAAAATTTTGGGATGAAATCTGGTCGGATCTTGCTTTGTGGGATGTGGATTTTGGTGGGTCTTATTTCTATACAAAACTCTTCTTCCCCCTTAGCGCTCCCATAGACAAACACGCAGCAGAAACCGTCCAAGCCTGAGCCTCCCACCACCACCACAACAACAAAAGCAAGAGCAAAGAGAAAAAGGGACACCCTCTTTCCAATCTGTTGCTTATTCTCATATTATCTCGTCTCATCTCTTTTCCTTTCCGACCACTTTGCTTTCGTCTTCCGTCCTGAATCGTGCAAATGGGAATGGCCACAGAGTCTCAATTTCATGTTTTGGCTGTGGATGACAGCCTAATAGACAGGAAGCTCATAGAGGCGCTGCTCAAGACCTCTTCCTATCAAGGTGCTTTATTTCTTTCTCCCTGCCCAAACACGGAAAACAAAACTTCTCAGAAAATTCAAATGCTTTTCTTTCTTTCGCCGATCTTACGTTTGCTGACGTTAATGGACTCTGTTTCCTCAATAACAGTTACCACAGTGGATTCTGGCAGCAAGGCTTTGGAGTTTCTGGGCTTGCATGAGAATGACCAGATCAACCCAAATACACCATCTTTTTCCCCTGGCAATCATCAGGTATAGTTTGTTTTTCTGCATGAACTGGTCGAGATTCCCCCAACCCATTTTTGTTAATTTTTCCATCATTTTCTTTTCTGGGTGTGTGAAAACCTTTGGAATTTTGTGTGTTTATAGGAAGTAGAGGTGAATCTTATTATCACAGACTACTGTATGCCTGGCATGACAGGCTATGATTTACTCAAGAAAATCAAGGTATGCTTTGGTGCTTTGGTTTTGTCTTCTTTGTCTTTTTTATTATATTCCCCACTTTCCTCAGTCTTTACCCTAAGAATAATCCCCCTTTTGCTCAAACCACAGACCCGTGTAAAAGACTTTCCATTTCCAAACTCTGCATTCCAAATTGCTATTTATGAATGTTGTCAGTTTTGGCACTAAGAAACTAGCTAAAATAAATCTTCTGGAATATTTTTCCTATCCGTTTCCTAAATTTCTATACTAAATAAATCTGGTTGATTATAATCAAAATATTCTATTGTCAAAATAAGGCCTACTTTCATCAGAGTGAAGAATTCTTGGGGACTCTCAAAATTCTTAGCTCTGTTTAAAAAACTGCAGAGTTAAAAAATTTATATGACTGCTTTGATTTTTCAGGAATCTTCGTCTTTGAGAAACATACCAGTCGTGATTATGTCGTCCGAGAATGTGCCTTCAAGGATTAGCAGGTAATGGGGGAGAAAGATTTGAGTGTTCTCTTTGCCTCTCAAACATTTTTGAGGCTGAATTGTGATGAATATGTATGTGAACTGGTAACAGATGCTTGGAGGAAGGAGCAGAGGAATTTTTCTTAAAACCAGTGAGGCTATCAGATTTGAATAGGCTTCGACCCCATCTGAAGAAGACCAAGTGTCCGGATAAAAAACCAGACACACAAGAGAAGCCTGGAGACCCAGAAATTCAACAGCAGTGGCAGAAACAACAAAACCAAATTGACGACGAACATCAAGGACAACAACCTCCGCTACAGCCACAACTGGATCAACAACAACAGCAATCATTACAAGCAGCCAGTAATAACAAGAGAAAGGCCTTAGAACAAGGGCTTTCACCTGAGACTGATAGAACAAGACCAAGGTACAGTGGCATAGCCACAGTGGTATAATCAATCATGTCAAGTAAATTTCTTAAATTCACAGATGTAATTCTCATATGACTTTCTTTGCTATTTTCATGATTTGTTTTTAGTTTTTAACTTCAATGTTGGATAATAGAGGCTTTATACGACGACTACAGAGAGACTTGTTTCCTGTACACATCTCCTGGAAATATTCCCGTCCAATTTTGTTTCCTCAAACATACAAAAAAATAAGAAAAGAAGATCAGATGATTACTTTGGGGTGTCAATGAATGTGTTCTGGAAAATCAGAACATTCTTTTCCTGTTCTTCCCCCTTTTAGCCTTTATACTCTTTTACTCTAACCTGTCCCATCTGTGTGTAAAGCAAAAGACGAAACAGGGGACTCTTTTGATTGTATCAGGATTTTTACAGGAACGAGAACGCCAATGATGATTGTTTCTTATGGAACCGGATCACCTCGGGCACCCAAAGCTCCAGTTCTTTTTTTTTTTTAAATTGTATTTTTGTTATATTTTTAAAATTAAATTCTTTTTGTATTCTAATTTTTTGTTATTTAAAATTTTTATAAATTAAATTCTAATTGAATCTTATTAGTAATGATTCAAATCTGACGGATTAGGATTAATCTTATAATTTTATGTAACAAAAAAAAACTGGTAATCAAATCTGAATAATTGGTAATTATATCTAATTAGAATTTAATTTTAAAAATAAATAAAAATAAAAAATAAAAAAAAATCTGGAAGTGATCCGTTCCATTTCTTATGATCTGAACAATCTTTATTAATTCATGAAGGATTATGCTTCGTTTATAAAAATAACAATCTATATTTTAATTATATATTTTACAGTCTTTTAGTTATTGCTTTTTAATATATATATACACGTTAATTATAGTAACTAGATATAAAATTATACTTTAAAATAATAAAAAAGGCAGAGAAAAGTTATTTACATTCTCATTCTACCATGTATATATTTCAAGTTTTATTTTTCTATATTTTATTTTTTTATTTTATCTATCAGTTAATATATCGTTTTAGGAATTATTATCCAAATAGTCTCAAAATCATATATATATATATATTAATATTAGTATATAAAATATATTAAAAGGTTAATAAAATTATTTATTTAAAAGGATAGTGGGAGAATTCCACTACTTCATTTTTTTATTTCAAAAATGAAAAAATAAAATCATGTAGTATATAGATAAAACAACATTTAAAATATAATATAAGAAAGAGAAGCTAAAATACGTCTGAAAGAGTAGGAAGTTAAATAATTTCTAGAATATAATAAATTTACTAGAATTTATTTTTGCAGTTAAAATGATTATTTAAAATACATGTCAATCTACTACAAACAAAACAACTTCTTGAGGATTAAGATAAAATAAAATATCATAGTTAATGACAAAATATTAGGTATAAAAAAATGACAAAAACATTGTTTTAAAAGTTATTTTACCATAATCAATCTTTCTGTCAATCATTTTTTTTTTTTGGGTGAAAAACAATCAATTGAAGTTAACCCATCATAATTATAAAAATTTGATTTTTGTATCCCTTCTTAGAGACCTGTTAAAAGTTATGCTTTTATGTTTAATTGTTTATGGTCTGTCTGCGCAGCGCAAAGAGAGTGCAATAAATGCGGAATTTCTTTTTTGCATCAAGAAAAAAAACCATAATATCTTTTTTTGGTAAAAAAAAAAAGAAACCTTAAATGTTTTTGGCATCTCTTTTTTGTTCTGATTTTGGACATCAAGAAACCACAATAGCTCGGCTTTGAATGCACAGGTCCAGTGTGGATATTAGGCCCAGTAACACATCCATACCCTACGTGATGTTGATGTTGGGGCTATCTATTCTGGTCACGTTTGACCCAACCCAACACTCAACATTCTACTATAAGGCAATTTTTTTTTTGTTTTTTAGTTCCAAAATTTTATTTTTAAGTTTCACATTTATCCTGTAATTTTATTTAGCGTATGTTTGGTATGAAGAAAATAAAAAGAAAAGAGAAAGGGAATAAAAATGAAAATGGAGTATTTTACTAAAATATTTCAATTTTAAAATAAAATCTTAGTGTTATTAAAGAAAGTAATTTGAATAAATTATCATTATCTTTTCTATTACTTTATGTGTTACGTCGTTACATATGTAATGCAACCAAACATGACAGTTCCATGAAGTCTCTTAGGAGTTAATTTTAGTTTAGGTGTCAGTAGTTTAATTTTATCCTTTAATTTCGTCTTATCCTAATTAACCTTTTAACTCTTAAAATTACTCAAATGTTTTCTTTCTTCTAATATCGTAAAAATACATTTGATAGAAATGGTTGTATTCCAAGAGATGAGTGAATTAGATTTTATAAATTTCTTACAAAATTTAATTAGAAGTTAAAATGATTTTCTAAAAATGTACGAAGCTTAAGATAATAAACCAAATCAGAAAATTAATGTGCTGTCAAGATAAACAATTGTAAAGAGTAAGGAATTAAAGAGCAGATGCAGATATATGCAACAAGTAAAAGAGTAAGGGATAAGAGCATTGACACAAGAGATTTATACTGGTTCGACTAATCCCAAGCCTACATCTAGTCTTTAAGCAAACCACTTGAATATTTCACTAACAGGCTTGTAAATGGTTGGTGCTTGTAAACCGCAACAAGTTCGAATTGGGTACTTGTTAAAATCACTACAAATAATTCATGAAACAAAGCTTTTTAACTACCTAAACTAGTGATAACCTCAATCACTCTTTTAAGAAATTTTAATTACTTTAGGAATACAACTGAGAATGATAAGAGATTGAGAATACAATGATACCATCTCTTCAAGGAGTAGATATTACGAATGAAGCTCACTTAAGAGTAAATAATTGACAAGGTAATTTGACAGATTATAGTATAAATTTGTAGTCTTTCCTCTTTAGTTTCAGATTGGGTATGACTCATATTTATAGCCCAAGTCGAAATATAATAGTTGGAGATGTTTTACAAAATATATTAGCTAACTTTTATAAAACCAGTCGTTATTGCTTATGTTAACCTGTTGGCAGTCGACTGCTAGGAGCATGATAGTTGACTAGCACACTTTAACGAGGTGGCAGTTGATTGGCATACGACTAGTAGTTAATTGGTAACTATCTGTTATCCAAAATTAAATTGTTTCAGAATATAGTAGTCGACTGGCAAGTGCTGGAACTTAAATTTAATTTTAGATAGAGGTGCACCAGTCGACTGCTAGAGGACCAGCGACCGATTGACAGATTTTGAATTTTTGTTCTAAAATTCAATTAGAAAGCTATTGGTCGACTAATAACTACTGGATTTAGAAAAATAATTATAAGACTCAATAACCTTGTACCAGTTTTAATAAAAACATTTTCCAACTAAAATAAAGTTTTAAAAACGTTTTCAATAAATTTTTAAACCTTATTTTATTGTCATCAAATACTTTACATGAATTCTAAGACTTAAGACACTAAAAACTATTTGCTCTTTTGCTCTTTGTCTTTGTGCCATGACTTGATCTATGTATTTTTATATTCATATTGTTTTTTTGAGTGAATCATGATGTTGTTTTTTTTTTCTTTTTCAATCCAATGCTCACTCTTATTATTTTGAACAAACCTATAAAAAATATTTTACTTGCAAACCAAAATATTAATTCAATTTAGAATAAAGACCATGATTCAAATATAAATTATTTAATTATAAATAATATGATCATGCTTATATATATGTAGCATATATGATAATTAATCTTTATATATTAATACTACATTTTTTTACATATTTATCATCATCAAAACTTACAGCATAATAACTTAGAGCTAACAACATTAACCAAGAAACAATCACCATTATCTTTATACTGTCATACTCATAAAAATTGAAAAGAATATGATATACTAATTAAACTAAAGCAATATGATAACAATAAACAAATAATTACATAGCCGTTACATTTAAGTACATTCCAGTTAAATGAGGTGCTTCCAAACTCCATGGCGGTCCTACTCATAATCTGATTGTTTTTTTTTTAAAAAAAACTTTAATTTTTAACTATCATTATTTTTTTATTTTATATTTTAAATGCATGTTTATTTCCTTTTATTTTATTTATTTATGTGTTTATATCCATCTATATATTCTGTAAGTGCTAAATCAAAATTTGAAAAAAGATTAGAAGACATCATCTCGACAATCATAGAAAAAAAAGGTATTTTCATTTTTTTTGTTTATAATATATACTTTTCAATTTTTTTATAATAAAAGTTTTCAAATTTGTAATACCCAAGAAAAATAAAATATAAATATTTGTTTACAAACTACTGTTACTATTTCAGTATACGGTACTATTCACCCGTATAATACTATTTACGTATACGATACTGTTCATTATACAATCGAAATGTCAAGTACTAGATGTGGTTTAGTCATAAGAGAAAACTAGAAAGAAGTTTGTAGGAGAAAATGACGTTTTATGTGTAAAAATACCCTCAGGAACTAAATTGAAAGGACTGATTTGAAAAAGAAACTTAAAGGTTTAAGGTAAAAGGATAGTTTTTTCCTTTAAGTTTTCAATAGTAATAATAGAAAAATTTTCGGCCGCTATTTGCACAGTAATATTAGAAATGTCATTTTCATGAATAGTAAATTGAATATTTTATTAGTGCATAGTGTCAAATAGTACCCTTGACTTTTGCTATAAATAGGCCCTTCCATTTCACTTCTAAATTCACACCTTCAACTTCTCTTCTTCTCTGCTTAAGTTTCTCTTACTCCAAAGCTAGGCCTCTGAGATTTTGGGCCTTTCCTTTTCAGCTTAGGTAAGGATACTATGCCTTTTCTATGTCTTTCAAATTTTAGAAGTTAATTTCTTAAGTATGCTCTGTGGTTGCGGCCTTGGCTGATCTTCCACATCAGAAAAACTGTCCTTAGCTGTTTATATGTTATTTTGATTCTCTGATTACCGAAATAGAATGTAAACTGTGAAGAATACATGTCTAGGAAAGTTCTGGCTAAGGAAAGACCTGGTTTTTAAGTGTGTCCAGTGTGACCCTCCACTCTTTCTTGGGAACTTACCTGGTGTACTCTTTTACAGATTGTATTCTCTATTTCTGGTATGAATAGTACCCGTACGTATGAATAGTAACCGTATGAATAGTAACCGTACATATGAATAGTATCCATACGTAAAAATAGTATTCATACGTATGAATAGTGACCATATGTACGAATATTATCCGTATGTATAAATAGTATCCGTATGTATGAATAGTGACCGTATATATGAATAGTGACTGTATATATGAATAGTACCTGTATGAAAACAATCCTAACTTGTTTTCTCTAATCTTTCATGAAAATCTCCGTAGCGGAATACTGAAATTCATCTGTGTACTCTTATCTGTAACGACTTAGAGAAGCGATATTCGTACGGAATCCAGGTGAGTGAAACGACCCCGTTTTAATAGAGTTTTAGCATTACTAGTGATAAAAAGTATGTCGTAGGACACTCCCAAGATTCATAGGGGGAAATTGGATTCAGAATGACGAATCTAAATGAGATAATTAATCCATAAGTATGGATAAAATGAAATAAGTATCTTATGATGATGTGAAGTTTGAATGTTTTCAAAAATGGATTAATTGTTATCTTGATATGTGGTTTATAAATCCATAATATAGTTATATACTATACCTGTTATATGGATGAATATTATATTGAGCTTCTGATTATGATATGAAATGCTATTGATTGTGATTGAGCGGGACAGTACCCCCTCTCACGGCAAGGCGGAAAACCCGGTTGACAGGGTGTCTTGACCAATGAGTGTGGAGACAACGATTCCCTCAGTAGGGATATAGCCCGGATTGGTGATAAATCCGTGAGGCGCCCTAGCTAAGAGGATGAGGTTGTGCGTCATGGCGGAAATATACATAATTGGTGAGCCGGCCTGTGTGCGCTCTCCGGGATATATTGCCATTGACGAGTACTAGTAACGTTTGTTGAATTGGATGAATTTTTATCTTGTATGTAAGAGGATGATGTTGTGCGTCATGGCGGAAATATACATAATTGGTGAGCCGGCCTGTGTGCGCTCTCCGGGATATATTGCCATTGACGAGTACTAGTAACGTTTGTTGAATTGGATGAATTTTTATCTTGTATGTAAGAGGATGATGTTGTGCGTCATGGCGGAAATATACATAATTGGTGAGCCGGCCTGTGTGCGCTCTCCGGGATATATTGCCATTGACGAGTACTAGTAACGTTTGTTGAAGTGGATAAATTTTTATCTTCTGTCTATTGGTTGAGTATGAGCCTTTGGATATGCTTGCATGACTGGTAATGTATTTGAATTTTATTAATGCGAGGCCGATTCGCTCATTGAGTTTAAAAGCTCACATTGTTTGTACAACCTTTTTGTTCAGATCAGGTTGCCATCGAAGAATATCTGCTAGAGGAGTAGATCACTTTGGACCTTCCTGTTGTCGGGTAGACCTCTCTTCTGTTATAGATTATGTTGCTCTGTAATCGTCTAGGACATCTAGTTCAGGGGTTCGACATTTGGCTTGTATGTCAGTATAATAATGTATTTTAAATTGATAATCTATGATTTTCAGATAAGAAAATTTGATATATTTATCGGAAGGCTTACAGTGATGAGAGATTCATCATTGTGCCGGTCATGTGCCCAGAAAACGGGTCGTGACAAAGTTGGTATCAGAGCAATGGTTGTTAGGTCTCCTAGTGATTACAGAGCAAGGTAACCTTAGTGGGACCTCCTCTATCGTTATGAACCCGGGCACAATTATAGAGAGACGGCTCTACTGAAGGTCCTGTAGGATGTTTCCATTTCCTTTCCCTCCGAGACTTATCTCTTCTTAGGAATTATGTTCTCAGTTTTAGTTTTAGACAGATGTGGCCACACTTTTGAACTTAGTAAAGGAAAGGTTATTACTTGTTTTGATTCTGTTGTTGTTGGATCAAATTTTTATGGTGGATTTTATAAGCTGAATTCATGATTGAATTTGTGTAGCTATATTATTTTAGGGTACCAGCCAATAAAAGAAACCACTCGCATTAAAAACAAAAAAAACTGAAGGATTACATTGCAAAAAAAGAAGAAGTTTACTCATGTATGAGTAATCTAAAAGCGAGGTGGTCTTGGATTAGGAGGGTTGTATTGTATCATCACCCCTCGACCATTCCTTGGAGCAAGGGACATAGCAATGTCGCGGAGGGTAGTGTAAATCCCATTCATACAATCAACACTTCTTTGTTGTTGATTGCAGAAGCACTGGGTAGACCAATAGAAGAACCTGTCTATTCTTGAAGTCATTTCTGCATGATTGCGTTTAGTTAACTTCTCCAGGTCTCCTATCATCTTTTTCAGATTTTTCACCTCCTGCTCTAGACAGGCGATTTTGTCCTCCGAGGTATGGCCCGTGCTAGTCTCCTCAGCTTCCTCGATCTTCTTCATTTTCTTCTCCTTCTGTTTCTCTGGAGACCCCTCAAAAGGTCTTTTGCCCTTGTCTTTGCCTAGACTTAAGTTTAAGTCGAGCTCTTCTTCCTTAGCCTCTACTGTGAGATCAATGTACTTCCTTGAGGACATGATTTGAAAAAATTTAGAAATTTTTGTAAGAGTATGAGGCGAGAGGAATACTGGGGGATTGTAGGCTCGGAGATTATTACTCTTTGTGGTGTGGTAACTGAGAACGCTGAGAAGGTTTTTATAGAGAAAAAATTAGGACTTAGAGACAAAGAAGATATCTCTTCACCGCACCCCTACACGATCAACCTATGGATTTCTGCAAGCTGGAAGCCAGAAGTCTAGGGTAGGCGTGCACACCGATAGCGCGTTGCATTAATGCCAAAACCACGAAAGTCAGTATTCGGTGGATTTGCGGCCGATTTTACTCGGTTTTCCCATTTCTCCTGTTGGCATTTTCCGAAATTCAAAGAAGTTGATAACATAGCCATCAAAGGTTGCCTTGGATGCTTTTATGATGAACTGAAATACATTTCTCCGTTTTATTGTGTTGTTCTTAAAAGCCTTCAGTTGAGTATAATATACATAATTGATTGAATCATGTTGTAATTACATTTATGTATGTTATTCATGCATAATGAGTGAAGGCTACGATCAAGGAGAATATGTGATGATCCTACATATACTCATAGAGATGTGAAATCAAAATGACTTGGATAGAATAAAATGTGTAGATGATGATATATCTTCATGGTTACATATACTTACATATAATGCTCTCGTGGGCAAATGAAAGGCAGTGATTTCCTTACATCATGATAATGCTTAAGGCATGTGACCGTAAGCAGTTAACTTTGTTTTAAAATATATATATTGATATACATATATTATGTGTAAGTCTAGAGTAAAGACACCGATTAGAATCTAAGATACGGCCAATATGAGACTACCCGATCATAGAGGGACATCGTGATATGGGATTACAGGATAAAACAAGTTAGAGGGAGAAAATCTCAGACTGAAGAGCGTAGTTAGTCAAAAGTTTGAGAAAGGTCAAGATTAGCCGAAAATTTTTTGAGGAAATCTTTGACTTATGTTAATTGCATTTACTATTTATCTGCATGTCCGACATTAATTGCTGGCATTGCGACATATGTGATCTGTAAACCTTATAGCAAGCGGCGTGTAGGTTGTGGTGGCTTTAGCTCCAGGGGCTTCGGGTTGTCTATAAATCTTGTTTGCCCGTTACCCTACTCATCGCACCAAGCAAACCTACTTTTTTCATTACATACCTATTTCTCAATCTCCATTCCTTTCTCATTCGAAGTTATTTCTGATATCCCTAGAGCAATGGCCGATAATAAGTCTTTCAACTTGAATTTTGAGACTGGCAATGTAGAGCTTGATTTAAATCTAAGTCTCGGAAACAACAAAGGGAAGAGACCTGTAGACAGGTCACCAGAAATTAAGAAGAGAAAGAGAGATGTAATAGAGTTGGAGGAGGACAGTACTGCAACATCCTCAGAAAATAAGCTTGCATTCCTGGAACGTAAGATAGAGAGCCTGGAATACAAGATAGAGGACCAAAAGCGACTAATAAGTCGTCTCTTTGAAAACCAAGAGAAACTGATAAATCGTCGTTTCGGGGAACTGGCTAATCGAGTTGATAGACATTCAATGTTTGCAACTCAAAATTTTCGTGACCAACAAGCAAGGTGTATTGACTGTATGAACGGAGTAACTTCTGCTCTTCACCAAATTTCTCAGGCGCTTCCTTCAGAAACCCTTTCTAGGCTGCAACGATTAGCTTCCTCCTTAAGGTCTGAAGCACCTTCCTCTTCTAGACTTGGAGCACCTTTTACATTTCAAAAGCCTCCTCGTCCTTAATTTATTTTTCTTTTGTTTGTACCTAAAGCTACATTTGGTGTAAGCTTCACGTATTAAAATTATCTATGTACTAGAAATAAAATTTAAGTTAGTATCTAGATCTTCTTTGTTGAAGTGATTCATTTTACTGAAAGAACTTGAGGAATGAGAAGATATTGGACTTGTTATATTTCATACTTGATTCTAAAGCATAGTATAGTAATATCTTTTTGACTGAGCAAAGTTACTAAAATGATATTTCATTACACTTCTGAACTATGGAGGAATGCTAAATAAGTATTTTATGAACCTATAGAACTATGGGTTTGCCTCAATCATTGAAAGGATGCGACTCTATATGAGTCATTGAGGTGAGAGGAATTTTCATATATATAATTATGCGTAAGAAGTATGTTATTTACTTATCATATTTTCTAGGATTGTTCTTCCTAGAGATTTATGTAATGATTTCATGTGATTTTGCCTTTTATATGACGTCTTCAGCTGAGAGTATCGCCTTAAGGTAGAAGGATCACCTTCGGGCAACAGTATTGCCTATGGCCAAAATGATGCTTTCGGGTGAGGTGCTTGTAATCATAAAAGTTATAAGCTATGTGTGTAGTATCATGTGTTCTGATATTCAATGTGAACTGGAAAGACCACGTGCCACTTTTGAGATGACACCTATTTGAGGTTTTACATAGAGACAGAGTTCGTCTCTAATTAGGTGGTTTGAGTTTGGTAAAGGTTATGAGGATGAGACACTTTATGGTACAAAAGGTTGTGGAGAAGATTAAACTGATGAGGAAGAGATTACTTGCTGTCTAGAAAAGGCAAAAGTCTTATGCAAATTATTGATAATGCGGTTTAGAGTTCACAGTCAATGGTATAATGTTCTTGTAAATCTCACCAAGGGTGTGATGAGGTTTTGGAAGAAAGAGATGCAAAGGATGAGATATGGACGAAGTAATCACACTTATTTCAGTCTTGAAATGAGTTTTGAATTCGGGGGACCGAATTCTCTTAAGGGGGTGATAATGTAATACCCAAGAAAAATAAAATATAAATATTTGTTTACAAACTACTGTTACTATTTCAGTATACGGTACTATTCACCCGTATAATACTATTTACGTATACGATACTGTTCATTATACAATCGAAATGTCAAGTACTAGATGTGGTTTGGTCATAAGAGAAAACTAGAAAGAAGTTTGTAGGAGAAAATGACGTTTTATGTGTAAAAATACCCTCAGGGACTAAATTGAAAGGACTGATTTGAAAAAGAAACTTAAAGGTTTAAGGTAAAAGGATAGTTTTTTCCTTTAAGTTTTCAATAGTAATAATAGAAAAATTTTCGGCCGCTATTTGCACAGTAACTGCATTATTAGAAATGTCATTTTCATGAATAATAAATTGAATATTTTATTAGTGCATAGTGTCAAATAGTACCCTTGACTTTTGCTATAAATAGGCCCTTCCATTTCACTTCTAAATTCACACCTTCAACTTCTCTTCTTCTCTGCTTAAGTTTCTCTTACTCCAAAGCTAGGCCTCTGAGATTTTGGGCCTTTCCTTTTCAGCTTAGGTAAGGATACTATGCCTTTTCTATGTCTTTCAAATTTTAGAAGTTAATTTCTTAAGTATGCTCTGTGGTTGCGGCCTTGGCTGATCTTCCACATCAGAAACACTGTCCTTAGCTGTTTATATGTTATTTTGATTCTCTGATTACCGAAATAGAATGTAAACTGTGAAAAATACATGTCTAGGAAAGTTCTGGCTAAGGAAAGACCTGGTTTTTAAGTGTGTCCAGTGTGACCCTCCACTCTTTCCTGGGAACTTACCTGGTGTACTCTTTTACAGATTGTATTCTCTATTTCTGGTATGAATAGTACCCGTACGTATGAATAGTAATCGTATGAATAGTAACCGTACATATGAATAGTATCCATACGTAAAAATAGTATTCATACATATGAATAGTGATCGTATGTACGAATATTATCCGTATATATGAATAGTGACCGTATATATGAATAGTGACTGTATATATGAATAGTACCTGTATGAAAACAATCCTAACTTGTTTTCTCTAATCTTTCATGAAAATCTCCGTAGCGGAATACTGAAATTCATCTGTGTACTCTTATCTGTAACGACTTAGAGAAGCGATATTCGTACGGAATCCAGGTGAGTGAAACGACCCCGTTTTAATAGAGTTTTAGCATTACTAGTGATAAAAAGTATGTCGTAGGACACTCCCAAGATTCATAGGGGGAAATTGGATTCAGAATGACGAATCTAAATGAGATAATTAATCCATAAGTATGGATAAAATGAAATAAGTATCTTATGATGATGTGAAGTTTGAATGTTTTCAAAAATGGATTAATTGTTATCTTGATATGTGGTTTATAAATCCATAATATAGTTATATACTTGTCACGACCCATTTTCTAGGCACATGACCGGCACAATGATGAATATCCCATCACTGTAAGCCTTTCGATAAATTCTTCCCACAAGTAAAATCGTTAGTCATTATCTCTATATTCTCAAAATACCATTCCTTAATAAATACAAAGAAAATACATCAGATTTTCTTAATAGATCCTCAGTACGAAATACATTATCATACTGAAATACAAGCCAAATACCAAACCCCTGACCTAGATGTCCTAGACGGTTACAGAGCAACATACTGTATAACAAAAGAAGGGCCTACCCGACAGCGGGAAGGTCCAACGTGATCTACTCCTCTAGCGGATGTACTTCGGCGGCAATCTGATCTGAACAAAAAGTTTGTACAAACAGTGTGAGCTTTTAAACTCAGTGAGCAAATCGGCCTTGCGTTAATAAAATTCAAATACATCACCAGTCATGCAAGCATATCCGAAGGCTCAAGCTCAACCAATAGACATAGTTAGAAATTACATACAAGAAAAATTCATCCAATTCAACAAACGATACTAGTACTCGTCAATGGCAATATATCCCGGAGAGCGCACACAGGCCGGCTCACCAATTTTGTATTTTTCCGCCATGACGCACAACCTCATCCTCTTAGCTAGGGCGCCTCACGGATTTATCACCAATCCGGGCTATATCCCTACTGAGGGAATCGTTGTCTCCACACTCATTGGTCAAGACACCCTTTAACCCGGGTTTTCCGCCTTGCCGTGAGAGGGGGTACTGCACCGCTCAATCACAATCAATAGTACAACAGTTCATATCATAATCAGAAGCACAATATAATACTCATCCATATAACAGGTATAGTATATAACTATATGATTCAAATTTCATATCATCATGAGATACTTGCTTTGTCTTATCCATACTTCTGGATTAATTATCTCATTATATTCGTCATTCTGAATCCAATTTCTCCCTATGAATCTTGGGAGTGTCCTACGACATACTTTTTATCACCAGTAATGCTAAAACTCTATTAAAACAGGGTCGTTTCACTCACCTGGATTCCGTACGAGTATCACTTCTCTAAATCGTTACGGACAAGAGTACGCATGTGAATTTCAGTGTTCCGCTACAGAGATTTTCATGAAAGATTACAGAAAGTACGTTAAGATCATTTTCGTACAGATACTGTTCATACGTATGGGTACTATTCATACGGTCACTATTCATACGTACGGTACTATTCATACGGTCACTATTCATACGTACGGTACTATTCATACCGGAAATACAGAATACAATATGTAAAAGAGTACACCAGGTAAGTTCCCAGGAAAGAGTGGAGGGTCACACTGGACACAATTAAAAACCAGGTCTTTCCTTAGCCAGAACTTTCCTAGACATGTATCCTCCACAGATTATATTCTATTTCGGTAATCAGAGAATCAAAATAACAGCTAACGACAGTTTTTCTGATGTGGAAGATCGGCCAAAGCCGCAACCACAGAGCATACTTAAGAAAATAACTTCTAAAATTTGAAAGACATAGAAAGGGCATAGTATCCTTACCTAAGCAAAAACGGAAAGGCCCAAAATCTCAGAAGCCTAGCGTCGGAGCAAGAGAAACTTAAGGAGGGAAGAAGAGAAGTTGAAGGTGTGAGTTTAGAAGTAAAATGGAAGGGCCTATTTATAGCAAAAGTCAAGGGTACTATTTGACACTATGCGCTAATAAAATATTCAATTTACTATTCATGAAAATGACATTTCTAATAATGCAGTTACTGTGCACCTTACGCGTACGATGGAAAATTTTCGTTTATTTACTATTAGAAACTTTAAAGGGAAAACTATCCTTTCACCTTAAACCTTTAAGTTTCTTTTCAATTCAGTCCTTTCAATTTAGTCCCTGAGGGTATTTTTACACATAAAACGTCATTTTCTCCTACAAACTTCTTTCTAGTTTTCTCTTATAACCAAACCACATCTAGTATTTGACATTTTGATTGTATAAATGAACAGTACCATATACGTAAATAGTAACAGTAGTTTGAAAACACGCATTTATATTTTATTTTTCATGGGTATTACATTATCACCCCCTTTAAGAAATTCGGTCCTCCGAATTTAAATTACCTCAAGTCGTAAAAAGATGGGGATATCTAGAACGCATGTCGGCCTCGGCTTCCCATGTGGCTTCTTCGTGAGTTTGATTCCTCCACAAAACCTTGACGGATGGAATCTCCTTAGATCGGAGTTTCTTTACTTGACTATCGAGGATAGCTACCGGTATCTCCTCGTATGACAAGTTTTCATCTACTAGGATAGAATCATTCTGAGAAGGGTGAAGTATGTGAGAAGGGTCATGAAGGTACTTCCTTAACATGGATACGTGAAAAACAGGGTGAATCCCTTCCAGATCCATAGGTAGGGCAAGCCGATAAGCCACTTTTCCCACTCGTTCTAGAATCTCATAAGGCCCGATGTATCTAGGACTCAACTTTCCTTTTCTTCCAAATCTCAACACACCTTTCATTGGAGAGACCTTAAGGAATACCATATCGCCGACTGAGAACTCCAAATCACGTCGTCTGTGGTCAGCGTATGCCTTTTGTCTACTTTGAGCTGCTCGCATCCTATCTTGTATTGTCTTAACCTTGGTTAGGGCATCCTGGGCCAAGTCAGGTCCTAATGCTTTCGCTTCACCTACCTCGAACCAACCGATCGGAGATCTGCAACGTCTCCCATACAAGGCCTCAAAGGGTGCCATCCCAATAGTGGCCTGGTAGCTGTTGTTATATGCGAACTCTACAAGATACAGATG
This sequence comes from Biancaea sappan, assembly GCA_037074585.1. Lineage (NCBI taxonomy): Eukaryota > Viridiplantae > Streptophyta > Magnoliopsida > Fabales > Fabaceae > Biancaea > Biancaea sappan. The sequence continues at coordinate 64,017,916 of CM073496.1, forward strand.
CTTTTCCCAGCTACCACTGAAATCTAGAATACAAGCTCGTAACATATCCTCTAGCGTCTGAATCGTTCGCTCTGACTGTCCGTCTGTCTGTGGGTAAAAAGCGGTACTAAGGTCCACTCGAGTACCTAATACCTCCTGAAAACTTCTCCAGAAACGAGAGGTAAATTGAGGACCTCTATCAGAAATGATAGATATAGGTACTCCATGCAACTTTACTATTTCTTTAATATACAATTGTGCCAACGTTACTACACCATAAGTGGTTTTGACTGGAATGAAGTGTGCTGATTTGGTTAGTCGGTCAACAATGACCCAAACTGAGTCATAACCTCCTGTGGAACGAGGTAGACCAACAACAAAGTCCATCGTCACTCGTTCCCATTTCCATTCAGGAATCTCTAATTGTTGTAACGAGCCTCCTGGCTTTAGATGCTCAGCTTTAACCTGTTGACAGGTTAAACAACGAGACACAAATTCTGCTATGTCTTGTTTCATTCCTTTCCACCAGTAGATCTGTTTCAGATCCTGATACATCTTGGTGGCTCCTGGATGTACAGCATATGCAGCACGATGACCTTCTTCCATGATGTCTCGTCTAAGAGTTCCAACATGTGGTACACACAACCGTTGTTCAAAATGTAAGACTCCTGTATCGTCGAGTGTGAAACTATTCACTTCACCAATCTTCACCTTTTCCATAATTTGGACAAGCTCAGGATCCTCCATTTGAGATATCCGTATCTGGTCAACAAGGGAAGATCTAGCCCTGATATGGGCTAAGAATGATCCTGTCCTTGTAACCTCAAGAGTAGCACCTTTTGCTCTCATCTCTTGTAGTTCTTGGATCAAGGGTCTTTTTGTTACTGCTATATGGGCCAGACTACCCATAGATTTTCGACTCAAGGCATCTGCTACCACGTTCGCTTTGCCTGGGTGGTAAAGAATATTGCAATCATAATCTTTTAGTAATTCTACCCATCTTCTCTGCCTCAAGTTTAAGTCCTTTTGGTCGAAAATATATTTTAGACTTTTATGGTCAGTGTAGATTTCGCAAGTTTCTCCGTATAGATAATGTCGCCATATCTTTAAAGCGAAAACTACTGCTGCCATTTCCAGATCGTGGGTGGGGTAGTTTTGTTCATGTTTCTTAAGTTGTCTCGATGCATATGCCACTACCTGGCCATGCTGCATGAGAACACATCCCAACCCTACTCTTGATGCATCGCAGTATACTGTAAAACCTCCTGGTCCTGAGGGTAAGACCAATACAGGTGCGGAGATTAACTTTTTCTTGAGTTCTTGGAAGCTTTCTTCACAAGCGTCATCCCATTGGTACTTTACCCCTTTCCTAGTCAGTCGTGTGAGAGGGGCGGCTAACTGGGAAAAATTTTGGATGAAACGACGATAATATCCTGCCAATCCCAAGAAGCTACGAATCTCCGTGACGGAGGTAGGTCTAGGCCACATTTTGACCGCTTCTACTTTGCTTGGGTCTGCTTGGATGCCATCTTTGGAGATCACATGTCCCAAGAAAGTTACACGATCAATCCAAAACTCGCATTTAGAGAATTTGGCGTACAATTGATGATCCCTCAATGTCTGCAACACAACACGAAGGTGTTGTTCGTGCTCTTCTGAAGTCTTTGAGTACACCAGAATGTCGTCTATGAAGACAATGACAAATTTGTCTAAAAAGGATTTAAAAATCCTATTCATTAAATCCATGAAAGCAGCTGGTGCATTCGTTAATCCAAATGACATCACCAAGAACTCGTAGTGCCCATATCTGGTACGGAAGGCTGTTTTAGACACATCCTCCTCCTTGATCTTGAGTTGGTGATAACCAGACCTCAAGTCAATCTTTGAAAAACACTTGGCTCCTTGAAGTTGATCGAAAAGGTCGTCGATGCGAGGCAACGGGTATTTATTTTTGATAGTTACCTTATTCAGTTGCCTGTAATCTATGCATAGTCTCATCGATCCGTCCTTTTTTTTCACGAACAGAACAGGAGCTCCCCAAGGTGAATAACTTGGCCTTATAAAGCCTTTGTCTAGCAAGTCCTGTAACTGAGTTTTTAACTCTTTTAATTCTGTTGGTGCCATTCTATAAGGGGGTATGGAGATTGGGCGAGTATCTGGTGCTAACTCTATCTGGAACTCAATCTCTCGATCTGGGGGTATACCTGGTAGATCATCTGGGAAGACATCTACAAACTCCTGGACTACTGGAACGTCTTCTACTTTTAGTTCTTCTTTCTTAATATCTTTAACGAATGCCAAGTATCCTTTACAGCCCTTTCGCAATAAACGTTGGGCACACATTAAAGATATAAGATTCCCAAAAATTTCACTCCGTTCACCATGAAATACGAAAGAAGGCTCCCCCGGAATATTAAATTTAACTATCTTATTATAGCAATCCAGGGTGGCATGACAAGATGCCAGCCAATCCATGCCCAAGATGACATCAAAGTCTGTCATATCTAACAGCATTAGGTCTACTGTTGTATTTATTTCTCCGACTCTTACCTTGCAAGCTCGATAGCCTCGTTCTATTAGTAAGGTGCCTCCAGTAGGCGTAGTTACTAAAAATGGACATTCTAATCTAACAACTTTTTGCTTAAAGTTCTTAGCAAAGAATGGTGACACATAGGAATGCGTAGAGCCAGAGTCAAACAAAACATGTGCAAAATTTGATTCAATCAGAAGAGTACCTGCTACCACCGTATTAGACGCCTGAGCATCTTGACGGGTTAAAGCGAATACTCGAGCGTTCCCTCGGCCTGCTGAAGCCTGCCCTCGACCACCTTGTCCTCTGCCAGCACCTCTTCCGATTCCATTGCCTCCTACAGTTACAGGGGATCTGTTGGCAACAGTAGCCTCTGATTGATTAGGGCGTACTGACCCTTGGCCAGATCTCGTGTAGAGTTGGGGGCAATCTCTTTTGATGTGGCCCTGTTGACCACATTGGTAACAGACCCTAGTGTTGTTGTTGACAAAACAAGCTCCGAAGTGATTTCTTTCACATTTAGAGCACCAGGGCCTTTGTTGACCCCCTGTACCACTTTGTTGACGCTGTGGTGCACTAGCAGTAGAGGCTGCACGTCCAGAACTCTCTCCGTGGTAGCGTGATTTCTCATCTTGCTTCCTCTTTCTTTTGTTATTCCATTTTTCTTTTTGCATATCTCTTTCTTCCATCATACGGGCGATGTCGACGGCTTCTGTGTAAAATGAAAAATCTCGTATTTTCGATCCCACCCTGTCAAATAAAGACTCTCGAAGGCCTTTAATAAATCGTCGGATCTTTTCTTTCTCAGTTAGGACCATGTGAGTAGCATATTCAGACAACTCTATAAACAGATTGTCGTATTCATCGACGGTTCGTGATCCTTGCCGGAGTGCCTCAAACTCATTCATCTTTGCTTCTCGTATACTCTCCGGAATAAATTGTTCTCGAAAAATTCTTTTAAAGTCATTCCATTTAATGGGTGGGGCATTTCTGGCCATGCCCTTCTTCCATGTTCGCCACCAGCGGTCGGCCTTACCTCTTAACTGAAAGGTAACAAGGGTTACTTTTCGAGGTTCAGGGCATTCTAACGTGTCAAGGATTTTCTCACAGTCATCTAGAAAACGTTGTGGGTCTTCATTAACATCTCCTGCAAAGGTTGGCGGATTCAGCTTCATAAATTCCGAGATTTTGACCTCTGTACCTACCCAATCCTGAGGAGGGGGTGGAGGTGGCATCTGGTCTGTCTCTTGTACTTTTGCAGCATGTACTGATGCCTGTGAGCCATCTTCAGATGATTGTCCCATCAAAAGTTCCTTTAGCCCATTCACCTCGTTCTGCATTGCAGCTAATGCTTCCATCACTACAGTCGCGTCAATTTGTGATGGTTCTCCAGCATTTCTTCCAGGGTTTTCAGTGGATATTTCTCTGTTTTGTGCATGGTTATCTTCTGCACGATTAGGCATCTCCAGTCTTGCATTTGCTGACTGAGCAGCTGGAGGGACCAAGGCCCTGCCAGATCTTGTGCGGATTCCAGAAGCGTTTGATTTTCTTGGTGCCATCTAAACTTATTCTACAATTAAGAATAATATATATCGTCACTATTATGCTTCAAATAAAGACACGAAAGAAATGGATTTTAATCTCTACAGGGCTTTTGGTGGATCTTCATCCTATGGTCGTGCTGCAGTCACGACAATAGGGGAAGGCCCACTAAAGACACCTTGCTCTGTAATCACTAGGAGACCTAACAACCTATGCTCTGATACCAACTTTGTCACGACCCATTTTCTAGGCACATGACCGGCACAATGATGAATATCCCATCACTGTAAGCCTTTCGATAAATTCTTCCCACAAGTAAAATCGTTAGTCATTATCTCTATATTCTCAAAATACCATTCCTTAATAAATACAAAGAAAATACATCAGATTTTCTTAATAGATCCTCAGTACGAAATACATTATCATACTGAAATACAAGCCAAATACCAAACCCCTGACCTAGATGTCCTAGACGGTTACAGAGCAACATACTGTATAACAAAAGAAGGGCCTACCCGACAGCGGGAAGGTCCAACGTGATCTACTCCTCTAGCGGATGTACTTCGGCGGCAATCTGATCTGAACAAAAAGTTTGTACAAACAGTGTGAGCTTTTAAACTCAGTGAGCAAATCGGCCTTGCGTTAATAAAATTCAAATACATCACCAGTCATGCAAGCATATCCGAAGGCTCAAGCTCAACCAATAGACATAGTTAGAAATTACATACAAGAAAAATTCATCCAATTCAACAAACGATACTAGTACTCGTCAATGGCAATATATCCCGGAGAGCGCACACAGGCCGGCTCACCAATTTTGTATTTTTCCGCCATGACGCACAACCTCATCCTCTTAGCTAGGGCGCCTCACGGATTTATCACCAATCCGGGCTATATCCCTACTGAGGGAATCGTTGTCTCCACACTCATTGGTCAAGACACCCTTTAACCCGGGTTTTCCGCCTTGCCGTGAGAGGGGGTACTGCACCGCTCAATCACAATCAATAGTACAACAGTTCATATCATAATCAGAAGCACAATATAATACTCATCCATATAACAGGTATAGTATATAACTATATGATTCAAATTTCATATCATCATGAGATACTTGCTTTGTCTTATCCATACTTCTGGATTAATTATCTCATTATATTCGTCATTCTGAATCCAATTTCTCCCTATGAATCTTGGGAGTGTCCTACGACATACTTTTTATCACCAGTAATGCTAAAACTCTATTAAAACAGGGTCGTTTCACTCACCTGGATTCCGTACGAGTATCACTTCTCTAAATCGTTACGGACAAGAGTACGCATGTGAATTTCAGTGTTCCGCTACAGAGATTTTCATGAAAGATTACAGAAAGTACGTTAAGATCATTTTCGTACAGATACTGTTCATACGTATGGGTACTATTCATACGGTCACTATTCATACGTACGGTACTATTCATACGGTCACTATTCATACGTACGGTACTATTCATACCGGAAATACAGAATACAATATGTAAAAGAGTACACCAGGTAAGTTCCCAGGAAAGAGTGGAGGGTCACACTGGACACAATTAAAAACCAGGTCTTTCCTTAGCCAGAACTTTCCTAGACATGTATCCTCCACAGATTATATTCTATTTCGGTAATCAGAGAATCAAAATAACAGCTAACGACAGTTTTTCTGATGTGGAAGATCGGCCAAAGCCGCAACCACAGAGCATACTTAAGAAAATAACTTCTAAAATTTGAAAGACATAGAAAGGGCATAGTATCCTTACCTAAGCAAAAACGGAAAGGCCCAAAATCTCAGAAGCCTAGCGTCGGAGCAAGAGAAACTTAAGGAGGGAAGAAGAGAAGTTGAAGGTGTGAGTTTAGAAGTAAAATGGAAGGGCCTATTTATAGCAAAAGTCAAGGGTACTATTTGACACTATGCGCTAATAAAATATTCAATTTACTATTCATGAAAATGACATTTCTAATAATGCAGTTACTGTGCACCTTACGCGTACGATGGAAAATTTTCGTTTATTTACTATTAGAAACTTTAAAGGGAAAACTATCCTTTCACCTTAAACCTTTAAGTTTCTTTTCAATTCAGTCCTTTCAATTTAGTCCCTGAGGGTATTTTTACACATAAAACGTCATTTTCTCCTACAAACTTCTTTCTAGTTTTCTCTTATAACCAAACCACATCTAGTATTTGACATTTTGATTGTATAAATGAACAGTACCATATACGTAAATAGTAACAGTAGTTTGAAAACACGCATTTATATTTTATTTTTCATGGGTATTACAATACTATACCTGTTATATGGATGAATATTATATTGAGCTTCTGATTATGATATGAAATGCTATTGATTGTGATTGAGCGGGACAGTACCCCCTCTCACGGCAAGGCGGAAAACCCGGTTGACAGGGTGTCTTGACCAATGAGTGTGGAGACAACGATTCCCTCAGTAGGGATATAGCCCGGATTGGTGATAAATCCGTGAGGCGCCCTAGCTAAGAGGATGAGGTTGTGCGTCATGGCGGAAATATACATAATTGGTGAGCCGGCCTGTGTGCGCTCTCCGGGATATATTGCCATTGACGAGTACTAGTAACGTTTGTTGAATTGGATGAATTTTTATCTTGTATGTAAGAGGATGATGTTGTGCGTCATGGCGGAAATATACATAATTGGTGAGCCGGCCTGTGTGCGCTCTCCGGGATATATTGCCATTGACGAGTACTAGTAACGTTTGTTGAATTGGATGAATTTTTATCTTGTATGTAAGAGGATGATGTTGTGCGTCATGGCGGAAATATACATAATTGGTGAGCCGGCCTGTGTGCGCTCTCCGGGATATATTGCCATTGACGAGTACTAGTAACGTTTGTTGAAGTGGATAAATTTTTATCTTCTGTCTATTGGTTGAGTATGAGCCTTTGGATATGCTTGCATGACTGGTAATGTATTTGAATTTTATTAATGCGAGGCCGATTCGCTCATTGAGTTTAAAAGCTCACATTGTTTGTACAACCTTTTTGTTCAGATCAGGTTGCCATCGAAGAATATCTGCTAGAGGAGTAGATCACTTTGGACCTTCCTGTTGTCGGGTAGACCTCTCTTCTGTTATAGATTATGTTGCTCTGTAATCGTCTAGGACATCTAGTTCAGGGGTTCGACATTTGGCTTGTATGTCAGTATAATAATGTATTTTAAATTGATAATCTATGATTTTCAGATAAGAAAATTTGATATATTTATCGGAAGGCTTACAGTGATGAGAGATTCATCATTGTGCCGGTCATGTGCCCAGAAAACGGGTCGTGACAAAATTATTCAAAACAAATTTCAAAAAATTAAATTAATCATTGAATAAATAAAAATAATATTTTAATGTTCATCAATTCAATCACAATTGAACCGTAATTGATTTAATTATATATATATATATATAAATACAATAAATTAATAAATCTTTTTTTTGTTTAAATTTGACAAATTTATAAAGGATTTAAACAAGTTATTAAGCATTTTGTTGTACATTCGACAATAATGCTTATTCTAAATAGTATATGAACATAGAACAAAATTAAAAATTAGTTATAAAATATTATATTAGTAGTATTTATGTGTAAAATAACATATTAATACTCATAAAATGCATAAAAATATAAAAAAATATATAAATTTTTTTAAAAAATTAACTTAACCATTGAACCACCAAATTTTATCGATATTTTTGGTTTTTGATTGATTTTTTTTGTTGACTAGTTTATTGGGATAATTAAACTATTCGTGAGGCTAATTTATTAAATTTTCCATAAGAGTAATTCCAACTATAAAACTTTTAGAATTGGTAGATAGCAAATGATGATTAAGACAAGGGTAAACAGGGAAAAGGCCATTATGGATAAAGATTAAAGAGAAAGTTGTTGTCTTTGGATTTTTCTTCGCAGTTAAGTACACAATTTTCACCCTATAATATCTCTTTTGTAGCAATATTGCTTTAATACTTGTGCATTATATTCTAAATGACTGGATAAATGAAATTGAAGTATGGTCTATGTGGAAAAGACTCCCAGTCACCTGAGCCTCACGTGCATCCTTCTCTTGCCACGTGTCGCTTTTTAACGTGCGCAAAACCTCTCCGCCCAATTGTAAGTCCGTAACACTAACACCTGTGGCTGTGGACCTCGACCCCCGAAGTCCCCCTCCCCCCCCCAAAAAAAAAAAAAAAGGAATATAATAAAAAAATAATGATGGTGCTGATCATAGAGTTGAACTATATAAAGGGTATAAGCTTCGTCACCTCCTTTTCCTCGCTGCATTTTCCTCCCAGACACTTTCCCTCTGCAAAGTTCCCTTATTCGGATCCAATTCAGGTAAAATACCTAGGGTTCATTCTTAGACTCCTTTATCCTCATATCTTGAGAATTCTATTTCGAAATCTTTATAATCACGCATGCATGGATTAATTAATTTCGTATTCAGATTCTTATGGTTTCTTTCTTTTGATTTTGTGATCATGCGACTCGGAACCTTAAAGCCGCCACTAAATTAGATTTTGCATCTATCTCCGTTGTTTCGCTGATATAGCGTGGTTACAGGGATGGAGAAATCCATCCCTTTGATCCGACTTATGCAGTAAACATGAAATTGTGTGCGTATAAAGCCACTCCTAACAGTTTATGTGCAGAAAATGATGTAAAACTTGTCCTGGGTTGTTGTTGCTTTTCTTCTGTGTGTGTGTGTGTTTGGGGGGAGGGGGGGGGAGTTTCTATTACCTTATATCCGTTATATCCTTTCTTTCCCTTTTCTTTTGGCACATGGTTTTTTGAAGTAATATATGAGCTTCAGTGCTTGACTTCTATATTTTATTAATATAGGCAAATTTTATATGACCTGAATTCTTTCTTTACTGTTATTATGCCTCCAGGTGGTACGTATTGGGCTTGTCTGTTGATTTGAAAGTTGAACTGGAGCTTTAGTGTTAAGTTCACCGCATTACTTATTAACAGCACCGTTGGGAACTTAAGACATGTCAAGTGGATCTGAAAGACGGGTTTCCCGTGAAGATATACAGCTGGTAAGCTTTGACCTTTAGCTTAAGACTTGGTCAAGTATGGTTAGTATACATAACATTCCATTCAACACATATTTCATTATAGTTCTTGAACTAGAAATATTTTTGCAACACTTATCAACATATCCTCAAGCATATGACAAAAAATATGCAGGTTCAGCTATTGTTTGTGGACAATTGTTTGCATAAAGGATAATGACATTTGAAAAAAAAAAAAACATAAAAGTCGTCTGACAAAAGTGTCTGGCGCTGTCATAGTTTGCACTTGTAAAAGAGTAGTCAGTTTAATGGAAACAGTCACACCTATAGTGGAAACTGGTGGCTATAAAACATCAGTTTAAAGCTGTTGGATTGGGTTTTCACATAGGTGGTTATTCAGACATAATTTGTTCTTTTGTGATATATTGGTTCATGATGCTATGTAATTGGGTAAGGATAAATGATAATGCCACCTATTTCCAAATTATAGCAAGCCGCAGAAAATGCCCACCCCATTGTTTAATGCGCACTACGCCTGTTTGGGGAAGGGTTTCTACATGCATATATAGGCATCAACTTATGTATGTATATAAAGGTTTACTTGTGTAATTTTTAAAATTCTGATGAAGTTATTAGTAACAACTTGAAATAAAATGAGATATTGCTAACGATAACTTCTGGTTTATATGTTTCATTTCAGGTGCAAAATCTTATAGAACGATGTTTACAACTATATATGAACCAGAAAGAAGTTGTGAAAATGCTTCTGGATCAAGCCAAAATAGAGCCTGGTTTCACTGAACTTGGTAATGAAAATTTGTTCTTTGTTGTGAATGTTCCTTCTTCACCTGCCAGGGGACTTTTGATGTTTTATACGAGTGCATGTCACAATATTATCCTTTTTTTATTTTTGCTTACTTTTGAAATCACTCAAGATGTTTTTGTTTTCTTAGTCATGATTCTCATACCTTACTGCTCTGAACAGAGCATGGGGCCTTCAAACATGATTTGGGTCTAAATATTGGAGCCTAGCATTTAATATAACATTCATCTTTTTATGTGAAAATTTTAACTGTATAGTTGCAGTTCAATACATAGATCAGTTGTTGTACTCCGTGTCTTTTGTGCTTACTATAGTTCAATATTCAGGCTTCCCTTATAAGAAACATATGAACTTAAACTTATTGATAGAAGAACCTCTAACTTGATAGCACTGTACTATAATGGAGTGTGTGTTGGCCCAGCAGAGTGTTTTGGTCACTGGTATTCTAAGAAGCAAGATTGGTCATTGATATAAGCTGATGTTGAAACAACTTTTTGATCTTGGGGCCCAGCATTGTAGACAAAGGCCTTGTTTGGGTAAACAGCTTATTTAAGTGCTTATATATAAGTTATTTCTATAATTGAAGAGTTTATGAGGGTAAATTTTACATAAGCTGTTTTCAGCTTATTTTCATAAGTTATTCTAAAGAGCTTATGAAAATAATAGCTTATGAAAATAAGTTGAAAACAGCTTGTGGGCATATCATAAGTTATTTTTATAAACTCTTTTAAACACGTGCATAAGCACTTATATCATAAGATAAACTAGATAAGCTCAAAATAAGCTCTTCCAAACAGGGCCAAAAGTTAATAGTCGCTTTTTTACTCACATTATTAACTATTTCTAAGTGTCAAGATTTTATTTTATTTTTTTTATCAGTTTGGCAAAAGCTTGAAGAAGAAAATCAGGAGTTCTTCAGGGCTTATTATTTAAGATTGGTTGTGAAGCAGCAAATAACAGAATTCAACAGGTTGCTTGAGCAACAGATGCACTTAATGCAGCAACTGCAACCAACTACAGTTGCATCACTACCTAACTCTAATGGGTCACATATTCCTGCCCGTAAGTCTATATTACTTAATGAGTATTTGTTCCATTTATTTCAGCCAATTTTTTTTTTTTTAATGGAATCTAGACTTGCTGAAAGTCCAACTTTCACCTTTTGTATATATGTATGCTTGTAAGTTGATGCTTAAAACATATACAAACTAGTTTTCTATCACAGACAGACTGTTTCCTTCTCATTTTCTTGGTCTGAATATTATAGTTTAAGAATGTCAAATAATTAGCCACAGAGAGGGAGATATGTCTAGATTGGTCTCTCGTAAGTGGAAAATTTAAGCTGTTTTAGCTTTTTTTTTTTTCTGATGTTAATTTAGTTGAATCCTGAATTTATTAGTCATCTAAATGTACATGAGAGTATGCTGACTTATATTGCTCATGTCAGTACATTATAAAAGATCCAAATATTGTTTTATAATCTGAACCTCAGATAACCAAAAAAAGGCATCATGTATACTATTAATTAAATATTAGAGTAAATTAAGTTTTGGTCCTTGAAAGATTTTTAGTCTTAATTTGATCCTCAAAAAATGTATTTCCAATCAAAATGGTCCTTTTGTCAAAAAAAATGTCTCAGTTTATTCTGTTGATGATGTGGCAATAATGGCACTGATTTGGCCATTAGATTGTGCAAGCAGACTTGGCAATAACACTAGCTTCAGGTAAAAAATTTGCTTCTTCTGAAGCCCGACTTTGAGAACTTGCTTTGCCTTGTCCTTGCCGGCAATTAAGCTGTGTTTGTAGCCTTTGTAGTAGCCTTCATTGAAAAGAGGTCTTTCCAAGTTGGGCTACAAATCAAAGATGTCGTCCATGAACACACATTCCCAAGAACTGAACTTAATTTTGAAACAAGCATGTTTAAACTTTGTGGACTACAACCTCGTCGTCCCAAATAAGGTGGGGGACTTCTAAGGATAAATAAACACCTTTTGAAATTATAAAATACAATACAAAAGAAAAACCTAGTTCTGTCTGCAGCAAGTGCGAGAGCCATGGGATGGAAATTTTGTTAGAATAGGAAATAATCTTTTGTAGTTATTACATATGCTAGAATGGGAAATAATCTTTTTGTAATTAGTGTATTATTACCATTATGGTAATAATTCTCTAATCTTAGGAATTAAGCTTGGTTTAAAGGATTAATCAATTCCTAAACTTTAGGGGTTTGTTTTAGTAATTTTCATTCCTAGGATAACTTATCTAATTCTAAATTCTACATAAATACCTTATGTATGGATTATTTTGAATAATACAGAAATTAGACATTTTGTCATGGTATCAGAGTCTTAGGCTTGTTTTTTCTGAAATTTTTGTGGGCTTAATTGCAACTTCCTTCTAGCAGCCTTCATTGCCACTTGCTTTCTTATCCTTTTTTTTGGTCTCCCTGTTGACCTAAACAACCTTGTAATGACCGACGTTTTCTTGGTAGCTGGACGTCCACTGCTATCACCACGTGCCACCACAACATTACTATAGCGCTACCCATGTTCTAGTCTGTGAGAGTAATAGTCAGCTCAAAACGTTTCACTGGCCATCATCTAGGTGATTCCTACTTTCCTAGTAATCATATTGAAATCCACCATGACAAGTAATAGTACTGAATGTATTGTGATCAACACTTTGCAAATGTAGAGTTGGATCTTGGATCCTTGTGCCTTCACATGTTGCCGGGAATGGAAAGGGCTATCTTAGAGGGTTGCGACCGGTGAGATGGTTGAGTGAGCTGTTCGGAGTGGAGCCATCAACGAAAAGGGCTAACTTAGAGGATTGTGATCAACAAAATGCCCAAGTGGGCTGCCTAGAGTGAAGCCTCCATGGACGTCGGTTGGGAAGGGCAGGGTTTGTTGAGATTCTATTTCGAAGGTGTAATTTCCGAGTTTGGAATGGAAAACATTCATTCACTAGCTTAAGGGGGATTGTTAGGATAGGAAATAATCTTTTGTAATTATTGCATTAGTGTATTATGACCATTATGATAATAATTCTTTAACCCTAGAAATTAGGCTTGGTTTAAGGGATTAATCAATCCCTAAACTTTAGGGATTTGTTTTGGTATTTATTTTCTTCCCTCGGATAGCTTCTCTATTTTTGGTATTTATTTGTTGCAGGAGCTTAAGCAATCAAAGAAGGTGTGCTTGCCAAGAGCGCAAATTAGCAAAATTTTTTTTTCTTCTTGAAGCTAAAATGTTATTGCCACATCATCAATGGAGTTAACTGAGTCTTTTTTTTTTTTCTTGATGGAAGGACCATTTTGATTGGGGATAGATTTTTCGAGAATCAAATGGAGACAAAAAAAAACTTTCAAGGACCAAATTGAGAAAATCCGAATCTTTCAAGAACTCAAAATGTTAATTTTCTCAAAATTTTATTAGAATTCTGTTAACTTTTTCATTTTTCCATCCATTTTCTTATGTAAAGAGTTATTAGGGTTTTATTAGATTTTAATAAAATTCTGTTAATTTTTCCATTGATCCCAGCTCTGGCATAATGCTGCCTCACGGTTTTAAGAAAAGACATGTCTTACCTGCAATTAATGGAAGATAATTTCAAGTGGGTGATGTTGAATGGAAATAAGATATGAAGTTTTTGAGCGCCTTCATTGTTTAATTCAAAAGTTGAGGCTGTAGTATTAGTGAGCAATTTCTTACAGGTAGAAAAAAGTAGCTGTCATTGCTTATCTTGAACATGTTGGGGTGTTGACTGAAGTCATGATCATGTGCTTTTGTTGGATGGCGTTCATATTTTTGTGAAGCTTTCTCTCTTTTTTCGGTACTTTGCTGCTTTAGTCTTAAAAGCAAAGCAGTAGTTGTGGTTGTAGAAAGTTGGTCTGTCTTCTTCGGTGAAGCTAAAGAATTTATGAGGAAAATGGAATGGATTGGCATATAATTGATTTTACATTGCTTCCTGCTATTTATTTTGTACTGTTTTTATCATTGAAAAGTCATTTATGTTCCTGAGTATAAAAAGTTGATTCATTGAATAGATAATTTTAAAAAAAGGAGAAAAACCAGTGACCTGCTTCTATGATTAAAGCCTACATTATTTATTTGACTCCATCATTTTTCTTTGTTGGTGGAATCATAACAAATGTCATTTTTGAGACAGTACACCAGAATCCGGCATGCTATACTGCAGAGCATGCAGGCGCAGCTCTGAAGCATGAAAATATGCAGCATCCTGTTGGTTCCAATTTACCAAATGTGTTTAATAATGATGGGTCATCTCTGCATACAAGTATGCATGCTGCTATTGAAATGTCTGCTCATGCCAATAGGATGGACGCCCCTCCAAACTTGCTGTCAGCTCAGAACTCAAACATGGGCCTGATGCAAGGGATTAATGGGGGAATGATCAAATCAGAACCTGGATATTCACGCAGTTCTCCTTATATGTTTGGTGCTGGTAATAGTGGCTTAGAGGCTCGACCAACAATTGGTGATGCATCAGTTACATCATTCACCAGTGTGGACTCCAACTCAAATTCACTGAACGAGGCACTTCTGGAACCAGATGTTGCGTCATATGGATTTTTGGGGCAGATTCCTCGGAATTTTAGCCTTTCAGATCTGACTGCTGATTTTTCTCATACTGGTGTGTCCTCTCTCTCTCTCTCTCTCATGTTTTTGTCCCTGTGTGTGTCTGCATCAGTGTTGCCTAATTTGTCCTCTGAATCCTGTTCTGGTTTGCCCGTTCCTAATCAGAGAATTTTTTTCACTGGAACGGCTGAATGAATGGGGGTTTGAATGGACTACTAGACCAGACAGAGTACCTTCATGTAGATTAAATACCTGAAGGGCCGGATTCATGACTGAAGTGGGATGGATGGCATGCTCTATTTCTGCAACCCCTCTAATTCGCTCTGCTGATCTGCTCTGGACTTGAAGTCCATTGCTCTTGCAACCCCTTTTGCGTCAGCTTTTGACATCAAAGGAGAGAGCTGAGGTCACCAACTGGGAGATATGTGAGGCAGTGGGAGGTAGGCAGACAAACGAGGGATTATGCAAGGAGTGAAGTAGGAGATAAGGGTTGTTGGAGACACAGTTGGATTTTATTTTTTAAAAGGATAAAAAATAGGGCTGGTTGGTATGAGAGTTGAAATTAGAAAAGATAGCAATTGGGGATATTGGGATAAGTTAACAAATAATAATTAGTTATTGTTTCCTTTTGAATTCAGTGTTGTGTTATTATTTTCTTATGACTTCTGTGTACTGTACCATATCGTGGACGAATTAGGCTACACTGGTCTGTCTGCTTGCATGTTTCTCAGTGGTTCATTAAAGAAGAAATTAGTAATGGTTAGGTTATGGTTCATGTCAATTGTTTAGAGTTTAATTTCAGATTTTAGTTTCTTGCATGAAATGTATCCAGAATAAATTCTGGAGAGTCATCCTGTATCACTTACTAACAGTTTCTTATTTGTCAGATATACTGGAGAGCTATTCTAGGTCACCCTTCCTAGCTACTGATGAGAATTTCCTTGACAGAGGAGACCAAGGTGAGAAAACCCCCTCCCTCCCACCAAAGATGAAAATATCTCAAAAGAGATCCTTAATTTATTGCTTTGGAAGATTTGAGATTTTGCTTACTTTAATCTTGTCCTGGTGTTAAAGCAGACAACAAAAGGCTCGATTCCATATCAGAAGGCTTGAGTTATGAAGACTTTGGGAGTGATTAGCTGGTAAACAATATGCTAGTTATAAACAACTTTGAGGTGTTTTTTTTCTTTTGTTGCTATGGAATCAATTTACGGCAAAGAAAAATTCAGCTGCTTTATTTGGGTATTACTATTATAACATGTATAGGAAGGACCTTTGTCAAGCACCTAATAATGGTTTATTTTGCCTGCAGGTTGCCCAGATTGCCCAGATTCCTTAGGAATGAAGTGCATGTACATAAAAGTGTTCGACATCTGTTCAAAAATTTCTAGTCGTGAACAAATTTTTCGTTTGTAGGAGTTCATTGATCTCATTGTGTAGTGGTAAATGAAATCTGGAATGCTCGCATGGAAGGGAAAAGGATGGTCCAAATGGTGATGGATTTTTTTTTTCTTTTCTTATGTTGCCTTTTCAGATATTGGTGTTGCATAAAATTATTATTATTATTATTATTATTTTTTACATATTGTTAGATACTAGAATTGCTACTTTGCATGGTTTACGTTGTTCATAATTGTTGTGGGTTGCTCTTGAAAATGTGCCTTTTAGGAAGTTGATATGGAAGACTTCAAGGAAGTTAAGATTTGTCTATACATAAATACAAAATTGTCCACATAAGCACATCCTTATTTCTTGCAAGCCTCCCAATTATGTTCAGTTAATAGAAGGTTCGCCAGTTTCACGTTTATCTGCGCACTCCTTTAATTAACAGAAGCGAAATACTTGTGGAAACAATCATGTATGCATCCTCAGTTATTAGTGTTTTATGTCGGTGGTTCCACCTCCACTTTTAATCCGCGTTTGCGTATCATGAATTCTTTTCTGTACACACGGTTTGGTCTTCAACTTGTAGTTTTATCTATAATTAGCACGAGATTGTTTAAGAAATCTGAATTTTGAGGCGTATTCTTTTGTTAAATGAATCATTAATCGATTAAATAGCGGGGCATATGTTGTAGCATCACTTAGCTAGAATGCCATCTTAGCATCTCGTTGAGAAGGATGCATAAGCTTGTGAGCTGGATGATTAGATCAAAATGTCTTAGTTAAGCAGTTAATTTATGAGATTATACGAAAGTGGTCCGGCATACTGCATTTCGCTTGTGACATTGGGTAATTACTAAAAAGTAATGGGCAGGTCCTACTAGAATCATTTATATGCTCTGCTAACTAATGCTAATCTTTACTATAGCAAAACAAACAATCGTTGTAAGCCTGTAACATTTTTTCATCATCTCTTTTGAAATTTGAAAGGGGTTATGCATAAAGCAAAACGAAAAGTAAATGAGACAGCTACTTTAGCTGCTCAGACCCGCATAGGAATAATAATGCAGTTGTGGCCCTGTGATCTGGTCTTCCCTTTTATTGTGGTCCTCCTCCACATTTATCAAATGGCATTTCTATTTCTGAGGGAACTAATGATGGCAACTTCTTTTAAAATTTTCACCCTTTTCATTTTCTTACTTGTTGCTCATCATGACACGCTTCTTTAATTTGCTTTTAGTGTCATTTGATTCCGAGGTCATCATCAAGTGCATGTTCTATATTTAATACCGTTGGCCCCAAACTAAGTTTATGTGTAACTATACCCTCTTCCTCCTCCTTCACTTGCAATCCCTATTTCGTTAATCGTTGACCCATTAGAATTATGAATATTGAATAAGCCTCTTACAACAGCAGCATTGCTAGAATTCTTCCATCCAGAGCAAAATAATTAGTTCACCTCCCTTTCTCTTGTTTGCGATTCTCCTACTTCATCATCAATGTAGTAATTTCATTACTAATGGCAAGGAAATTGTGTGGCGCGTTGCAGATTAGGATGGGGATTATGTGGATTTCGGGGTGAAATGCAAAAAACTGTGGACTAAAAACCAGAGAATACCGAAGATGATCATTTACTGTAAAAACGTTCTAATAATAGGAAAATTCACACAAATATATTTTGATTTGTGTGACTTCTTAGACGAAAACACTTCAAAACAAAATTTGTTCAAAAGAATAGAATCAAGTTTGAACCACAATCGAAAGAATTTTTTTTTAAAAAAAATTCTTTGAATTGCTGAATACAATAAAACGCTCATTATCCTTCTTACCGGTTCAGCAAGCAGAGTATATCCTTTATCAACAATAAATTTATAAGCTCCCAACCGCATAACACCATTAATGCTATTTTCTTCCCCCTCGCTTCCAACCCTCCTGATAGCTCTTACCCCCAAACCTATTCCTTCTAAACCTTTCACAAACTCTCAAATCATGACACATTAATACCTATGCAATTACAATCCTCCTTCTATCGCTCTAAAGGACTACCACTAGTCCTTAAAGGTCTTCTAGAGACGGACAAACCCAGAAAGTTAGAGACAGAGAGAAGGAAAAACCAGTCTTAGAGAGACGCAGCAAAAGCAGTGAAGGCGAACCCATTTCCTCCATTACTCTAAATTCTGCATTCATGGGCTGCTCAGCCTCAAGAGACATCACCATAGTCGCCAGAAATCCTGACGATCGCTCTTCTCCTCTTGCTCCTTCTCCTCCACCTTCACACTCCAAAACTTCATCACTAGTCCCCAGACTTCCTTCAATGCCTCTCGTCCATCACCCCCCCACCGGAAAAGGTGACTCCCACCACCTTGTCTCCCTCACCTCCACCACCTACGGTTCTCTTATCCTAATTGACCATTCCCACATTAAAAAGCATAACCCCACCTCCCAGGATTCTCCTCTTGAGCCCCAATCTCCATCCTCTCTCAACAAAATCTCTCATCAAAATATACCAAGCCAAACAGAGGCAGAGCAATCACTGACCCCAGACTCTGTCATCAACACTTGGGAACTCATGGATGGCCTAGACGACGACTCCCATGACACACCCAAGTCTTGTTCCTCCATGTTTTACACTTCTTTCAGTGTTCCAAACATCCCCAGCTCGTGCAATTCCACAACCTTTGAAGTGTCTGCAAAGAAACTTCTTGATTCAGAAAAAGTAACAGAGAGCAAGCCCCTTTGGCAACACTTATCGGAAGAAGCTATGCTTGCTAAACTGGACCCAGATGTGGCTTGGAGTTACCGACTAGCATTATCTTCCAGACAATTAGGAAGCAAATTTTCCAGGGGCGTGAGGTCAATGGAGTCTAGCCCATTAACTTCACCATTTTCTCACGATCTGTGCAGTTTACCAGGTACCGAAGGAAAAATAGTGGTTTATTTCACCAGCTTAAGAGGGATCCGAAAGACTTACGAAGACTGCTGTGCAGTAAGAACAATACTGAGGGGATTTAGAGTAGCAGTAGATGAAAGGGACATATCTATGGACTCATCGTACAGGAAGGAACTGCAGAATGCAATAGGAGGCAGCAAAGCAGTGAGGTTGCCCGAGGTGTTTATAAGGGGAAAGCATGTGGGAGGTGTTGAGGAAATTAAGCAACTAAATGAATCTGGGGAACTGGCAAGACTGTTAATGGGTTTTCCTGTGCAAGATCCAGAGTATGTGTGTGAGAGCTGTGGAGGAGTGAGGTTTGTGCCATGCCAAAATTGCAATGGTAGTAGGAAGGTGTTCGAGGAGGAAGAAGGAGAATTGAGGAGGTGTCCAGATTGTAATGAGAATGGCTTGATAAGATGCCCAGCTTGCTGCCACTCATGATTGTGGGTCACAATTCGTGTTCTATACTTCTATTTATCTCTTCGGGTGAATTTGTGCCCCTCAATTTGTTAGGCTTTTGCTTTGTGATTGCTCATTAGTTACCTCTTTGAACTGCACAAATTAAAAAAGCGACGGGGTCATAATACATATCAAATTTCAAGCCCAACCCTTGCCGTTTGGAAGATATAATCAGAAGATGCAATAAAGTTGAGAGAAATCGACCATGCACATGAATGACACTGCGTTCAATTCAATCACGAATTCGAGTTTATAAATTTGTTGATCTCAACAATCATTTTTCTTTCTTTCTTTTCTCATGAATTAAACTGAATAAATAAATATCCGAAGCATCCGAATACAATCCTCGAAGTGTAATTAATATCATTAGCACACACTCGAACCTGTCTCCAAATTTAAATACGATGCTTGCCCATCTCGTTGCTCGTGAATTCCAGAAGGCCGCAGAGAACCAATCCCAAGGTATGGTTTCTCTCTCTTTTTTGTTTTAATGATGAACAGATGTTCGTTCACTTTCGATCTCATGTGATGCGTTTGAAAGTCACTTATCCTTAAGCAATTATTGGTGACTGGATCTTCGGATTGTTCAAATGTCGTTGTTCTAGCTTCTAGGATTAGGGCGACTTTGGAGAATGTGGGGGGTAGAACAAGAGAAATTGTCCTCAAACGTTCCAGTTTGCTTTTCGTGTCCCTGCATCAGCACAAGTTCTTGCAAACAAAGCCGTGCAAGCTTTGTTTAGCTTTCTTGTCGCAGTCAGTGACACGTCGATGAGGAAGACTGGTCTGGAGGAGAAAAATTTTAAAAAGAGCAATTTTTTTTTTTTAATTTTCAGCAAACACTCAAATCCCAAATCCAGAGCTTTTTTTAAAACCTATATCAGAATCCGAATGAATAAATTTTACAGTATCCGAGTATTATAACAATTCCTAATTTTTAGGGACATTGAAATTCACGTAAAATTCTATCTTCCCACTTTCTTTACTCCAAATTCACTCAACAACGGAGTTAAAAACGAACTTAATCCATAAATTGAATCAGAAAGCTTGCCTCAACCCTAGGTTTTCCTTGTTTATTATAGGTGGCTCATACGAAACCAAATATGTGTGGGGCTTATATCGGATATGGAAGTCACTCTAGGAAGATTTCCAAGCACAAGGCCTTTCTCAATATATAGCAAATCTACTAGACGATTAGCCCATCCTATGGCTGTAAATTACCGACAAATAAGGTATACAGTTCAAAATAAAATATGACAATGATTTGCTTTTTTTTAAGGATATAGAATCACTTCTTATGTGGCAGCAGATAAAATCTATCAGTAAAATAAGTATAATATCGAAAAACAATAACCCTTTTAGGGCTTGTATTTCACAAGATGCTTATAAGTAATAAAAACGTCAATAGTAGTTGTAAATAGAATTTTGTTTCTCATTGACCTTTTTAACACGCTTCCTGAAGGAAACTGAAACAAGAGGCCAAAATCGCAAGTATATCGCAGTGAGTAGAATGGTCTCATCCTTCCATTTCTATGAAAAAGAAAAAAAAAGAGAATGGTCTCATCCTCTGCGGATCAATGCTGCTGCAATTCCACCAGCTATAAGTCCCACAGTTGCAGCACTGATGCCAATTCCAATGACACCGTCTGCATTGAAACATTAAATTTGCAATTAATGCGATGATTTTATAGAAGTAAGCTAAATCACAGTTTCACCTTTAGCAATTCGATCATCAACCGTTTTCTTGAGGGTCAGAGCCTGCCTCCAATCAGGTGCAATCTGCCAGAACAGTACCCCAAAAAAAAAAATTCGGATATGTTTATCAGAAGAAAAAGGTGGAATCTAAATCATTTCTTCTAGATTACGTACGTCAGTATTCATCAGAAATAGTTAATGGTGAATACCGGCTGAAGTAGTACGAAGAAAAGAATAGAACCAAAAAAAAAAAATTAGACGTTGAAAACAAGAAAATTCTCCTGGCCCATGATTTAAAAAAAAAAATAGTAGACGTTTCATGAGGATTAAATAGGTCTTAAACCCTTCATATTCCCAGGCTCCAAGCAAAGTACCACAAACTGAATCCAAGTATCAACAACAGGAAGAATAGGGTATCTGGGCAGTTGCCATCTATAAGTTGAGAAAGACAGACCTCCAAACACTGCTCCAAAAGCTGCCGACACTTTACATAATCGTTACTCCTATAATATCCAACAGCCAGGAGATAAACCTTCTCTCTTTGATGCAAAGGACTGCCACTTTTTCCCAGAGAAGCTGCAAATCACATTAACGATTACGAATTATAAAGTTCACCCTGTAAACGGTCAACTGGGCAAATATATATCAAAGCCTTCTTTAATATTTGATATTTCTGTGTAGAGTCATATAACAAAAGCATTATAAAGAAAGCAAGGGATTGTGGCCCTAGGAGCAGCTTCCTCTAGTCTGCAGGATAAACAACAAAGGCAACTTTTTTCTCTTTTTTTATTTCACAGCATGCTAAAATATGAAGCTCATGGCAGGACAAATCATATGACAACAGTAAGTAGAGTGATATTCATTTGGAGCAAATGGGAGTAGCCATTTGACGTTTGAGAGATCTTAAAAGGCCAATCAGATAGGTGCTTTGCAAATGCTACTTTGGTAAATTTATCATTTAACATTCAGGTTTGCAGGGAAAATCACATTGACCACACTGCAACTTTTGAGGAACCATGAAAGACCACATAATAGGTGCCTTGAATAAGCTACTCTAGCAGAATTCCCACTCCTACATTAGAACTAGCAGAATAATCAAACAAATCACAATAATCACATGGCTAGCTTTATGTTCCACGCTATAAGGCAGACAAACTCTAGTTAGCAGCCATACGTGAAAGAACAAAAATGTTTATAACTAATACGCTTTATACTGTGTTATAGAGATGAAATGAAATAGCAACAATAAACAAGATGAGGATACAGATATTCAATGAAAAATAAACTCGACTAATGAAAACCAAGCTGCAAGAAAACAAAAACGTCAAAATAGAAACAGTGTTAGGAATTCTCTCTCAAAAAGCTATAGCTTTATGACCAGGGCTAACTCCATAAAAAGGAACTTTTTAATGAATATCTAAATGATGAAACAAATACGAAGTATTCAATTTATTCTGCAAGTGATATTACTTTCAAGCATGGCTATCCCACGTTGCACATCTTCTGGTTGCCGTGAATGAACAAGAGCCCATGACAACCGCATTATGCTTTCACCCTTCCGCTCCTCAGAGTCACCATTAGAAGCCTCAGCAACTTCTCTCTCGCAGCCCTTTCAAATATGAAAAATAGTTTAGATTGGTGGTAGAAAAGTAGAAATTTGGGAGGAATTTAGAACATTAAAATAGCAAGAGAAGGCCCGTGCAAGCGAGTATGCTACAACCTGCATAATAGCCAACGTAAGTAAACAAGTCAAAGAGTATATTGTCTGCAGTAGCCTTACTGCGATTACTCAAATAATTTCAACAGCAAGTATTACCAGTAAAAATTTCTTTGTTTCACCCTCCTAATTTGGATAATAAACATACATTTTAAAGTGCAACATATGACAGGTTGCGCTCAACCCAACGCAAATGAACAGAAAATAAAAATTCTAAATATATGTAAAGGAATGCTCCGCGCCAAAGATTGAATTAATTATACTAATTCTGATAGGAACTAAAAAGATAGCATTCATTGCCTTTGCCATGTCAATAAATCATTGAAAAGAGAAAGTATAAGAAAGATAAAGAAAGAACGTAGAAAGATCAGAGAAGAGAAGAGAAAGAGGGAGAAAGAAAGAAGGCAAGAGAGAAGTTCAATCTATTTCACAAGTCTCCATACACTTCAGTCTTGGCCCTTTTATACAGAATCAAACAGAATCAACCAATTAACCCAAGATAACAAATGTAACTAACAAACTCCTATCTAAACAAGACTGCAATATCCTTGTCACAGATTCATTACATATTAGATTCTGTGCAGATTCATTTTGACGAAAATCGATTATCCCATAAAAAGTTGACGTACTTATAAATCAAATCTATTATAAAAAAATTGATGAGCACCCAATTTGAAATTTCTTTTACCTTTAAATGGAAAATGAAGTATTCACTCATCATTTTGAAAACATAAAGCAAGAGAGACAGCGTGAGGAAATAAAGGGGAAATGGAATGGGGGAAACAAGGGATACCGAAACTTACAGCAATGACGTCTCGATCGCACCAAGGGATCTGATCGCCCCCACCAAAGAATGAACCGATGGAGTCGAATAACTTGCCCATTGCGGATTCCATTTTGGAGATCGCGAAAACTCGCTATCAGTGCTGCTGCGGTTAAATTTAAACATGCAGAAATAGATGAAGAGCGTTCATATTTATACTTTCGCGCTGTTGCAATTTATTTTTCAATTTAAACAAAGGAGACCAACCACGACACAAGAAAAACCAAATATCAAACTCACCAGGAAGAGCGATAAATTTCCAACACTGCTAATCTGGCTTACTTGTAATTCTATTAACTTCTAATTTTCAATACTTGCAACTCAACCATAAACTATTTAAATATTCAAATCAATCATAATTAAAACAAAATGTACTTTTATTTAATTGTTTAAAATCGAATTAGATAAAAACTTAACATTAAAAAATTTTAACCTTTTAGAAAGAAACACCTAATATAAATTGTTAAAAAATTCCAATATAATAAAAAAAATTATAAAATGTAAATAAAATATATACAAAGAAAATTAAAATTAAAAAGAACAAAAGTTGAGACTGGCCCTCTTGAGCCCCGGTTCACTCCAGAGTCCCTTCGACGGACACACACACCCCTGAAATAAAAAAAAAAATCACTTCTTATTTTTTTTATCCGTTAAATATGTAGAATCTCAAAGGAGTTTTATTTTGGCCCTTTCCCCCACAACATGACCCAATTTGGCATAGGGCCCAAAAAGCCCTATTAAAATTGAGTTGATTTTTTTTTTTATGTTTAACCTTTTTTTTTTTAATGGAATTCAATAGGCCAGCTTGTTGAATTTAGCTCATTTCCATAATTTTACACAAAAGTAGTTATAATAATAATAATAATAATAATAATAATAATAATAATAATAATAATAATAATAATAATAAATTACATTAACTTCTCTTAATATTTGACTAAATTATTCTTAATATCTCTCTTATTTTAAATATTACATTTGAACTCTTTTAACATTCTAATATATATTGTAAAAATTTATCTTTTAATTTTTCTATTAAATAAGATAATTTTTCATAGAATATGAGACTATAATTTATTTTTAATATAACAATAAAAATTGTTAAATAATTTTATTGAATAGAATGTATAAAAAATAATAACTAATAATAAAAAACTATAAAAGATGTAATTTATCCAAAACTCTAGAAAGATAAATATGATTTATTATTTATTTATTAAAGCGTTAGAAGAGCTTTAAAATTGTATTTGGTAACTACGGGTTAGTCTCAGATTGCCCACAACATTATCGGGGTCAAAAGGGTAAGTAGATACATTTAGGACAAAATTTAACTCAATTTAAGACACTAAATTGTTAATTTAATATTGAGTAGAAATAAAAGTTGTAATAACTTAGAAGTATATCCCAGTTCTTTTTGTTTTGATAAGAAAAATACAAATATTTCATTTCAAACATCCCTCTTAATTTGAAAAATAATTTTTAATATTTAAGTTCTCTTATATTTTCACTTTACCTATATAATGGATATTTATTTGATATTTTAAGCCAACAAACGGTAGAACTAAAAATAGTATATTTGTCAACGGAATTATATAAAGGAAAAATAAACATAAAGTTTCTTTTCAAAAAATAAAATACAATAAAATTTTGGTTATACAGTGGAAGGGATTGTTTCTGATTTCAAAATTAAGGACGTTTAAAATTTACTTCAAATTAAAAAGTGATATATAAACTTTAGGATAAATCACAATAACTTTCTAATAGCTAAATTATATTTTGACACATTTTTTATTTTAAATATTACACTTGATTAACGTTTAAATATATACTTTAATTTTTTACAATTATTTTTTATTAAATCGTAACTTAAATATACTAAATGTACACATTATTTTAAGTGAAAACTCATATCTAAGTTCACCACCTAATAAGATATTAGTTAATTTCATTAGATTCAATCGTTGTTGATCGACATTTAAATATATATAACAGAAACTTCTTATTTACTTTACTTTTTATTATATAAATTAATTTTTTACATATCAGCTTAGTCATAAAATATAAGTAAAAATATACTTCATGTCCCTAATATTTACACTAATTTTTATTTATACCTCTGAAATTTATTTTTAGTCAAATATGTCTTACATGTTTCAATTTCGGGAAAATTGTACTTTACCCTATAAATTTTATTCTATGTGCAAAAAACCCTTCTGAAGTTTTAAACTCAACAAAAGATCCCATTTAACTTTCATTCCGTGCAGAAAATCCCATCCCGTTAGTTGACCGTCAGTTTAAATGTTGACGTGGATTAAGATCATGCCATGTCTCCAATAAATGTTACATCTCACATGTTATATCACCAATTTTTTCCCAGATCACATGCCATATAATACTCTGCCACATCATCAGAACTTCACTTCAGATTGCCTAGTCAGCTCGCCTTCTCCCCATGCGTCGTGCCTAGAAGTTGGTTCATGAGGTTAGAATCTATTCTTGATTTTTCCGTGTTGCAGAATTTACTTACTCAGTTCCTAACCCAAAACTGAAATTTCAATTATTAATGAAATCGTTGTTCAGCCTTCACAAACCCATCTTGTAGCTCAGATTTTCCCCCTCCCAGAACATATACTTTTGATTACATATGCTTTATTTTGCTGCATATGTTCGAAAATTAGGATCCCTCTCTTTAATGATCACATTTTTTTTTTACTGTATCAGTCCGAAAGTTCTCCTTCTTCTCTCTGATGCTCACGATCGAGGACACCTAGAGCTCCAAGGAAGCCCTTTTGATTTTCCAGTTGCTGGTAAGTTTATGCAGTGGTCTCTTTGAGATTCTCCAGTTAATTTATTGCTACTGTCCTTGTGTGCTCTTGGTTTCTCCTTCTCTGTTCTAGATCTATGAATGACTACAGTGGTGGTTCACCGGAGATGATGACCAAAAAATATATCCGGTGAGTAAAATATGAAGAGACCGAGGAGAGTGATGATAAAAAATGAATGTTGATTTCAGGAAGAAGAAAGAGATTGGGAAAGAAGAGAAAGAATCCGAGGAAGAAGCTGTGATAGAAAGGAGAGTAAGATCGGGTAGAAGAGAAGAGCAAAATAGGGAGATCTGAGAAAAAAGAAAGTTCAACAGAGGAGAAGAAGAGTCAAAGGACGAGATTTAAAAAAACCGTGTCAGATATGTCATTTTTTTAATGCCATCAAATTAGTTAACAGAAAATATTAATTGGACTGCTAAGTGATAAAAATTATCTACCACGCCACTTGTCACGTAAACTCATAATTTAAAATTACAAAAATAATTTCTCTCTCTCTCTTTCTCTCTCTCTGTTTTCATGCTCAAAAACTCTCTTGTTGCAATGTTTTCATGCTCAGAAAACAGAGCACGGTTTTCTTCATCTCATCCTCTCTACCACTGCCTTTATTAAGTTATATAAACAGGGTACAGGTGTAAAGCTGGTCATCGGCAAGGCTTTTGGCTTTTATTTTTTTTTTTTCAATTATGAAGAACCTAACTTTGAAATCCAACAAAGTCCTATATAAAATAAAGCCCAAACACTGTCCAAGATCAAGTGTATTTTATAGACATGTCCAGTTCATCCCAATTTCCTCACCAACCTTTTTTCCATTTACAGTGAAGTTTAAGACGTTTACCTTAGTTCCCATACTTTATTTTTTTGCTGACCCTTTTTTTTTAAAAAAAAATTCTGTCAGCTAAATGATAAATGTATCAATTAAAGAGTGTTCCTGCTTCAAGTCTAGTTGGCAGCAACTCGTTGGTGCGTGGTCAGCAATTTGATTGTGGTGGCACTACAATGGATCCAGTCAATAGAGGAACAATTGTTGACCCTAAGGCTTTATTCCATAAGTTTTGATGATGACAAATGTATTTAATTTGTAGCATTGATATATATAAAGATTAATTATCATATATATGCTACAAGTACTTAAGCATGATTATGTTATTTAATATGTTTGTTGCATATATTGAATCATGCTATTGAACTAACAATTGGGTTTGCAAGTAAGATATACTTTATAGGTTGGTTCAAAACAAGAAGAGTGAGCATTGTATTGAAAAACAAGAAAAAGCAATATCATGCTTCACTCAAGGAAAGCAACATACAAAGACAAAGCTCCAAGAAATGAAGAATTAGAAGATTTGAAGTCTTGGAAGCTTAGATGCATCAAGTTAGCCTATGTGTTTACATTAAGTATATTCTAAATAGGCTAGCAAACTTGTGCAACTCAATGATTAAGATTTGCATACATTGGCTCAAGTATTTTGAACAAAAAGATAGTGAGATATGAAGTTTTACAAAAGTTAGTTTTTGACCTTTGGTCACTCCTTATATCATATCTCATAAATGAAAAATCGGTTTTTCAAATATCTTAATCTCATTTGATAGTAGACTCAAAGATCTTTCCAACGGTATATTATTTATTCAAAACGGAGTCCAAATGAGAAATATATGATTATTTAAAATATAGTTTGAAAAACTGAAAGTTGATTTTACTGTACTCAAAAATTATTCTGTTTTGACCTATAGTCAGTGTTTTGATTATATCTTTTAAACGAAAAATAATTTTTGAGTAAAACTTAGCTCATTTGAAACTAGACTCCAAGAGCTTTCCAATGATATATTATTTGTTTAAAACGGAGTTCAAATGAGGGAGTTATGAATTTTTAAAGAAAGCTCAAAATCTGTATTTCGCTACTGCCAGCCGGTGGTCGACTAGGCAGCTTCAGACTAGTCGACCAGTTGTCCTGAAAATGCTATATTTTGCTACTGTCAGTGGGTGGTCGACCAGGTGACCCCCACTGGTCGACCAATGGACATCTGGACTGCATTATAAGTGCTGTAACGGCTATATAATGGCTAGTTTTTTAAAATATTATATATATGACCTTAGATACACGATTTTGAGTAAGAACCAAGTACTACAATGACATATTAACATGTTCTATCATCTTTGAGAGAAATTCAAATATTCTTGAGCCAAATCTTGCATATTCTCTATCATTAGAGTTATTAGAGCTTCATTTGTATTCATCTACTCTTTAGAGAGAGTTTCTTTGTATTGTTGATTTTGATCAACACACATATTATTCTGAGTTGAGGTTCGCAAGTACCGGTGTTGGAAGAACTTGCTTTGGGTTGAGGAGGAGCCCAGATTCATAAATTCTCCATTGTGGTTTCGCAAATACCCGTATCGAATTTGCGTGGTTGTAGTGGTTTACAAGTACCCGGATTAAATTTGCAATTATAGTGGAAATACTCAAGTGGTCTCTTGAGGACTGGATGTAGGCTTGGATTAGTCGAACCAGTATAAATCTCCGAGTTTGCTTTCTCTATCCCTTACTCTTTAATTTGTGCATATTGATATCTACTCTTTAATTCCTTGATCTTTATAATTATTTATCTTGACAGCACATTGATTTTTTGTATTGTATTTATTATCTTAAGTATTACACTTCTATAGAAAATTATTTCAACTTCCAATTAATTCTTGTAAAAAATTTATAAAACCCAATTCACCCCCCTCTTGGGTTCCAACCATTACTTTCAACAATCTCACGAACAATCCTAATCTCACCTCAAAGCAACGCTCACGATGGACTCATGAACTCCATGAATGCTTTGTTGATGCTATGGCATAACTTGGTGGGCCAGATCGTGAGTCTCGTTATCCTATATTTGATTAACTGGAGAGATGAAATGGTTTCTTCTCGTTGTTCTCCCTGTCAATATAAGACATGAGTTTGTATGGTAGAATGCGAACCCCGTTATTTAACAAACGTGCCTAGTAATAATCAATTTTGCATTAATTAGTGGAGATTTATTAGCTGTTAGCATTTATGAATGTATTACTTCCTTCTCTCTTTTTTCTCTTTCTATCTGTGCGCGTGTGTGAGAAAATAAGTAACGCCTTTCATCAAAAATTTATGAGATGGGCATTTTCTAAAAAATGTGGCACTACCCATTGACCCTTTTGAGGGGTTAATTGAGAATTTTCTTTGGTTGTGTTTATAAATATAGCTTAATAAAGGCCATGGTAGAGAGGAAGAAAACCATGCTCTGTTTTCTGAGCACGAAAACAAAACAACGTGAGGGAGAGAGAGCAAGGACAAGAGAAGGGCAAAGAGACGAGAGAGGGAGACAGAGACGAAAGAAGAGAGAGAGAGGGAGGGAGGTTGAGAGAGAGAGAGAGAGAGAGAGAGAGGGAGGGAGAGGAAGGCGAGAGAGAAATTAGAAGGAGTATTTTTTTTTTTAAATTATTTTTACTGGTATTTTTTTTATATTTTAAAGTTATTAGTCCACATAGTAATGAGTGATGTTGTTAAATGACAATTCAATCAATATTTTTTTGTTAATAATTTCACAATGTTAAAAAAAATATATTTAACAAAAATTAAAACAAGTAATCATATTTGATAAAAAATAAATTTAAAAAATATAAATAAAAATCGGTAGGTATACTTTGCCCATATATAAAATAAAACATTGTTCAAGTAGAGAGGCAGTCTGCTTGATGTCGTAAACCAAACACTCACACACGGAGGCATCCTAGTGGCGTGGGCTCCACCCATTCAAGTAGGGCTTATTCCAACCGCAAGTGTATTGAGCTTCAATATCTTCAGGCGTCCCTCACCTTGCCAATTCTCAGATAAACCGGAAACTTGGCGATCTTCTTGTGAGATCCATCTTCATTCCAAGCACTCTCGAAGCTTTGAACAACATCCTCCCTCAGAAGCTCCACTCCCCTCTCCTTCGCCGTCTGGTACGCTGACCCCGATCTTAAGTACGTCAAATAATCCTCCAACTCCATCTCTTTCTCCGTCACAAATTCAAACGGCCCTGTGTCCTCACATCCGTCCACCGCCTCAAACGGGAACTCGATGCTCCTGTAATTGTTTTCCACCAACGCACGTGCTGGGTCCCAATAAGGCCCCAGTTCGACGGCGTAGAATTCATCGAATACTGAATCTACGGCTTCACTCACTCTGGGCACGTTGTAGCACCAAGCAGCAATTACTCCATGCGGTTTCTTGAGCACCCATTTGACTTGTCGGTAGAATGTTGGGAGGTCAAACCAGTGGAGAGCCTGAGCTATGGTCACCAGGTCCACGGTTCCCTCACGTGCCACCTTCTGTTCAAGCTCTGCCATCGACATGGTTAAAGGGGTATGCTCATATCGCAAATTGGGGAGCTTCGCTGCATATACAAGTTGTTTCTCACTACCATCGGTGCCTATCACATTCTGGTATATCTCAGCTAACTGTAATTGATTTATATCAGAGTCAGAACATGTATAAGCAATTAGCACTGATATTTGCACAATTTATATAAAGTAGCAAGAAAATGTATGTCCCACATAGATCTGTCACTAGACGTACGCTAATTTCTCATAGTTCATGGACATGGACTCGATTTGCCATAGATTTGCTTAAGATAAACATGTAGGGTGATACTAGTATTGAAAGGGGTTGGTTGGCAAGGTTAGATCTTTGGATTTGATGAGGATTACAAGTTTACTTAAAAATTTCTGAAGGTTTTAAGTAAATTGTTGGATGCATAAGAAGATGAGGAGATAAGAAGGGAACGCACAGATTGGGCAGCCTGGCCGCTTCCGGTGCCGACGTCCCAAGCGAGTTGGTGAGAGGGTGTTTTAGAAGCAATGAAGCGGAATAGCTGGGAAGGGTAACTGGGCCTTGAATCTGCATATTGCCTTGCTTGCTTCACAAAAAGATCTGCCATGATATTTCTCTTGAACTTTCTCTGACTCTGATTCTCCTATGTCCAGTCCAGACAATATGTATTCACTGATGAGAACTGACTTTGAGATCCTCCTACCCAAGCTAGCGCCTTTATTTATAACAAAGCATGGGATGAGATTCAAGGTAATATCTTATCCTCGTGTGACATACTCCGTGATATCATCAGGATGCGGATGTCTATTTGGATTTGTCGTCTTCAAAAGGAAGATGCAAGTGATTTTCTTCACGTGTTCTTGTTGACCAGTCCTTAATTATTGGGAGTAGAGAGCCCAAAGAGATCAGAAACAATACAAATATATTAACAAAATCAAATTCTCTTACTCTTCCTCTTTTAAGTCGAAGTTGTAAGTTTGTCGTGCTTCTTTTGACAATGCTTTCGTGGTTGACCAGATTAGCAGCTTCGGGATTCTTTCTAAAACATAGTTGGGATTTTAAATTATAAACTCTAATTCAATCAGGTATTTATGCCACGTGCTTGACAATGACTTTCTTTTTGACTAGCGTGATGATGACTTCGTCAAATGCCATGGCATGACATCGGAAGTGAAGTTGGGGATGTTAGACATATTGTTTTACCCAAAAAAAAGAAAAATAAAAAAAAAATGAAATTATGACTCGCAGAAGACTACTTTAAGTGAGTAAGGTTGTCAACTTGTGCTAAACTCTGGACCGCCCTATTTATTCCATCAATTAGCCAAATTCGGGCATGTAAAATTTGGTTGGATTGGTTTTTTTTTTTTTAAGAATAAATCAAATTATATGCAGTATGTCATTCCACAGCCGCAACTTCCAGCTAGCAGGATTCCACAGCCGCAACCTCCAACTAGCATTCATACTCTATTTTCAACCTCCCCACATGCACCTATCTTCAAGAGTCCACAATGGCTGCACCTCCTAAGCTGCTAGATTCAACCTCTTCCAGCTATGCCCATGTGACTTTATTCCCCTAAAATTAGTATAAATAGGTTAAAGGTTCATTGTATTAAGCAATTCAGAATCCAGTTTAAGCTTTGCTTTTAGAAACTTTGAGGTTTCTTTTCTTCTTCTGCTCTGCCCCCCTTTCCTTGAGCCATATTTTGGTATCAGAGCAAGGTTCTAGAGAGAGAGAACGCCTGAAAAATCGCCTGAGATTTACCGTTCGAAGTTTTCCGACGACGTCGAAATCGGCCACCTTCGAAAGTCCCATCTCCGGTGCTCTTTCAGGAAAAAGGATGTCGAAATCGTGATCGGAAGGGTCCAAAACCTTGGACTGGAGAAGATCAACGCCGCCTGACCATCCACGCGCTCTCACGCGTCGTCGTCGGAAGATCACGCGCTGGCCATCTCTCCCACGCGCCACACACGCCTGCCAGAGGTTGAAGACGACCACGTCATCATCCACGTCATCCACTCAATCAATCAGTTGTTGCCAAGTGTCACAAATGCCACATGTCCAGCTGACTTGGTTGACACATCATCACGCCACGTCATCATCCACAATCAATCAGAGGTTGCCACATGTCACAACTGCCACGTGTCCAGCTGATTCGGTTGACACATCATCATCCACGTCATCAACTCAATCAATAAGAGGTTGACACGTGTCAAAACTTCCACGTGTCCAGCTGATTCGGTTGACATGTCATCACGCCATGTCATCATCCACGTCATCCACTCAATCAATCAGAGGTTGCCACGTGTCACAACCGCCACGTGTCCAGCTGATTCGGTTGACACGTCATCACGACACGTCATCATCCACGTCATCAGTCCGTTTAATCAAAGTTTGCCATGTGTCCGAACTGCCACGTGTCCTGAGATTCTGCTGCCACATCATCAGAGAGTTAGCCAATTACCGATCGCCACGTGTCAAGTTGTAGCCACGTCACCATCAATTTCCAGATTCTCATATTGACCCCGAAAGTCTTGTGAAATCTTATTTTTACCCCCAAAACTTTCTGAAATTACAACTTTACCCCAGAATTTTCTAAAATTTCAATTTTGCCCTAGATCTTTCTGAAATTTCATTTTTACCCCAGAACTTTCTGATATTACACTTTTACCCTCACAACTTTTTGAAATTTTATTTTTGCCCACAATTATTTTTGAAATTACACTTTGACCCAAAAAAAATTTCTCAAAAAAATTACCGATTAGTCCCAAAACTTTCAAAATTGTAATCCAATCCAATTTCTCCTCAAATTTGCCCCAAATCCCTACGTCATTCAAAATTTCACTTAATCTTCTTCAAAAAAAAAAGAGAGAGAAAATGCCTCCCAGACGCAGATCCGTTCAAGAACTTGAATTAGAAGAATTGAGGCAACAAATTCAACAGTTGCAGGAAATTGTGAATGCCCAACGGATTCAATTGGAGGAACGGAAGGAGCATCAAAGTGATAATTCAGACA
This sequence comes from Biancaea sappan, assembly GCA_037074585.1. NCBI lineage: Eukaryota > Viridiplantae > Streptophyta > Magnoliopsida > Fabales > Fabaceae > Biancaea > Biancaea sappan. Next base: position 64,051,623 of record CM073496.1, read on the forward strand.
ATAGTACCTCGACGTCCACCAGTAACCGTCGACAACGCAGACCAGTCACCCGTACTGACGATATCAGAGTAAAAATTCCAGAATTTGAAGGGAAACTCCAACCAGATGAATTTGTCGATTGGCTACAAACTGTCGAACGAATATTCGAGTATAAAGAGGTACCCGAGGAGAAGAAGGTAAAAATCAATGCTGTCAAGTTAAAGAAACACGCTTCCATATGGTGGGAAAATTTAAAAAAGAAGCGCGAGAGAGAAGGAAAAAGCAAAATACGGACATGGGAAAAGATGCGTAAGGAACTAACTCGTATGTTCTTACCTCCACAATTTTTTCAAGATAATTTTATTCAACTACAGAATCTTCGTCAAAAGAACCTGTCTGTGGAAGAATACACCAAAGAACTTGAACAGCTAATGATGAAGTGTGACATTCAAGAGAGGGATGAGCAATCAATCGCTCGCTACCTTGGAGGATTAAACGTAGATATCGCCCACCTGGTCCAACTTCAACAATATTGGACTTTGGACGATGTTATTCGTTTTTCTCTTCGAATTGAGAAACAGCTTCCCAAGAAGCCTTCATATCAATCTTCTTCCTCTTTTCCTTATAGGAATTCTGCAAATACCCGCAAACCTCAGATCCAACAAGCAAGTACTTCAAACAACAACCCACCAAAGCCCAACAGAGAGGGCAGTTCAAAAGTCGTCAAGTGTTTCAGGTGCCAAGGATTTGGAAACATTGCTTCTAATTGTCTAAACCGCAAGATTATCACCATCATTGAAGGAGAAATCCATGAAGCTTCTGAAGAAGATGAATGACCAGTATTTGATGATGGCCCAGTGTTTGATGAAGAACCAGTGCACATTGAAGAGGTCACCCCTGCTGATCAAGGAGAATCACTGGTAATTAGACGAAGCTTGCATACTGCAACAGCCAAAGAAGAACCATGGTTGAGACACAACATTTTTCACACCCGTTGCACTGCGCAAGGCAAGGTTTGTGATGTTATTATTGACAGTGGGAGTTGTGAGAACGTCGTGTCAAATTATATGGTGGAAAAGTTGAAATTGCCAATACAAGATCATCCGCATCCGTACAAGTTACAATGGCTCAATAAAGGCAACGAGGTAAGGGTCTCTAAACGTTGTCTTGTAAATTTTTTCATTGGTAAGAAATACCACGACAACACATGGTGCGATGTGATTCCTATGGATGCGTGCCACCTTCTACTGGGGAGACCATGGCAATATGATCGTCATGCAATATTAAACGGCTATGCTAACACTTACTCTTTTGTCAAAGATGGAGTAAAAGTCAAGTTGACACCATTGCCACCAAGTGAACTGAACAAAGACAAGAAGGAACCAAAGCCCCTTGTGTCTTTAGTTACGAAAACACAGTTCAAGGTGACAGCAGAAGAAGCTCAGACCACAAACTTCGTCCTTTTGTTTGAAGCAAATAAAGAAGCAATTCTTCCTTTGGAGATAGAAGAAATGCTTGCTGAATTTCTGGATGTTGTACCAGAAGAAATCCCTCAAGGATTACCACCAATACGTGATATCCAACATGCCATTGACTTTATTCCTGGAGCTGTCATTCCAAATAAGTCAGCATATAGAATGAGTCCTAAGGAACATGACGAAATTCAACGCCAAGTTGAAGAATTGCTTAAGAAAGGGTTGATTCAAGAAAGTGTTAGCCCTTGTGCTGTACTTGTCCTTCTAGTGCCGAAGAAAGATGGAAGTTGGAGAATGTGCGTTGATAGTCGAGCTGTCAATAAAATCACTATCAAGTATCGATTCCCAATACCAAGGCTCGATGACCTGTTTGATTAACTACATGGAGCTACCATCTTCTCCAAAATTGATCTTTGCAGTGGCTACCACCAAATCAGAATCCGTCCAGGAGATGAATGGAAAACTGCCTTCAAAACCAGAGACGGCTTGTATGAATATATCGTGATGCCTTTTGGATTATCCAATGCTTCCAGTACATTCATGCGTCTGATGAATCAGGTACTTCGCCCCTTCATTGGCAAGTTTGTAGTTGTGTACTTTGACGATATTTTGATCTATAGCAAAGGAAAAGAAGAACATCTGGAGCATATACGACAAGTGCTACAGACTCTACGAGAGAAGAAACTCTATGCCAATCTCAAGAAATGTTCTTTTCTAACCAAGGAAGTAAATTTCCTGGGATATATTATCACCGCTGAGGGTATTCGAGTATATCCGAGTAAAGTCGAAGCCATCAACAGCTGGCCTATTTCAAGCTCCATCCATGATGTGAGAAGTTTCCATGGATTAGCTTCATTTTATAGAAGATTCATCAAAAATTTTAGCTCTATTGCTGCTCTACTCATAGATTGTACCAAAGGAGACAAATTTCAATGACCGAACAAGCCCAGAAAAGTTTTGAAGAACTAAAGAAATGTTTGACTGAAGCACCAGTGCTAGTACTTCCAAACTTTGACCAAGTATTTGAAGTAGTTGTGATGCTTCAAATACCGGAATTGGAGCTGTTTTGAGTCAAGAAGGGCACCCTATAGCCTTTTTCAGTGAAAAACTCAACAACGGTAAACTCAAGTATTCGACTTATGACAAGGAATTCTATGCCGTTGTTCGTGCCCTGCAATACTAGAGCCACTACTTGTTGAATAAAGAATTTATTCTTTATTCTGATCATGAAGCCCTCAAGCATTTGAACGCTCAACAAAAGATCAACTGACGACATGCTGCTTGGAGTGAGTTTTTGCAACCATACCCATTCCTACTCAAGCACAAGGCAGGAGTCCAAAATATTGTAGCAGATGCTTTCAGCAGGCGTTATGCTTTACTTTCTACCCTTCAAACAAAGATTATCGGCTTTGAGGTTATCAAGGAGTTATACCAAGATGACCCAGATTTTGGTCAAATTTGGGGTAATACTAAAATGAAGTCTTTCCAAGACTACTACAGGCATGAAGGTTTTTTATTCAAAAGAAAGACATTATGCATCCCTCAATGCTCATTACAAGAAGCAATTATCTGGGAGACCCATGATGGAGGACTAGCAGGACATTTTGGACGAGACAAAACTGTAGCCTTAATCAAGGAAAATTTCTATTGGCCAAAACTGGAGAGAGATGCTAATAAACACATTCAAAGATGCAGAGTTTGTCACTTGGCCAAGACCAAAAGTCAAAATACATGGTTATATATGTCGCTTCCAATTCCAGAAGCACCTTGGGAAGATGTCAGTATGGATTTTATCCTTGGATTGCCAAGAACTCAACGACAAAAGGATTCCATAATGGTGGTAGTAGACAGAATTTCAAAAATGGCACACTTTATTCCATGCCAGAAGACCAATGATGCTGTTCAAGTTGAAGAACCTTATTTTAAAGAAATTGTTCGTTTTCATGGTATTCCAAAATCTATCACCTCTGACCGAGACGTTAAGTTCCTAAGCCACTTTTGGAGAACCCTGTGGAAGAAGTTAGGTACCAGGCTCCAATTCAGTAGTGCTAGTCATCCTCAAACGGATGGTCAAACGGAAGCTGTCAATAGGATTTTAGGAAACCTACTCCGGAGTTTTGTAGGAAAGAATTTGAAACAATGAGATCTTATCCTTGCCCAAATTGAATTTGCCTATAATAACTCTTCTAATCAAGCAACTGGAAGATGCCCGTTTAAAGTGGTTTATGGTACTCGACCGCTTAGCCCCTTGGATTTGACCCCATCTACTGATAAACAGCAATATAGTGCTAATGCAGACCAGCGTGCTAAAGACATTAAGAAGCTACATGAGCAAGTTCGAGACAAGATCCAAAGGCAAAACATGAGGTATAAGACTCAACGTGACAAGCATAGGAAAGCACAAACTTTCAAAGTAGGTGATTTGGTTTGGATTCATTTGCGCAAAGAACGTTTTCCGAATTAACCCAATGCCAAATTATCACCAAGAGCTGATGGTCCTTTCAGGATTGTACAACGGATTAATAGCAACACATACAAGGTTGAACTACCCGGAACCTATGGAGTTTCAGCTACTTTTAATTTTGTTGATTTATCTCCATACATTGATGATGAGATCGAATTAGACTCGAGGACGAGTCCTGTTCAACCCGGAGAGAATTCCACAGCCGCAACTTCCAGCTAGCAGGATTCCACAGCCGCAACCTCCAACTAGCATTCATACTCTATTTTCAACCTCCCCACATGCACCTATCTTCAAGAGTCCACAATGGCTGCACCTTCTAAGCTGCTAGATTCAACCTCTTCCAGCTATGCCCATGTGACTTTATTTCCCTAGAATTAGTATAAATAGGTTAAAGCTTCATTGTATTAAGCAATTCAGAATCCAGTTTAAGCTTTGCTTTTAGAAACTTTGAGGTTTCTTTTCTTCTTCTGCTCTGCCCCCCTTTCCTTGAGCCATGTCATACAATTTCATATATCATAATAATTAAAATGCCTGTGAAAGGAGATTATTTTAGTTGTGAAGAGAGCCATCTTGTATAATAAAATTTGAGAAGGAGGACCTTTTCTTTCATTGTAGATCCAGTCATTTAATGTGTATCTGGGAAAGAAGTGTTAACGAATTTCTTGTGGTGTGATTTCACTACAAAAATAAATCAAAGGTCACAGGCGAATTAAGAAAAAATTCGTCTCTAATTGATTAGAAGTGGATTTAGAGACTTTTTTTTCGTCTTTGATTCTGACATTTTAAACAAACTTGAGACGGAAAAAATATTTTGTCTCAAAATTATAGACAAATTTTTCCGTCTCGAATCAAAGACGAATTTTTTCGTCCTTAATTCCTCCTTTAATTCTCTAAACAAAAAAAAAATTACTGGTGAATTATTTAACAGATCAAATTTAGCATTTTAAAAAATTTTAACCACATTAAATAATACTAAATTAGAAGGCACATTCATTTATTAGCCTTCTCAAAACAAGAGTATTCAACGAAACACTTTATATAGGAAAAAGAGGGAAACAACACTATATATAGGAAAAAGAGAGAGACGACACTATATATAAGAAAAAGTGGGAGGTTGAGTTTTTGAATTAGACGATGTGGGATTAACAAAATTTGAGGCAGAATTTGAAATGAAATTTATTCTATATCTAATCTGAGATAAAATTTAATTTTTATCTCCAATTTGAGACAAAATTTAAATTGCGTCTTAGATTCAGTCTCAAAATCTGTCTCAAATTTTCATATTAGATTTTAGAGATGAAGATTAGAGACGGAATATAAATTTTGTCTCAAATTTTTATATTAGATTTTGAGCTAATTTTCAACATTTTAAAGATGAAATTAGAGATGGAATATAATTCAATTTTTCTTGTAGTGTTTCTTTCTTCTTGATTTGCATTCTTAGAAGTTATAGAGTTGGATAAATGGGGTTATTTCTTTTGAATAAACTATAACAGTGATGAGCTTGGGAGGAGCTACAACTCAAGAAGATGGAAATCTTACTCAACTATGGATCAGTTGGCAAAATGTGGAAAGCTGATCTTTTTTTTTTTAAAGCAATAACTAGCCTAAGGTATGCAGAATTGCACATTTTCTCATCGAGAATGGGATACTATTTTGATATTTATCTAATAAATCGGCAAGAAGTTTTGTGGATGTTTTCTCATTGGAAATAGACTTGTTTGGTTTGAACATTTTATATTTTTATTTTTACTGAAAATAAAAAATGAGCTTTGAAAATGTAGTTGATTGAGTTTAATAAAAATATTTTCTTGAAAACATTTCTTAAAATAGGCTCAAATCTAAAAATAATAAAAAAATATTTTCAGTGTCTCAGAAAATGTAGATTAAAAATAAAAATAGAAAAAAATTTTACAAATCAAACAAAACATTTTCTGAAAATGAGTTTGAAAATATATTTAATTAAGTATAATGAAAATATTTTTTTTTCAAAACATTTCTTAAAATAGATCCAAATTTAAAAATACTAAAAAAATATTTTCAATATTTTAAAAAATACATTTTAAAAAATAAAAAATAAAATTAAAAATAAAAAATATTTTCACAGAATAAACAAACCGTTACCCTCCCATAAGCTAAAGCTCTACCAAGAATTAGTAAGAAATGCACATATTTAAGTTGGTTAGCTTAGCTGATTTTCACAGCCTAGATAATTGAGTTCTGGTGCTTCTGCACAAATTTTCAGGACATTGCCAACCTTTAATGTTTAAGAAAGGTGACATTGACAAAATCTCTGTTTCTGCACGTGGTCCAATGGCTGGCACGTATACTATCAAAACTCCCCAGTGTGTGGTAAAGAACATGTTAGTATTTTCACGTAGAACTTCATAACTTTATAACATATTCCTTCTCATGTAGAATCATCTTTGTGAAATAAAAATATTCTCCCTCTTAATTTTTACAAATTGGAGTCACCAAATCAGCAATACTATTCTTAAACTATATGTAACCTGGGATATAACGGGCTTCATCTCCTGAATTTAACTGCTACCTGATTATGATTCCTGCTTCCTCCCGAGTTTTCAAAGTCAAGAGTTTTGCTTCTAACTACCAAAATTGATTGAACAATCAGTTTATATGAAAATAAAAGAATAAAATTAAGGAAGAGAGTAGTGGCCACATAGAAGAATATAAGAACAATAAACAAAAGCAACTCCATAACAGAACTCCAAACCAGGCATCAGATGGAGGAATAGAAAATATTAGTAAGACTGAAATTGGACAAACCATTTGCAGCATAAAACGCGGTTAGAAACACTAGAAAATTAGAGCAGTTTGACCTTTTATGACAAGAACACTATTTCTGTAGTTGATTTCGTTTTGGAAATAACTGTTTTATGGCTAATTTACCGTGGTACTACTAATTTAAAAAAAATTTTCGCGTATACTAACTATTCAAAAGTATTTCCCTATATACTAACTTTTTGGATAATTCGACCAACTCGTGGTCGAATTCAGTGGAAAAATGCAACAAATTCGACCAAGCCCTGGTTGAATTTGCTGCAACTTATTTTTTTATTAATTTAACCATCAAATTCGACCAGGGCATGGTCGAATTCGACCAGCCCCTGGTCGAATTTGGTGTGTTATTTTAACACACCAAATTCGACTAGGAGCTGGTTGAATTTGGTACCACTTTTTTAAATTTTTTTATTGAAAATTAAAATTATGAAAGAAATTAAAATTATATAATAAATAAATACATGGTTATTTTATTTTGTACATGATTATTTTATTTTTATATAATATTTAGTTTCATTTTATATTAAAAAAGACAGATAAATTAGATAAAAATAATTTTTAATAATTTGAAAGTTTTATTTTAATTATTATTTTCTTAGATTTTAAGAATATTCTCAAATTTTATATTTTAAATGAATAAAAATATGAAAATATATAAATTGTAATGGAAAAGTAGATATTAAAAGATAAAAAATACCAATTACAATTATCATTAATTAAATTTATTATTATTAAAATGCGAAACAATATCCTTCAATGAACCAACTAATTTTAATTAACGTGAATAATAAATGAACTAATTAGTAAATTATGAAATCATATTTGTTCTAAAAAATATTCATGTATATTGTTTATTTTTACTTTATACAAATAATGTTATTTATTTTTGCAAATGAAATTATGTATCTATTTTATCATTTATTTGTTAATTATTAAATTGGCCTACATAATTAATGTTTGTATTAAATTAAGTTAATGATATTTTTCATTTAGCTATCTTAAAATTATAATTTATCAATTTATAATATTAATAAAATACATTATTTTTTTTATTGTTATGACAACAATGAGATTGTCATTTGTTATTTTATTAAATTAACATATATAATTATTATTAATGTGTAATGGTTTTCATAATACTTTGAATAAAATGTATTTAATTATTGTTAGCAATTTAAAAGATTTAAATTAATATTTTTTAATTATTTGTTGACAATTTTAAGAATATTCATAATTTATATTTTTTTTAAGTTTTAACGACTCAATATGTAACTATATTAATACTAATTTTTGTTTAATTTTTTTTATTTTTATTATAGTTTGTATTTTTGTATAGATGTATATCTATAATTTTAATTATAGATTTTAATTTTGTTTATTAAATAAATTTTTTTGTGAAATATTTTTCTGTTTACCCTAAGCCACATACGACAAAATAATAGTCTAACAATTTGGAATGAGAATTTTTTTTTTTAAAATCTCAATAGATAATATAATCGTAGAAATAAAATATTATTTAATCTGATTGGTCTGATAAGACAGGACGAGATGGGCATGTTGAACGATTGTGTCCGGTTTGTCTGTAGATTCCACATCGTGAAGGTTCCCCACGTTGTATATAATCCATTGAACTATTTTTGCGCGTTGAGTTTGGGCGTCCTTGCTTTCGAGTCATTTGAGGGTGAGGCAGCACCTTCTTTCCATTGTAGACTGGCCAATCTTCTTGACTTCCGATTGGATAAAATTTTCCCTGATATGCTTTCAATATAGTTTCCAATCGAAAAACATTGTTAACCAGTCGATTGTAGTCAAAACCCCACTTTAAACATGCCGCTATTGCATGCTGACATGGAAAGTGCAGAGCTTGAAATTCTCCACAATCGCACTTTCCAACACTAAGATCCAGCTTGCAAGTACGCCTAAACTGTCCGTTTAGTTCATCAAGTGGTTCTTCCACTTCGAATAAAGACTTTTGTGGATTGAAATCAATCACTACACACCTTCTTGCGCGTTCGCGATTTATTTGCAAATCTTTCGTCACAATCTCTGAGAAGTCGGTGTTTTGAGCTGAAATTTGTGCCTGTATGGTCATAGCTCGTGTTGTGAAATATTCTACTAATTTATATAGGGTTGCTTTTACCAATCCGAGCACAGGCAAGTGCCGCATCCTGAGGAAGATGCCATTCATGCATTCGACAAGGTTTGTAGTCATTTGACCCCATCGGAGACCTTCTGTGTCGTATGCAAATCTAAACCCTGCTGTACTTGAGACAACAAGTCTAGATTTGTCATGTAGGTTGATATGGTAGTGCTCAGATCGATTTACACAGGGAGAGTGCACTATCACATTACAAGATGTGGCATTGCTGTTTGGACTCCCTTGCAGTGGACGTGCTGTTTTAGAAGATTCTGTCATCTCCTGGGATATGGTATGTCTTGTACTATTGGGAGTTATCCCGCATGAGGGCAAATTGAACGGCCAAAGATTATGTATGACGTGGCTTCAAGAACAGTTCTCAGAGTTGCCGGAGGATGCGAATGAAGCTACAATTGAACAACACGCACGAACTTATATTTTGCTCATGATCGGTGGCTATCTGATGCCAGATAAATCTGTCATGAACGTATACTTAATGTACCTCCCGTTTTTGCAAGACTTTGAGGAATGCGGGAAGTACAGTTGGGGCTCGACTGTATTGGCCTACCTATACAGTGAATTATGTAAGGCAACACACCCTACTGCACAGCAAATCAGTGGGTCTATTCATTTATTGCATGTGTGGGCATTTGAATGATTTCCAAGACTAAGGCCGCAAGTTCCAACTCAACTTGATGATGATGGAGAACATCCATGGCCCCCTCCAATAGCACACAGGTATGTCATATGCTAGTATTAATTTGTTTAGATATGTTATTTGGAATCTTTTTTCAATTCAAAATTTACATCATTCTATATTTCGGTGATAATTTGTTTAAATTGAAAATTGAACTAAAGATTTCATTTTAATAGGTGGAATAGATTTTTCCTATACCAAGCTCCTGTTGCTCGTGCTCTAGAGCGATACAGGCGCTTGTTAGACCACATGACCGACGATGAGGTATTATCATTTATTTTATTTTTAAATTGATAATATTTTGTTTTCTATTAGTGGATGTGATGCTCATTTTGTTGTTATATTAGGTTATTTGGCTCCCATATGCATGTCAAACAGTCCCATAATATTGCCGAATTGACCCTGACGTCTGGTGTGCCTCGGTTCCCATTCTAAAATTTCACATAATAGAATGGCACCATCCCGATCGAGTCATGCGTCAATTTGGGATGGAACAACCAATCCCGGTCCCACCGATAAATTTAGGGGATTGGCATCTTAAAAAGTTAACTGGGAAGACTGATACTAACTGGAAGGTGGAGCATGCTGACTTCATCCAGGCGTGGGACCAGTGGAGGGATCAAGTACACGTTGCTCCTATAACATTATCAAACCAGCCACTTGGACCATACTCACGCTATATGTAGTGGTATTACCTTCACACAAGGCGATGGATTCGTGCTTCCAACGCCTGCGATGGATACGTGGTAAAATATAATTTAAATTATTTGTCATTTATTTTAATTAATATTACTTGAAGAATAATTTTGTTTATTGTTTGATTACAGGCTACTCTAGTGCGAGCAATGCGGGTGCACGGTCTCCAAGAACCAACGATTCCTTCGGAATATGTGGTATCAACTAGTGATAAGATCTTACAAGCTCTTGGAGAACGAAACATTATGGAATACCCAGCTCCAGTTGCACAAGACATACCGCAGCCATATATTCTAGAAAGGCCAGCCCGAGGCAGGCATCGTGGAAGGGCGCGAGGGGTACGGGGTCGTGGTGGTGGTCGGTCGGTGTCTTCCGAAGTTGGCCCGAGCACTGCAAGGGAGGATGACGCAGGTCCGAGCGCATCTTATCAGACCCCACCAAGACAGTATGCTGAACCCAGTGATGATTCAACTGAAGATGACCATTCAACCGAAGATACCGATCAGGGAGATGATGATCAAGTACTCGGTCGTGGCAAGAGACGTGTCGCTCGGCGCCGTTGTGGAACTGGCTCCCATTATTACTGAATGTATTCTTGTATAAAACTTTTTTTATATCCAGTTTTTAATTATATTTTACTATACTTCTTTTTTTTTTTTAAATTTACTTAACATGATATGATTATTCTATAGTTTTTAACAAGATAAAAAAAATTGTCATAACAATAAAAAAATAATGTATTTTATTAATATTATAAATTGATAAATTATAATTTTAAGATAGCTAAATGAAAAATATGATTAACTTAATTTAATACAAACATTAATTATGTAGGCCAATTTAATAATTAACAAATAAATGATAAAATAGATACATAATTTCATTTGCAAAAATAAATAACATTATTTGTATAAAGTAAAAATAAACAATATACATGAATATTTTTTAGAACAAATATGATTTCATAATTTACTAATTAGTTCATTTATTATTCACGTTAATTAAAATTAGTTGGTTCATTGAAGGATATTGTTTCGCATTTTAATAATAATAAATTTAATTAATGATAATTGTAATTGGTATTTTTTATCTTTTAATATCTATTTTTCCATTACAATTTATATATTTTCATATTTTTATTCATTTAAAATATAAAATTTGAGAATATTCTTAAAATCTAAGAAAATAATAACTAAAATAAAACTTTCAAAAATTATTTTTATCTAAGTTATCTGTCTTTTTTAATATAAAATGAAACTAAATATTATATAAAAATAAAATAATCATGTACAAAATAAAATAACCATGTATTTATTTATTATATAATTTTAATTTCTTTCATAATTTTAATTTTCAATAATAAAAATTCAAAAAAGTGGTACCAAATTCGACCAGTCCCTGGTCGAATTTGATGGTTAAATTAATAAAAAATAAGTTGCAGCAAATTCGACCAGGGATTGGTCAAATTTGCTGCATTTTTTCACTGAATTCGACTACGAATTGGTCGTATTACCCAAAAAGTTAATATATAAGAAAATACTTTTGAATAGTTAGTATACGTGAAAATTTTTTTTAAATTAATAGTAGCACGGTAAATTACCCCTGATTTATTTATGAAGAAGGTGAAGTGACTTTATTGCTCAGTGGCAATGGAGTGGCCAGCTTATATATATATATATATATATACACACACACACACACGCACACACATTAGCTGCACCTCTACCATGATTATTGAGTCTTGCTTCTCCGACTGTTACATGTCATTCTTTGCCAGTTTAATAATGTAAGGTCATATTTAGCTTGAGAACTTGTTGAACAAATGCTTTCTCTATCAGAGTGTTTAAGCAGAATGCCAAAATGAGAAAGATAGAGGGACTAATTGGGAATATTTCGTAAACGGGGTATCTGCTGAGCCGCATCTCTACTCTGTTATGACTAGTGAGGTTTACAGTTTTTGATTCTTAAGTGCTTGTAGGCGTTCATTAATCTCCCAAAGAAAGGAATGAGAGGAAGTTAACAGTTAATGGCAGTTGCCTTGGTGATCTATAAAAGCAATGGTGTCCTTCCTGCTATCAAGAATGGATTTAGACAGAATTATTGTCGTTTTCTTCCGTTGGTGTGTGTTCAGCATCCAGATCAACTCAACGGCCATTTTACTTCTCCTGGCGGAACAACAACATAAAGATGTTGTCCTTTGAAATCAAATAATTGAATTAACTCAACATATCAACTAAAGTACTATCTAATTCATTCGTAGTTTATGCATGAATTCTAGCTTCATCATGCGCATGGGCTGAAGTTTGTTTTCCTTTGGGCGTGCAAGAAGGTAGCAATTAAAGACACGCGCGATCACTATTTTTGTGAGTCAGAAGTTAGATGCCGCGTGTATCACATATGAATTTCTTATTGTCCGAAGTTTTAAGTAATGCCAAGCTTGCTAACTTAGAAAGGTCATATATATAATATTCCATATTCTTGTTCTATGCAAATTAAGCTGGTAAGAATTAGTATGCAGTGAGAATAATGGCTACGTATGGAATTCTTATTATTTTATGTTCAAAGTGATATTTAATTCCAATCTTGTTACCTTAGAAAGGTCCTATATAAATATCCCACATTCCCATATTCCATGCAAAGCTAGTAACGCTTTTTCAGTTAATTAAAGTATGCTTGATTCCAAACTTGAAATATTAATAAAGCTAATTATCTATATATATATATATATATATATATATATATATCCCTTTCCATGTAGTTTGTTTTCCTTTGGGCGTACAAGAATGTACGTAGCAATTAAAGACAGATCCAGGTTCTCTGCCTTAATACCCTTTGTCTGACTTTTAGCAACAGAATGTTTTGTTCCCGTTGCTAAAAGCATAGAACCTCGATCCAATAAAGACAAACGCGAAATCACTATTTTTGTGAGTGGGTGTTTGGTTTGGCGTCCAAGCGGCCGCAACGCACGTTTGATTAGCACAATCGAGTTCATCTGCATAAATGACATGTTTGGTTGAGCGGTTAAACTACTGGAACAAAATCGATTATTGCATGAAAATCGATTTTGCATGAAGTGGAAAATTGGAGCTTTTGATGAGAATCGATTTGGGAAAATCATTTGCAACCAATTATTTTACAAAGTTATCCTCACTAGCATTTGTTTTCCACACAAAAAATGAAAGAAAACAGAGAGAGAGAGAGAGAGAGAGAGAGAGAGAGAGAGAGAGAGAGAGAGAGAGAGAGAGAGAGAGAGAGAGAGAGAGAGAGAGAGAGAGAGAGAGAGACTAATGAGTGTGGTGTGACAGTAACGTGCAAGCTGGAGAGAATAAATTGAACAAAAAAATCTAATAAATTGAGCCAAAAAAATAGCAAATTATTTAATCATTAATGTAATTATATTGTATAAATTAAAAATATATATTTTATGATATATATTTTTTAATTTTTTTTGTATTTAACTTGATATGAGAAATTAAATAAGAGTAAATAAAAATAAATAATATAAAATTTATATCATTTCTGCTAATTACATCTTCAAAAGTACTTATGCTAATAAATATCCAAACGAAATTTATTTTGTAAAATCACTTTTTTGATAATAATTTTTAAATATAAATCACGTTTATGCAAAATCAATTCTACTCAAAATAAATTCTGTTTAAACTTAAGTTTACCTAACGAGTTTCCAAACACACTCTGAGTCAACTTGATTCCGCGTTCTACATATGAATTTTCTTATTGTTCGAATTTTAAGGAATGCCAAGCTTGTTAACTTATGAGAGTAATGACTAATATTAGCTACGAAAATTTAATCAACGACAAATTTTTTTGCATTGGAATTCGTTGTTGATTTTTTTAATTCTAATTTTAAATTAGCAACAAAGTTAGCGACAGATTAGTGGTGAAATTTTAGAGGAAAAAATTTTGTCACAAATTTTTGAAATATTTTAAAAAAATTACTAACGATTTTTTGACACGAAAAATTTGTCACTTATATTCTTGACGGAAATTCAATCAATGATGAAATTTTCCTTATCAGAATTTGTTGCTGATTTCCTTTAATCTAATTTCAAATTAGTGACGAAATTAGCAATGAATCAACAACATAATTTGAGACAAAAAAATTTTGTTGCAAAATTTTAGAATATTAAAAAACAAAAAAAATAGCAATGATTTTTTGACATGAAAAAATTTACGAAATTTGTAACAAATTAACAACAAAATTTATAGAATTCGTCCCTGAATTCTATTTTTCTAGTGGTGATGGGTTGAAGTTAATTAGTTTTCTTACAAGGGTTTGCAAGTTGGAAGCATAAAAGTATGAATTAGAAGCAAACGTAAGATTACGTAAGATCATTGTCATCACTAGAATAAGTTAGTGGTTTATTTATGGGCGTACTCACTTTTTTTTAAAGAATTTCTTATATACTAACTATTTAAAATTATTTTTTAATATATTAACTTTACATATAATTTGACCAATATTTGGTCAAATTTGACAAGTGTTTGTCAAATTCTACCAAGTATACTGGGTAAAATTTGACCAAGTGTTGACAAAATTCTACTAGTGTACTTGGAAATTCGAGTAGCACTTGATTGAATTCCTTCCTAGTATTTTTTTGGGATAAAACCTATAATATGTTTTTTGTTTCTTTTAAATTTTTGTGTAATTTAAGTTATAATAATGATATTATTTATTTATTAAGAGTTTCATTAATTAATAGATATATTAATAATATATATAATTTTATTAAATTATAATAATATTTTTTATTTATATTGATTTTATTTTTATTTGTTTTCAATGATTTAATTTTATTAATGTGTTAATAAAATTATTATTTTAATAAATATATGAATTATTTTAAATTCCATTATTGTCTTAATATATATTTTGGCAAAGATAATATTTTTTTAACAATTTAAAAGATTTATCTTTTATTATTTTTTAAGACTTTATGAATATTTCTAATTTTTAAGTAAATAAAAAATATGAAAATACATCAATTGTAATTAAAAATTGGATATTAAATAAATTTTATACCAATAGCAATTGTTATTAATTAAATTTACTGTGAAAATTTATTTCAATTAAAATTGTAGTCAATTAAATTTATTATTATTAAATGAGTGAAAATGAAAATGAATATTGGGATTTAATGAGCAAACTAATTTTAATTAATGGGAATAAAAATGATCTAATTAAAAAATGATTAAATTTATTAATTGAGTGAAAATTAATTTTCCTTTATGTGAGTGAATAAAGAAAATTAATTGATGTGATAGATTGCTTATTTGAGTGAAAATTAATTAATTTCAGTGAAAATTAACAATAGAAGTGTAATGATTTATACAAGAATACAAATTGATCACACAAATATTTAATAATAGTGAGAGTTAGTTCCACAACAACGTCTAGTAACATGTCTCTTTCCATGACGGAGTGACTGTGCGTGATCTTCCTCTTCCTTATCTCTATCTTTGGTCAAATCGCTATTTTTGATCGAGTTTGAATTTGTGTGCTACGAACGATATTGTCATGTACTTGGATCTGAGGTATGATAGACCGAGCTTGGACCGGTGTTATCCCTCTTCCTTGTGCTTTGACTAGTTTTGGATGCCATGGAATAGCCACCACGTTTCCCTCACACCCTCCCGCCTCGCTTGCCTCGGGGTGGCCTTTCTATAGGAACATATGGCTGTGGTAAGTCTTGTGTTGGGTAAATCGTGTCATAGTCTCTACGTTCCCCAATAGCATGTAGGATTATGACACTATTCATTACCACATATTCTAAGGGGATCGTTGATTGTTCTTGGTGCATTTCTCTCACCATAGTATCCTATAAATAATGCAATAAACAAAATTATTTCTCAAGTAATATTTATTAAAATAAATAACAAACAACAAATATATATTATACCACAAAGCCATAAAAGGTATTCGAAGGACGAATCCATCGCCGTATGTAGAGCCAGAACCACTGCATATATAATGAGCTTAGTCCCAGAGGCTTATCTGATATAGCTATAGGGGCACTGTATACTCGATCTCGCTACTGGTCCCATAACTAGACGAACTCAGCATGCTTTGCCCTCTAATTGGTATCTGTCTCCCCAATTAACTTTTTCATATACCATGCCCCTAAATCGACCAGTGTATGCAAGATTAGTTATTCTATCATGACCCAATTTTGGGCACGTGATCGGCACAGTGTGGCACGAGTCCCGTGCCAATGTTAGCTTACCCAATGTCACTTAATCTAACTCTTTTTATTAATTATAGTTATCCCTTAACACACATTATTCATCTTATAACTAGGAAATATCATACCATTTTCAAATAATTTAAATAATCTCAATTGTTTTAGATTTCACAAACAATTCATAGTCTGAAATATATATATATATATATATATATATATATATACATACACCATATATATATATATATAAAATAAAATAAAATAAAGATTAATATTAGAAAATGTTAATTAAATACAATTATTTAATTGTATATTCAAATATACATATATAAGAATATACAATTAAATAGATATTAATTAAAAGAGATAACAATTAAAGTTTAATGTAAATTCAATTTATTAATAATTTCCTTGAACAAAATATATATATCCTTTCAACAAATTCGCTTGCACTTTTAAGCATAATGCTTAGACAACATTAACACAATTTACCAATTGTATAAGACTATGTTTCTTCGTCAATGAGTATTTTTATGCTAATTAACGTTATTATGGATGTAGTTTTCCTATAACTGTTTCTCTCTTCTAAGTAATATTGATTAAAATAGATATTAATTTAAAAATATAAATAGCATAAATTTTCAATTTAAACCATGATTTCATCCAATGCAAACATAACTTGCAATTTAATCAATCAAGTAAATCGTTGTAATTCTACAGGATTAAATCCATAAAGTTCTAGAGAAATAAATGCAATTAATTGTATTAAATCGTTTACGTCATGAAATAAAATAAACCGTTCGCCCAAGACCTTCTAGATGTCTTAATTGACCACAGAGCTTCCTAATGCTTAATAAAAATAAATACCAATAACTTGGGACCCACCCAACAATAGATAGTCTAACGGCAAATTTAGCCCTCTTGTGAATACTCTTTTTCCGCTACTTAATCTGAAAAAAATTTAAATCAACAAGTGGAAGATAAAAATATCAGTGAGCAAGTCAATTCCTGCCCAAATAAATTCCGCTATGCTAAAAATAACAAAAATACAAGTATAGGCATACATCACAAATCACAAAGAAAAGTACCTACCAAAGAGTCTGCAATTCAATCAAACAATTCAGACAAACGAAACTAGTATTCATCAATGGCAAAATGCCTGGGAGCACTTGTAGGCCCTCTCAACCATCTCATCAAACCCACCATGACACATAACCTCATCCTCTATAGTCAGGGTGCCTCACGAGTCCCAATCCTGGACCTGGGCTCATCTCCATACCAAGAAAATCTTTGTTTCCACTCTCAGAGGTCGAAACTATCTTGTTACCCAGATTTTTCACTTCATATAAGAGGGGACACTATCTTGCCCAAACACAAATAATGCTCATCCAATTCAAAAATATAACATTATCATAAATCATCAAAACCATAATCACAAGAATGTTTTTTGTTAGAAAATTTACCAAACAATTGAATTGTATTTAAGCTATCAAATTTACTATCCCTAATTCCTTAACCGAATTCTCCTTTTCCCACCATGATCATTACCTATCTTATTTTTCTATTACTTTAACACTTAAGATAATATTAAAGAGGGGTTAATTCATTCACCTGTAACCTTTTCGGAATTGCTACGTATACTGAGTGTGGTTGTGAGACCTTGCATACAAGTTATATTTAGAATAAAAATAGTGTTAGGGTTATCCTTTCAAAAATCAAAAAATTCAATCTTACCTAGCTTTTCTTAATTTGAGCCTAATTTTGGAATCTTAATATTTAAACAAAATTATGGTACGAAGGTCTTACCTTGATTTTCAAATTTTAGGAATGGCTTGTTTGGTTCTCAATCAAGAGATGTGTTGGCTTTGTGTGCTTAGTGTGGTCTAAGGGTGGTAGAGGAACTAGGTGGTGGCTAGAATGCTTGAATGCTAGAGAGAGAAGCTAGAGTTTCTCTTCTTCTCTAGATGGATGAAGGAGAAAAGAGGAGTGTAAGGCCATGAGGTGAATGAGGGTTTTATTTATAGGAGAGTTGAGCTTTCCTAGTTAGTTTAGGATTAGGATTGGTTATTAATTTATTTATTATTCTTAGTTATCCAAATTAGGTTTTTTCTTATCTTCTTCTCACTATTGTTTAATTTTTCACTTAATAATATTATTTTATTTATATGTAGTTTATCCATTTATCTTCTAGAAGACAACACACCTATATTTATTTTTATTTTTATTATCATTAGATATTTTTCCTTTTTATTATTTAATTTTCTAATTCTATTCCTACTATTATCCTATTGTCCATTTGACTTAGCTTCCTTTACTATTCATGCCACTCCTCCCTTCATATTGCCTAATCCTAATTTAAATTTGTCTTATTATATTACTAATTATCTTACTTGTTATTTATCTTAGTAGTCACCCCTACTTTTTAGGGCTTTTGTTTTGTTTCCTTTGTTTTATTGTTTCTTATATTATGTTATCACCTATATTATTGTTTTGTATTATCTACGATAATTAAAGTGTGAGCATGCCTATCTTGTAGGAAACATATTTACATTACTCTTATTCTATTATACCATAATCCTTTTCCTATTACTATTTTATATTTTACTTTATTATTTTCCTATAATGAATAATCCTTTTTGATTATCCAAACCACTGTCCAACATCTTAACTTTAAATAAATTCATTTTATTTTTGCTTTCTTATATTGTCTAAAATTTGATCATATCTAAATTAATCTAATTAATTTCTAAATGAACAAATTATATCATAAAATGTTTTAGCTTGCACACCTAATCTTTAGGTTCAGTTACTTTTATTTTCTTTATTTATTTATTAATTCATTTATTATCCTTCGGTTATAATTTTTTTTACCTAATATTGGTTTTAATTTCTAAGAGATTTTTTTTCCTACATGTAATTTTCGTAAATTTGAAACTTCTAATTAACTTTCAAAGCCTCACATTATTTTTATTAAATTAATCCTTACCCATTGGTCCTATTTGAGTCATTTCATCTAACCCCTAGCTAAGTTTTATTTTTCATTTTAGTCCCTCACACAACTTATCACAATAACTAACACACAGTTATCATAATCATAATATTTAGATGACAGACACGACAAAATTCCTATCTACGGGTATCCGTTATTTGTGAAAAATTTTCACACGTTTTTGAGCTCCTACTTTCCTATGACATCGTAATACCTAAGGTATTACATGTTCCATCCCAAATTGACGTAGAACTGTGTGAAAATTTATTAATGGAACCAAGGCACACCACACATCAAGGTCATTTTTGCAGTACTTTAGGATTACTTGGTTTGCAACAAATTACTGCAAATTTACATTTCAACTAAGAAATCGCTGTCTCAGATGAGGGTAACACTTTCATGGCTGAAAATATGATGATAAAGAAAATGTCTGAAGGAATTACTCTAGAGAAGTTTAATAACTGTCTATGTGTTTAGTCTAACTTACTCTATAACCAGGATATGAGCAAGGTATCAATGCCCTGTGAAATAGTTGCCACTCTGCTATCGAAAGGTAAAAATAGAAAATGACTACCAACTCCATGCTGTAGTGATTACACACCTCGATTTAAGGACATGCAGTTTGTAGATGTCTAAAGTTTAAGACAGGCAATGAAGTTGTATATTGTTCGAACACACTAGACGTTCCAAGTAATACTACCAAAACATAGTACTAAAGATTACAGGTGTCCATATTATGGAAAAGGCTGCGAGTAGAGGGTTAAGGCAGTGCAAAAATCACCTGCACACCTGTATAGGATTATTTTGTACAATGGAGACCATATGTGTCTATCGACTACAATGTCTTAAGATCATGAAAAGCTAGACTCTAATCTGATAGCCTTTTGTATTACTCATTTGGTCTATAAAAATGGTGATCTAGCGATTAATTAGATAGTAACCATAATAAGGACCACATTTGGATATATTGCATCGTACAAGAAGGCTTGTTTGCAAAGCACAAGGTATTGTCAGCTGTTTTTGGAGGTTGGAAATGGTCGTACAATTTGTTACCCTGGTGGTTAAATGATGTCGATCACCCATCTGAAGCTTGACACTATCTATGACTTGGAACCTTACCCTCAAACACGTAATCAATATGGGAAGGTATTTGTCATCATTTCTAGTCCTTTCAAATCTTGCATTGATGCTTTCACCCATCTAAAGCCTATAGTTCAAATGGATGCAACCTATTTATACGAAAAGTATAGGGGACAATTGATAATAGCTATGTCACAAGATGCAGACATAAAAATAGTTTTCCTAGCATTTGCATTAGTAGAGGGCGAGACTAAAAAGGCGTATCAGTATTTTTGTTACGCTTAAAAACACACGTGACTAAGAATTAATGAAATCTTTGCATTATCACAGGCAGAGGACCAGGTGCGATGATGGTGTTGGAAGATCCAGAAATAGGGTGGTAACCACCATATGCCCAATGTATGTTATGCATTTGTCATTTGGTGGATAACGTCAAAAGAGAAACATGCAATAAATACTTGCGAGAAAAATTTATTAGTATATGTGAGTTTTTTTTAATCTCAATGCTAATTAATAGCTTATGACATAGTTAGTTTTTCAACTTAAATTATGCATATATGGATGACAGGATACTATTTTGAGTGTCACATGGTGAATGCTGAACTAGGAGCTATATGAACCTAGTCTGAGAGTAGCGCCAACTATATAGTGGATATATCATTGGAAAAATGGTCTCATGCATACGACACGGAAGGTCTGTGATATGAATATACATACACATATTTCATCTCACAACACTAATTTCTCAGAGATCTTGACGAAAGATTTGGAAACAAATCGCAAACTCGAAAGAAGGTGTATATCCATGATTTTGATCCATAGAGATCGTTATTTGAAGTGGAAGAACCATATAATGAACTGAAAGGATTACTTAGGCATACTAACAAGCTGGATCTTAGTGTTAGAAAGTGTGATAGTGGGAAATTTCAAGCTCTGCACTTTTCATGTCAACATGCGATAGATGCATGTTTGAAGTAGGGTTTGGCTATCATTGATTGGTCGATAATATTTATCGATTGGACACCATTTTGAAAGCATATCAGGGAAAATTTTATCTAATTAGAAGCTACGAAGATTGGCCAGCCTATAATGGAGACAAAGTGGAGCCTCACCCTCAAATGATTTGAAAGTAAGGGCGTCTAAACTCCATATTGAAGTGGGGCTTTGACTATCACTGACTGGTCGATAATATTTACAAATTGGACACCATATTGAAAGCATATTAGGGAAAATTTTATCCAATTAGAAGCTACGAAGATTGGACAGTCTATAATAGAGACCAAGTAGAGCTTCACCCTCAAATGATTCGAAAGTAAGGGCACCCAATCTCTATGTGCATTAATAGTTCAACAGATTATAGACAACATAGAAACTCTTCAAGATATGGAATCTGCAGACAAATTGGGTACAATCGAGCCCATTCCTCCTTGTTATACCAGACCAATTAAATTAAATAATATTTTATTTGTATAATTATATTATCTAATGAGATTTTTAAAAAATTCTCATTCAATATTACTCTATTATTTTTTATATATCTTATGGTGGAGAGAAAAAGTATTTAAAAAAATATGATTTAATAAACAAAATTAAAAACTACAATTAAAAAATTTATATATATTACCTTATGAATGAAAATTTTAATAAATAAAAATTTGATGTAAAAAAATTATTTTAGTATGAATATAGTTACAATTATTGATTCATCATTACTTACATTACTTAATTAATTTTTTTGATTTCACTCACTTAAGGAGAAATTAATTTTCACCAAATTAATTAATTTAATAATTTGTTAATTAGTTCTTTTATATTCACATTAATTAAAACTCATTTGTTCATTAAATCCCTCACATTCATTTTCATTTTAATAATAGTAAATTTAATTTATAATAATTGGAATTGAAATTGGTATAAAATTTATTTTTAATTAAATTTTACAGTAAATTTAATTAATAACAATTGCAATTGGTATAAAATTTATTTGATATCTAATTTTTAATTACAATTGATTTATTTTCATTATTTTTTGTTTACTTAAAATATAAAAATTAAGAATATTCTTAAAATCTTAAAAAATTAATAAAAATAAATATTTTAAATTGTTAAAACAATATTATCTTTGCCAATGTATTTATTAAGACAATAATGGAATTCATTTAAAATAATTTATATATTTACTAAAATAATAATTAATCATTAACACATTAATAAAATTAAATTATCAAAAAATAAATAGATAAATAAAAATAAAATCAATATAAATAAAAAATATATCGTTATTATAATTTAATAAAATTATATATTTTATTAATATATCTATTAATTAATGAAACTCTTAATAAATAAAAATATCATTGTTATAATTTAATTTACACAAAAATGTTAAAGAAAAAAAAATATATAGGGTTTATCCCAAAAAAGAAAATACTAGTAAGAAATTCAACCAAGTACTGATCGAATTTCCAAGTACACTTGGTAAAATTTGATAGTGCTTGGTTGAATTTAACCAAGTGTTAGTGGTGAAATTCGACCAATATTAGTAATTTGACCAAGTGTTAGTTGAATTATATGAAAAGTTAGTATATTAAGAAATAATTTTGAATACTTGGAGTATGAGAAGTTTTTTTAAAAAAATTGAGTACGCCCGTAAATAAACCTAAGTTAGCATTCGTGTGTATCACATATGGAATTCTTATTATTTTATGTTCAAAGTAGTATTTAATTCCTATCTTGTTACCTTAGAAAGGTCACATATAAGTTTTCCGTGTTCCTATATATTCCATGCAAAGCTGGTAGAGAGTAATGCCTTTTCAGTAAAGTATGCTTGATTCCAAACTTGAAATATTAATGAAACTAATTATCCTATATATATCCCTTGTCCATGTAGTGGTCATCTACTTTTGTATCAATATAAATTCATATCCTTGGATACAGGAAAAATAAAAAGATGCTTTTTAAACCTATACAGGAAGGAGGTACACCAAAAGCTATACAACAATCACCAACAATGGAAAATATATTTAAAAAAGGGTGATAAAATAATTAAGGATGGAGTTATGGGAGTTTCAATAATTTCAGATCCAGGAACAACTCTAAATGAAGCCCCCCTGAGTAATGAACAGGTAAAGGTTATCAACTCCATGGTGAACTCTTTGGCTGATTGGCATATTTCTCCAAAAGCTCAGGAAAAGCAAGCCCAGATTGAAGAGGCAATGGATGAAAAAAGCATCACTGAGGTGAGTGAAAGTACTTTACAAGTAGAAAAGAAGGGTTATGAGTGTTTGAATCCAGTACTTTTGAAAGTGGCATCAGAAAGCTACAATGAAGAATTTAATCCTGGAGTGAAAGAGACAGAAGTGGTGGAAAAACCATTGGCTAGTAGGTCCTGGAAAAGGATGAAAAGGGAAGGAAATACATCTATTTCCTTGAAAATTAATTTAGATGCTATTACAGAAGAGGAACTTAATCTGTATGAGCAACTTGAAAGTGGAAATAGCAAGAGGATGTATATAGAAGATTGTTCTGAAGTTGATTTGGCGGAGGTTGCTAAGCAGCCCTGCTAGGCATTATGAGAATCTTTAGCTGGAACTATTGTGGTATGGGTACACCACAGATAGTTAGAGCTTGCAAAAGGCTCATCAAAACAAAGCATCCAAATATCATCTTTATAATGGAGACGAAACTTAAAAAGAGAGAAGCAAAAAATTTACATAGTAAATGGGGTCTTAAGAATGCTATTTGGGTGGATTCTAATGGCAGTGGTAACAGAAGGGCAGGGGGTCTAGGCCTTTTATAGGATGAAGAGATGAAAATAAAGTTGATATCATATTCTCTTAATCACATTGATATGAGAATTAAAAATATGATAATCGAAGAAGTATGGAGATTTATTGGCTTTTATGGACATCTGGAGGAGCAAAAAAAAAAAACTATCTTGGAATCTTCTTGCATAGTTGAATTCCAAAGAAGACATGCCTTGGCTATGTGGGGGTGACTTCAATGAAATCCTTTTACAATCAGAGAAGTTTGGTGGGTTAGACAGAAGTGACTAAGCTATTCAAAAGTTTAGAGATTCAATCAATATATGCAATCTTAAAGATTTGGGGTTCATGAGTCATCCTTTTACCTGGAACAATAGGAGAGAAGGGGATGGGAACATTCAGGAAAAACTTGATCGTTTCCTCGGCAACGAAGAATGGTTGGATCTTTTCCCAAACAGCAAGGTTATTCATGAACCTAGGAGCTTCTCTGATCACTACCCTCTATTGTTGGAATGTTAGGAGATTATTGAGGAGATTAACAAAAGTAGAGAGCGTCTTTTCAGATTTGAAGAATCTTAGGTGAAGGAAGCAACTTGTGAGAAATTGGTGGAAGCAGCTTGGTGTAAAGGTGGTAATGCATTGGAGAATATTCAAAATGTCAAGAAAATTTTCTCATTTACAGATATATTTAATATTCATAAACAGTGAAAAAAGTAAGAGAGATTAAAGAATTCTTAGAGACAAATCAAAAAGAGAGCCCCTCTATTTCTTCACCTAATATGCAGCAAAGCCTCCTTTTAGAATTGGATGATTTGTTGGCTAAAGAAGAACTGTATTGAGGCAAAGATCAAGGGCAATATGGATTAAAGAAGGGGACAAAAATACAAAATATTTTCATTATAAGGCAAATCAAAGGTTAAGGAGAAATACCATCAGGAAGATTAAAAACTTAGAAGGATGCTGGTTAAAAGAGGAGAAGGCAATTGAAAATGAAGCTGTATGTTTTTTCTCTAATTTATTCTCAGCCCATGGAACTTTGAACCTTGAAGATGTATGCTCCCACATTAAAAGAAAATTAGATTTAACCTAGATTGATCTTTTCTTTGAACCTTTCACTGTTAAAGATGTGGAAGAGGCTTTGAACTAGATGGGGCCCCCAAAGGCCAATGAAAGTGATGGATTATCGGTTTTTTTCTACCAAAAACACTGGAAAATTGTTAGTAATGAGGTATATAAGTTAGTTCTTGAAATCCTGAATAATAAGAAAGACCCCAAGGAAATAAACCATACCTTGATTACCTTAATCCCCAAAATCAAATATCCTGATGACTTTCCTCAGTACCAACTAATAAGCCTGTGTAATGTGATTATGAAGTTGGCAACAAAAGCTTTGACGAATCATTTGAAGATGGTCCTACCAGCCCTTATAAGTGAAAATCAAAGTGCATTTGTCCCTAATAGACTCATTACCGACAATGCTCTAATTGCTTTCGAAATTTTCCATTTCTTGAAAAAAAGAAGAAGAAGGGTAAGCATGGTTTTTTTGCACTAAAACTCGATATGTCAAAGGCTTACGATATGATGGAGTAGAGTTTTATAGAGGAACTTTTGAAGGTGACGAAATTTCCTAGTATCTTTATGGACTTGATCATAAGATGCATTAGATCAGTATCTTAGTCAATCCTTATCAACGGTAAACTGGGACAATCCCTCTTTCTACAGAGAGGACTAAGGTAAGGCAACCATTTGTCCCCATATATTTTTATCTTGTGTGCAAGAGTCTTTTCCTTCCTCTTGGAGAAAGCAGAGGAATTCAAGTTAAATAAAGGTGTTAAAATTTCAAAATCTGCTCCTTCTATGACTTATTTATTTTTTACAGATGATAGTATTATTTTTACTAAAGCAAATTTCAAAGCTGCAAATTCAATTTCTCAAATCATTCAATTATAAGTAGGCTTCATGTCAGAGAGTAAATTTGCATAAGACAGAGCTTACTTTCAGCAAGAATGTGCTCGAGATTGTTAGAAATATAATCCAAGAAAGGTTAGGCATGGAAGCTATAGAGAGCTATTAGAAATACTTGGGATTATCGACAGTTGTGGGGAAATCCAAGAAAACTATTTTTGCAAATTTACATGATAAAATCAGGAGAAAAATCTAGGAATGGAAAGAAAAGCTATTATCTCAGGCAGGGAAGGAGATTTTGATAAAAACAGTGGAGCAGGCCATTTTGATTTATATTATGGGTTGTTTTAAAATTCCTCTAAGCACTTGCTAAAAAATGAAATCCATTCTAAATTAGTTTTGGTTAGGGGAGGAGGATGACAGAAGAAAAATCCATTGGATTGCTTGGAGTACCATATGTAAATCCAAAAAGGAGGGAGGACTTGGCTTTCGTAATTTCCAAAATTTTAATGATGCTATTTTGGCAAAACAAGGATGGAGATTAATTAATCATAGTCAAAGTTTAATGGCTAGAGTCTTAAAAGCTAAGTACTATCCTAAGGGAGATTTTTTATCTGCAAATTTGGGGTATCAACCAAGTTTTACATGGAGGAGCATTTGGAATGCAAGGTCTGTTATTAAGGAAGGGGCTAGGTGGAAAATCAGTACAGGAACTATGGTGAATATTTGGAAGGATAGATGGTTACTTGAGCAAAATGGGGGTAAATTGTGGAGTCCGAAGTTGAATGGTTATGATGTTTATTTGGTATGCCAATTGATTAACCACGAATCTCGGGAGTGGGATAGAAGCCTCATCCACAACTTACTGCTATCTTTAGAAGTTGAACAGATTTGCATATCACCTTTATCCTTGAAGACTTACAGGGATGTCTTTACCTGGACGTGGGAGAAAAACCATAATTTCTCTGTCCGATCTGCTTATCACCTAATTCAAAAAAAGCAAGATAATTCAGGTACTAGTTCTGCAAAATCTAATCAATCATGGAAATGGATATAGAACTTAAAAGTTCCAGCAAAGGTGAAAATTTTTATGTGGAAACTATGCTATGAGGCCTCCCTACAAAAACTAGACTTATGTCTAAAGGAATCAACTCTGACCCAATTTGTTTCTGTTGCTGTAAAAAAGAAGAAATAATTACTCACCTCCTTGTCAATTGTAAATGGGCCAGAAGAATATGATTTCTTTCCGCCTTGGGTAAGGGCCCTCAAATACAGAAAAATCAAACCCTTGGTGAGTACTTGATGGAAGCTTTGAAGAAAGAACCAAACCATGTTCTGAACTTACTTGCCATTCTTTTTTGGAGTATTTAGGGAGCAAGAAACGATTTTGTCTTCAAAGGTTTAGAACCAGATCCTTTTAAAGTGGGTAAAAGAGCTTGTAATTTGTTGGTTGAATTCCAAGACATAATAGTGCGTGATCAGAAGAAATAAAGATAAGCATATTTGGTCCCCTCCCCAGACTAGCATGGTTAAAATCAATACGAATGTAGCTTTTAACGATGATCACAAATGGAGTCTTGGCGTGATCTATAGGGACGAGAGAGGGAAAATCATAAAAGCTACTTTAAAAATCAAAGAGGGAGCTAACTCACCTCTGGTTGTCGAGGCTTTGGCAGTCTGGTGGGCAGCGATTCTGAACACGGGATGGAGATTTTAGAAGGCAATTTTTGAGACTGATAGCTTAATGGTGGTAAATGATTTTAAAAGGAAGAACCTACTTTTTCCTATCTATAAGATTCCAGAGGATGTTCACGTCATCACAACAAGGATGGAAGAGATCTCGCTAGAATACTCGGTTAGATCATGTAATCAGGTTACTCATATTGTTGCTAAGCTGTGTTGTTGCATGAATCCATTATATTGGGATGGGCCATTTCAGAGTGCTATTGTTATCTGGCCCAACTTGATGTACAAAACCCTATATCTGATATATCTCATCATTAGTAAATATGCCTTTCTTTTTACAAAAAAAAAATTCATATCCTTATCGAACAATTGATTGTTGTTAAGGTTTCAGATTCAAAAGATCCACAACTACTACCTTGGGTAATGGCGTGCGATATGTATTGTAGAATAAACAATTTACTGTTGGAGAGGTCGATAAATATTGTGTTATCAATGCCCAAGATACAGAGGGTTTAATCTTATCTTTGAGGGCACAATACCGAGTTTTACTCCCCTAGGCTAGTGTCAATTGGCCCCATATGTCGTCACAAAGATTATAAAAGGAATCTTGAG
Organism: Biancaea sappan; assembly: GCA_037074585.1. Taxonomy (NCBI): domain Eukaryota; kingdom Viridiplantae; phylum Streptophyta; class Magnoliopsida; order Fabales; family Fabaceae; genus Biancaea; species Biancaea sappan. Next base: position 64,080,112 of record CM073496.1, read on the forward strand.
CAAGGAGATGATTACAAGCTCAAGTGGGCAAAAATGTACTTTGAAGGTACAGGCAATCCTGGACCAATTTCCTTACAACTAGCTAAAAATATCCTAAGAAACATGCAGGGACTGAAGGGATTCTACACCAAGGATGCGATTGAAGGTCACAACGATGAGAACCTTGCTTGGATATTCTTTCTAAATAGTTGTACTGTACTTTACTTCATGGAGAATGTAAATGATGAGAGCCAACACAAGCTGATGATTAAGGTTAACTAACTGATGATTGTGCTACACGATATGCTATTATTGGAGAACCAACTGCCCTTCAAATTGCTCCACCTTTTGAGCATTCAGAATGAGCACAAGTTGGTTGCTTCTGTAAGAAATTTATTCTCAGTGCACCATATAGCCTCAGATGTGCTAAAAAAGGCAGGAGGCAACACAAAGATGAACATCAGCACTAGCATCGACATTGATGGTAAACTTGAAAATTAGGTGAATATACTAGTCGATCAAAATTATCCTCTTCATGTGGGGCGAATCATCATGAATCCAATACCTCATTTGCTGCATCTTCTGTGCAAAGTAGTCATCCAACTTCCCACTTACAGTAAAACTATTTATTCTATGACAAGAAAGGGTTGGCAAATAAAAACTCATAGGAATATACGAGAGCTTAAAACATTAGGGACTAAGGTGAAGGTCAACGAGGTAAACAAAGTCACATAGAGATCAATTTTGAAATAGTACGTTGCTGTGTTGCCAGAAGACTCTATCTTTCAAGGCTCATTATGGACGACTACACAGCTCCTACTTTGATGAACATGATAGCCTATAAGATATGTCTGGATTTTGACAACGGCTACAAGATCAGCTCTTACGTGGCCTTCCTGCATTCCCTGATCGACCATCTAGATGATGTGAAAGAGTTGGTGAAAGCTAGCATTCTCTATAACATGCTTAGAAGCAATGATAAAGTTGCCAATCTCTTCAATAGAATAAGCACCGGCTTGGTGCCTGACACAGAATCATATGGTACTGTAAGAGATAACAGAAACATATACATGACTTAGTGGCTTATCTGGTTTCAATTTCATAGATAATACTTTGATAGCCCCTGGTATGTCACTGTCGTATGGGCTGCAACATTTGCACTTCTTCTTACTGTCGTCTAGACCTACTTCCAAGTATGGCCTCGAGACATCAACAAGAACAATGGTTAGAGTCTCATCTCAAAATACACCTATCTCAATCATCGTCTTTTTCTTTTACCTGAAATATATAACAAAAAGAGCAATAAAAATGATTGATTTTATCGTCTTTAGGAATGTAAGGGAACTGGGCGAATCATCTTCCTTTTGTCTAATAATCCCTTTTCTAGCTAGGCTCTTGTTGGGCTTGTGTGAACGTATATATTTATGGATAGTTTGCGGTGATAGTGTCCTCTTCCTCAGCTTAGTCAGTGGAATGGGTTTAGGTCGTTTGCCATACTAACCTCTATTTGGACTTCTGGCAACAATTTTTTCCGTTGCACTCTACCATATTAAAAGTATGGTAGAGGATCTGAATCCCAGTGGAATACAGGTCATTAGGACATTACTGTAGATGTGTTCCTTGTAGTGGAGCGGAGTTTGTAACTTTGAATTTGTTATATAACATTTAAAATTGTATATATTGTTTCAGAGTACTTTGTGATTGTTTATCTATTTGATTACACTATTCTAATTATTTATTAATTATTTAATTATTTTACGCAAATTTAGGGTCATCATAATGATTATACACATTCATAGTAATATTTGAAAAGAAATATATCACTAGATACTCCGTCAATCAATTTTGCTTTTAAAAGTATTTTTTATAGAATATATTCAATAAATATTTTTACTCCTTCCAAATAGCAACATTTTTATAGCATGGCAGTTTTTTCTTTTAGGTACATGATAAAATAAGGATCTAAATTTAATACCACATGCTTAACTATTCGCCCTCCTCACTTTTATATCACCATAGTTTTAAATGGTTACAATATTTCCAAAAAAAAAAACTATACATTCATCTACTATACAGAAGCTAGTTTCAGAAAAATTTCTGCTTACATTGGGTAAACATTTAGTGAAAATAATATTACATTCTTTTGCACAAGAGAAGAGATAAACTTATAATTATTTAATATTAAAAAATGATTAATTGAATCATTATATTCATTATTCTTTGCAAAACATTCATTTTCTTTTTTCTTTTTTTTAAAAGTTGTCCCTTTGGTATCACTGTTGGACCTGGACTAAAAAAAATTGACTTATATTGTTATATATATATATATATATATATATATATATATGATAAAATTAATAAGTGATGTATTTCGCGCTGTCTATTATTACAGACATAAAGAAATTGCATCGGAAGTCAACTAATTGAATTAATTAACTCAATTATTGATTCTCTTACGATTAAAAACAGTGCTCTTTTTAATTATGTTAAGATATTATTTAATTCTAAAAAATTAAAAGAGAGTTAGTTCAATTGAAATAACTTGGAACGCATAACCTCTATAAAAGGATACTCTTTCATTGACTACATTACTTTTTTGATTTGGTACTTACTAATTGTGCAAAAATTATATCAACTTGTTGTTAATAACCTAACTAGTATAGTGTGGGTAAGACCATTAATTGTTATTGTTATTTGTGAGCTAGAAGTTAGCTTCCGCGTCTATCATATATATATATATATATATATGGAATTCTTTGATCTTGTGTTCAAAGTAATATCCAATTCCAATCTTATTAGCTTAAAAAGGTCATAAATATTCTATACTCATTTCCTTTGCCAAAAAGCTGGTAGAATATGTAGTTATACAATAACGACTCGAAACAAGCTTCAGTGAAGCATTACTAGTTCCAGACTTGAAATATTAATAAAGCTAGATGATTCTGTGTTCCTTATCTAAGACTTATTCCACACAGTCCACTTCATTTTGTATGACAATATATATACATTCAGTGTCCCCAAGCGGGCGTAATTGAATAGCCTTCAACTCAAACTCACAATCAAATCACCAACTTCTTAAACATTGAACAATGAGATCATCAGGTTTACCACACTATGTGAAAGCTAAGCTAGACTAGAAGAGGCAACGCGACTTATCAAGGCGGGGAATGTCCAAAATCCCTAGATATAGAAGGTTCAACCTTACATTCGAAAACGCTCAGATTTCAGCAAGCACTACTCCCCCAGGCTGGCATCAGTGGGACCCATCTATCATGAGGATACGGATTACCATGAAAATCTTCAGCTAGGGGAGCCTTACAAGTTTCTGTGGGTAGCAATGTGTAGCGTCTACTAAATTTATAACAAACTTATACAATTTTAAAAAATTGTAATATATATTTAGTGAAAATCTTGGCTTAAACCATGGAGTTTTTCTAAAAATTCTTATAAAATATCTTATTGTACAAAAATAGGGAAATTTTGAAACATTTTTTAGTATAAAATTTCATACTGGGCAGATGATGATCAGTCGACTAATTGTCTTCAAAATTGCATATATCTAAAATCGAGAGGTATCAGTCGATTGATGCAGGATAATCGGTCGACTGATATGCCATAAATTTTAGATTTCAGAAAATATTAACTTGAAACATGGTGAAATCATCTAATTTCATTATATATATAATCTACAGTACTTCTTCAACTTTTCTTGCAAATTTTCTTTTAGAATGGAGCTACAATACAAAAGATTTACATACAACTCATCTATTTCTATACATTTATACAAAAATATGCATAAGTCTCCAAAACTTTACATAGAAAGGTGACATAACTTCTTCCTTGCTAAATAACTACTTAGCAACTCTACTAACTTGTTCTTTTGCTTTCTCTCACCTTTCTTATTTTAATTCCTGAAATGGTTAGTCATAATATAAAACATAAGATATATAATCTCAGTAGCTAGTTTACTTAAAGAAATCATTTCAATAACCATTTCAGTCATAAAAACAATTCTCAATAAATAACTCACACTTCCATAAATATAAAAGAACTATCATATAAACATATAACTGTGACATGGTCTTTTCTTTCAATATAGTGCACTATACTTTAGCTACTTTTTCAAAAAAAATAGTCAATGTCCCATGAAGAATTTCTAGAATTCTGTCATCCCATAAGGACTTTTACATCATATGAGGAATTTTTGTGATCCCATGGGAAATTTCTGGGATTCTGTCCTCCTATAAGGACATAAACTTTTCTTTTCAAGAGAAAGTTGGTTTTACATACTTATAGAAAGCTTTAAGATGTATATACTTGCTGAATCATACAAAAAACATGATAAATAACTGATATAACTTGCTTTCTAGTTATCTCATGAAGAAAATTCTTCATCCTATGAGGAATTTTCTACATCCCATGAGGAGTCAAGTTCTACTTTCATGAGAAAACATATTCTCAAACATTCATGGAAAACTTTAATATAAAACTATGTTATATCACACACACAAGTATGATATTACATATAAATAACTTGGTTTTATAAAAAAACTAGCTACCTTAATTCTCCTAAAGCTGGAATTTGTGTAATATCTTCTAGTTCCCTTCTAGAGTTCCTTATTTCCTTAGTTTTCATACCAAATCCTTCTTCTCTATTCTTTTCTTAGTCTGAAAACCATAATTCTATCAATTTCAAGCTCTAGAATCTATCTAAACCAGAGAAATCAAACTAAAAAACTTACCTTTGATGATTTTCTTGCTAGAAACCAAATTAAAACTCCTTTCTCTGCCTTCTTCTTCTTCTTCTTCACTTTTTTTCTCTCTCTTCTCAAATTTTTAGAAAATGTTATTTCTCTCTTTTTTCTTGCTTTTAAAAGGGTCTAAAGAGCCTTTTTAGTGTGAAAATTCCTCTTTTACCTATACTTTCCTATTTCTGAGCTTCCTTGGCATGTTAGTGGTATTTTAACCAATTTCCCAACTAATTTTTTAGTTAAAGTTGACTTATTTTCATACTTCAGCAAGCGATTAGTCAACTGATTACTTCCCGTTAGTCGACTAATCCACAATTAGTTGATTGATCCATCATGATTAGTCAACTGATTGCTTTATAACCTAAAATTTCATTCTAACAGAGAGTAATCAGTCGACTGATCTCTCCTTTTCAGTCGACCAATTATAGATATCAACAACCTGGTCTGATCTCTGATGCTATCAGTCGACTGATCATTATAATTGGTCGACTAATTCCCTCATAACTTCATTTTTCTTCTACTTTTAACTCATTTATCCTAATTTCTTATGCTTTTTATTGATTACTTGCTTCTAGGCATCCAAAAACATATTTTTACTAATTTCTAACATCATTTTTAACTTAATAAAGAAAGTATAACTTAAATTGTGATTGCTTAATGGACTAAGTATAACTTAAATTGTGATTGCTTAATGGACTAATTTAGCCATCTAGCTAGTTTCCAATGGAAAATAAAGATTAATGGACCTTGCTAATTAATTATTTTTCTTTAAATATAACATCATGAATTAACTATTTTTATCTACAAAACATCAAGCATAAACAATTCAAACATTCAAATTTCAAATTAACTAATTAATTAACCATAACCAAAACTTACATTTTTCTAATTGTATGCTCATGATTTGAAAATGTTGCAATGTAGTAATGGATTTCTTCCCGATTCAAAGCTCGTTGGTTCATTTCTCTGGCCGTGCATGGTCCTGCATAATTATAAGTCTTTAATAGTATTGAGACACCTGTTTTTTATAGATTAAATTAAATACTTAATCATTCAAAATAATAAATTAAAATAATATGATAGTCATCACTTGTATATGTGCTGGAGTGCTAACCACTGGTAGGATAGTCAATGTCTTGCATAGTTAATCTTATAGTTGGGTTTACATATGTATGTGCCACAAAACCGTTAGTGGATGTACAACAAGGTGGGTCCTAAAAGGTTTCGGTTGATAGATGAGTTTTTGAAGGGGGTAGAGATGTTAATTAGTCATGCCAAGAAGTTGAGGGTATACTTGATGGAAGGAATGATAAGGTGTCCATATGTAAAGTGCAAGTATAGGAATCTTCTAGAACCCGATGACATGAGGTTGCACCTTTATTAGAAGGGTTTCCAAGCAGACTACTATTACTGGACATCCCATGGAAAAAAAATGCCATAAATGGGTGAATCATTGTTGGCAATGAATCCTTCCTCATTTGATCAAACTTTCGACCTTGGGGACAATGGTGCACCAAAAGGTCAGTATGAGGAAATGGTCTGCGATACAACTAGGTATACAATTAGTGTTGACCTTGCCCAAATGGCATACGAGTGCCCCAACCTAGTTGTGTAGGCCTTTTACAATATACTATAATCTGCACAAGCTCTTTTATGGGAAAGTTGCAGCAACCACTCAGAGTTGTCAACGACTGTATGGTTATTAGGCATCAAATCATATTACAATATGGTTGAGGGAAACTTCAATGCTTTCTTGCAGCTTATGGGTGAGTTCATGACATCTAGACATCGACTACCCAATAACTTCTATCAAACAAAGAAATTAGCTGCCGAGTTGGGACTCGGGTACATGAAGATTAATTGTTACAATTGCATACTTTACTAATGTAGATACAGAAGAGTGCAAGTTTTCTGGGAGTGTTAGGTATACCACTAGAAGGAATTTTTGTGGTATTTGAAAAAGAGTGGTGAATAAGCATCTGTGGTACTTACCTTTAATTCCAAGACTTCAAAGGTTGTTTACTTCAGATGTTATGGCAAAGCAAATAAGGTGGCACCAAGAATACATTCATAAGGAACCAAGAAGAGAATACACCTTTTCCTCCTCAGTTAAATAGGACTCAGGTATGTAACAGAGTATGTGACATTCCACTAGTCTCTGATTACGGTGAAGTTGTCACTTTTTAGGGGTATAAGGCATCACACAATTGGATTAAAAAAAGTATTTTCTAGGAACTCCTGTACTGGAAGACAAATCTTATACGACACAATTTGGATGTCATGCACACTAGGATAGATGTTTCTAAATATTTTTGCCGTAAAGACTTAGAGTTGGTGTCCTGCGGTGGCAAGTAGTTGAAACCTATGGCACGCTACTCATTCACTCTAGATCAAAGACGTGTTGTGTATTAGTAGGTTAAGAACCTCACATTTCCTAATAGGTATGCCTCCAACCTATCCTGGTGTGTTGACTTGAAGGAAGGTAGACTGCATGGCATGAAAAGTCATAATTGTCACATCTTTTTGGAGCGGTTGCTTCCAATTGTGTTCATAAATCTTCCAGAAGCTGTGTAGAGACCTCTATCTAAACTTACTTAGTTCTTTAGGGATATTTTCTCGAGAACATTAACAGTAGAGAGGTTAACACAGTTGGAGAAAAACATTCCAGTGATATGATGTAAGTTGGAGAAGATATTTCCTCTTACCTTTTTCGACTCTATGGAAAACCTTCTGGTATACCTTCCATATAAAGCGAAGGTTGGTGGGCTAGTACAATATCAGTAGATGTATCTTTTTGAGAGGTAGATACTAATTAATTAGCTGTATTCTGTTCCTTTCAACTAGTATTGTACCACCCAGAATTTCACCGACTTGTGCTTTGATTATAAATTTGACATAGGTTCCTTCACACCTTAAAATGAAAGGTTAAAAATAAGGCTAGAGTGGAAGGGTCCATATGTAAGGCATACATCACTGAAGAGACAACTACCTTTTGTTCTCATTACTTTGAGCAAACTGTTGTCTCTAGAACAACTAGAGTTCCCAACAATGACAATAGGGAAGAACCTTCAAACCGATGCTCAATCTTCAATTATCTTGGCCATGCAGGCAATGATTGTAGTTCACGTTTCTTAACCGACCAAGTGGTCAACATGGTCATAAAGTATATTTTAATGAACTATGATGAAGTGAAACCTTACTTTGAGTACGTTCATAACCCAACGTATTTTAATTTAAGGTATCGATCAATGTTAACATTTGATCATGAATTTTGTTATGCGCCAAATAAAATGCGTCCCAAGCCGAAATATCACAAGTACCACCTCGTCCTGGATTAGCAAAAGCAATGTCTCCTTGCATAATATGGATTCCAAACATTCATGATCTGGATGTGAATGAGTCGAATTACTTATCCCTCGGTCTATTAGTGAACTATCTCTCCAGGGATTGTGAAAGATGTTCCACTAGAAATATTCTTGTTATTGCTTCGACTCATATTCCCCAATGTAGTTTGTTTGTTGACAACCTACATGCCTCCATGCACAACATTTCTAGTGATGAGGTTCACAAGTTCATAGACTTACAATTCTTGACTTGGTTCCATGCACATGTAAGTATTCTCAACGTAGCTTTCGGATCATGCAGTTTTTGATCATTCTTCCTGCCTTATTTTCCACATCTTATGGAATATAATGTCTTTGTGTCTTATATCCCAATAGGTGTTAGTTCCAACCAATTTGGTTGAGGATCCATTAATGAAAAGCATTACATAGGGTTTGGTGAAAAAAGTAAATACATGGCCTATATACTTCATCAACGGATATAAATTTCACACCGAAAAGTATAACCTGTATAAACATACATACAACTGTGGTGTGTGCATTAAGGGATCAGACTATAAGGACGTCGAGAGTGACTACTAAGGTGTACTTCAAGAGGTTGTTGAGTTAATGTTCACTGGGTCATTACTAAAGCCTCTAATTTTATTTAGATGCGAGTAGTTTGATCCAACGATTGACCGTGGCACAAGAATAGACACTCGATTGGGAATTGTTGAGGTTCACAAGTCTTAGAGGCTTACCACATATGATTTATTTGTGTTTGCCCAACAAGTATTGCAGGTATGCTATTACTCTTATCCTATAAACTGGAGTAAGGTTGACTGGCTCGTAGTGATTAAGGTCAAGTCTAGGAGAACTATTGAGGGTCAAAGTACTTATGTCGGTACCGATGCATTTCAAGAAGAAGATATAAGTAAGGTCATGCTTGCCATGGTGGAAAATAAGAGTGACCTCCAGGTTTTACGCGATGATGAGCAATATGAAGAGGTTGATGGGGGCGTAAATGATCAAGTATTTGTGAATGAAGATGAGGATGATGAAGAGAAAGACAGAGAAGATGAGGAAGATGACATAGATGGTGACACAAAGTTTGAAGGGGATGGTGAGGAAGTAAATGTCATCTAATTAGTCAGTTTATTAGCTGTTGTATTAATTGACAATTTGCATGTATCTTTTGAACTTTATTTTGTAATTATAATGCTGTATATATCATCCTCACTTAGTTAACTATCACATGTTTGATACAAATGTCGAGTAGTCACACAGGCCAAGGTAGAGGACGCTTAGGAGGCTATTTGACGATACGCCTACCTTGACCCTCCTTGCTACCACATACATTGGCACCATATGCCTCATTCCCTTTACATTTTGGTAGATAAAGCACCGACTCTGAGCAGACAAAGTCTGTAGAGGTCTCCTTCACTTTTCCTCCTATGGTCGAGGGCTATCATACCCCTAGTAGCGTGTAGTCCACGGTTGAGCGATAAAGGACAGCTTATATTGATGGCCGATGTTGGATACGACTGGTTTAAGATAGGTAAGTTATGTTTTTCAAACTGTAGTTGCCATTAATTATGCTTACTGTTTGTGTTATCTATATTTGAACTGGTTAGCTTCCATCTTGTTTTCAAGCCACTTAGAGAGATTGACCTTATCATATAGGGAAAATTTGAGGCCCTAACATTTACCCGTGGCATCACACCTGATAACTTGTGTGACCTATGGTTTATAGAATAGGCGGTAAGTTCTCTTAGTCAGTTTAATATTTCTTTTTCCTATAGATCATAAATATTTAAAGTATCATTTATTCTTTTACTTGATGTAGAAACGCAACAAGTGGTTGGTTGAACATGTAACCCTTATCAGGAAGAACATGGATATCAAGTACGGATATGTCTTACACCACATGATGGACAACGTTTGGGTGAAATGATTTGAAAAGCAATAAATACCCAATTGGATAAGTGAGGATATAACAAAATAACTGGTTGAGAAGTGGTCAACTAAAGAATACCAACAAAATACGAGAAGGCATGACAAAACAGGGCCTTAACTACTAGAGGGACACTTCACACAGGAAGTAGCAATTTGGCTTCTAAGCACATGCGCTGCCAGGTAAGTCCAGATTCAAAATCTTACTTAATTTTCTTTTTTAAAATGCATGGTCAAGTAATAGACAAATTTACAATATTCTTTTATTTACAGGAAAGTGAGATCAGCCGTAAGCCTAGGTTGGTGGACTTGTTTAAGCATACCCACCAGAAGAGGAGCACAGTGTTGACCCCATTGCATTCAATGACTTTCTTAAATTTTGATGATCGATAAACAAATTTAAAATAATATTTCTCTTATGCTTTAATGTCTATATTTTAGGGAAATATCACAAGACAAAAAGAAATTTGAAAAGAGCTAAAGTGAAGATCTTTTACCTTTTTGTCTCCTTAAGAACATACTATAAAAGCTTTTGAATGGCAAGTGAAATTATTTGAAAATCTCTTTTAAAGTTGGAAAATGGGTATTGATCCTTAGAATTTGTAAAAACTTTAGAAAAACTTAATCAATAGCTATTAGTCAACTAATGTCCCTTCATTAGTCAACTGATCACTCTCTGTCTAAGATTCGGCAAAAGATCAATATCCATCAGTTAACTAATTAACTTTCAATAGTCAACTGATAAGTCACTGTCTCAATTTCAAAAAGAACTCTAGTAGCCATTAGTCGACTGATCCTATTATATTAGTCAACTGATCATTTATAGAAGAATTTTAGTTTCGAGATAGAGACTCATCAATCAACTAACAGATATCGATCAGTCGACTATCGTTTCATTAAAGAGCATTATCAACTGTCATGAGTCAATCAGTCGACTATCGACATGATGACATCAATTCCAATGGCTATTTTGTGAAGATTTTAGCTGATATTATCATGGATCCTCTTCTAACGGATTTCTAATCTTTTGGGCTTTATATATTGACTTCAAAGGTCGTCAAGTCGCAGAGAATACATCCTATTTGCCTCTGAATCTTGAAAATCAATTGCTTCTAGAGTGCTTATCACTTGTATACTTACTTTGTTTTAGAGAGTTATCCATATTCTTCTCAATATTTCTTTTGTATTGATTATGGAAGGGTTCCTTGAGGTTGTGATTAAGAGAAATCTTAGTGTGAGGGAGAGAAACACCCTTAGAAAGGAAAAAGGATCTCTGTTGTAGTGGTTCACAATTACCCAATCTGTATAAACTTGTGTTTGATGGTAAAATACTCAAGAAGTGATCTTGAGGACTGGATGTAGGCTTGATATAAGTTGAACCAGTATAAATACTTGTGATATCTCTTTCCCTTATTTCTTTAATTGCTTAAAGCTTTATCATTGATTACTTGTACTATATTTCCATTTATCTTGACATTGCTCTATTTTATACTATCATTAATGTTTAGCTTTGCTTTATAACCTTTTTAAACTTCCAACAAGTTTTAAGGAAATTTTTATAAACCTAATTCACCCCTTCTCTTAGGAACTAGCCGTTTATATCAATTGGTATAAGAGTTTGGGCTCTTAATCAAATACTTTATAGTGTAAGAGTTAATTATGGCTAGTCTTGATGATTATATTTTACCTGAAGGAAACTCCTTTACAAAATCCCTTGGTTTTAATGGCAATCATTATAATTATTGAAAGTCTAAGATGAGGTTATTTTTTTAATGCAGTAGACCTAGACTTATGAGATATTGTGGAAAATAGCCCCTATATACCTATGAAGGTAGTTAATGGGAATAATGTTCTACTACCCAAAAGTGAATGTAATGAAACTGAAAAGAAACTTATGCGTTTAAATACTAAGGCCAAAATGATTATTATCAGTGTTTTAAGTGAAGATGAGTGCTTTAGAGTTTCTAGTTGTGCTAATGCTAAATAAATGTAAGACACACTTAAAATTGCATATGAAGGAACTCTAGGAGTCAAAAAATAAAAAATAAGTACTCTTACCAATGAATATGAAAATTTCAAAATGAAAAGTGGTGAGAGTATTAGTGAAATGCAATTGCGATTTACTCATATTACTAATCACTTGAGAGTTCTTGGTGTGACCTATGCAGAAAAATCCCAAACCACTAAGATTCTAAGGTGCCTTATTTCAGAATGGGAAGCTAAGAGGACTGCCATCATGGAGGTTAGAGGAGAATCCATAAATTCTCTCACAGCTCTATTTGGAAATCTCCAAAATTATGAATCTCAGATTTTAGAAATGAGACAAGAGGAAGAAATCAAGAAAAATAAAACTATCTCCTTAAAGTCAACCTCCTCTAAGAAAGTGGAAGCTGACAGTGATAAGGATGAAGGAGAACTTGACATCAATAATGAAGATCTTGGCCTCTTTGTCAAAAAGTTCAACAAATTTTTTAGAAACAACAAGACTAGAAGATGGAGAAGATATAGAGAAAATAACAAGGAAAGTCTTACTTGGTATGAATACAAACAGATTGGACACATCAAATAGGATTGCCCTCAATACATCAAGAAGCAAGAAGAAAAGAAAGGCTATGACAAAAGCAAAAAGAAAGCCTATGTTTCTTCAATTTGGGGAGAAAATGAACCTAATAAAGAAGAAAATGAAGAAGCAAATCTTTGTCTTATAGCAAAAGACAATGAAGAGGTAATATTTCTTGAACCTCTACATTCTTCTGATGAATTACAAGAAGCTTTTGAAGAATTACACAATAAATCCTTGAAGCTTACCAAAAAGCTGAGTATTTCCAAACAGAAGATTTCTTTACTTGAGAGTGAAATTTTAAATTTGAAAAATGAACTTATTACACTCAAGGAAGAAAAATTGACTTTCGAAAAACAAAACTCTTTTTTACAAGATGAAAATACAAGCTTGAAATCATTGTTTACTTCTCTAAAAGAAGATTGCTCTTACTGTAAGTGTATTGATCTTGAAAAACAAATTGAGGATTTAAAATCTACCCTTAAAAAATTACTCAAGGAAGAGACAATTTCAACATATTGCTTGGCAATAAAAAATGTGTCTTTGACAAAGCGGCGTGGGGATATAATCCTAAAGCTAGTAAAAAATACTACAAGAACTTCTTTGTTCATACAACTATGTCAAATAGTCCCTTTACTACTTGTTGCCATTATGGATTAAAAGGACACAATTTCTACTCTTGCTGGTATAAAAGAAATCCTTCAAATGGTAACAAGAAGAAGTGGGTACCAAAAGAAACCTCTAACAAAGAAGGACCCAAACAAGTTTGGGTACCTAAAGTAAAGTCTTGACCATATGCTGTAGGTGTGCCTTAAAACTAAGAGTGGGAAATGGTATTTGCATAGTGGTTGCTCCAAACATATGACCGGTAATTAATCCAAATTCATCTCCTTAGCTACAAAAGGAGGCAAAGTGACATTTGGAGGTAATGACAAAGACTTAATCAAAGGTATAGGTAAAGTTGGTAAGAACTCTTCAACTTTTATTGAAAACGTTTTGTTTGTTGAAGGCCTTAATCATAATTTGCTTAACATTAGTCAATGGAGTTATTTTTTATTCAACTCGTTGCATAGTTGAAAACATTAATGATAAACAAATTAAGCTTATTGGCCAAAGGATCAATAATGTTTATGTCATAAATCTTGATGAAGATTCTTCTATAGATTCTACTTGCTTAATTAGTGTTAGTGATGAAAGCTGGCTTTGACATAAGAGATTAGCTCATGTAAGCATGAGTCTTTTGGATAAACTAGTCATAAAAGAACTTGTAATTGGCTTCAAATTTTAAAAAGATAAGCTTTGTGATGCTTGTCAAATGGGGTACAAGTTAAAAGTTTTTTCAAGGCTAAAAACATTATTTCTACAACTAAACCTTTGCAACTACTCCACATGGACCTTATAGGACCATCTAGAATAAAAAGCCTTAGAGGTAACTCTTATATGCTAGTTATTGTAGACATTGACTCTTTTTCTTGCTCAAAAAAATCAAGCCTTCAAATCTTTTTTAAAACTTGCTAAATTTGTTCAAAATGAACAAGGTTTGACTATTGTGAGAATTAGAAGTGATCATGGTAGAGAATTTGACAATTTTGAATTCATGAAATTTTGTGATGAAAATGGAATTAAACATAATTTTTCATCTCATAGAACCCCTCAACAAAATAGTGTTATTGAGAGGAAAATAGAACTCTAGAAGAGATGGTAAGAACTATGCTCAATGAAAGGAAACTTCCTCAATATTTTTGGGCAAATGTGGTTAATACCGCTTGTTACATAATGAATAGAGCCTTAATTAGGCCAATTTTAAACAAAACCCCATATGAGCTATATAGAGGAAGAAAGCCCAACATTTCACATCTCCATGTATTTGGTTGCAAATGTTTTACCTTAAACAATGGGAAAGAAAACTTGGAAAATTTTGATGCCAAAGCCCATGAAGCTATTTTTATTGGTTACTCTAATACTAGTAAAACATATAGAGATTACAATAAAAGAACTCTTACTGGTGAAGAATCTATACATGTTGCTTTTAATGAAACTAACTCCTATCCTAAGGATAATGATGATCAAAATAGAGTGCTAGACTTTTTCGAGGACTTATCCTTAAATGATGAAGTGGAAAAAGAACAAGAAGCTACTCTAAAGGAGGACATTGACTGTGAAGAGAATGTAAACCTTCCTTAAGAAGAAGTAAAATCTCAAGAGGAAGAGCTACTAAGTAATAATGATGAACTTCTAAAGGATTGGAGGTATGCAAAAAGTCATCCTAAGGAACTCATCATTAGTGATATATCTCAAAGGGTAACAACTCGAAACTCTATTAGAAATATTTGTAACCATTTTGCCTTCCTTTCACGAGTTGAACAAAAAAACATTCATGATGTAATTATTGATGAAAATTGGGTCTTGGCCATGTAAGAAAAATTAAATCAATTTGAAAGAAGCCAAGTTTGGGACTTAGTCTCTAGACCCAATAATCATGCAATAATTGGCACAAAATGGGTTTTTAGAAACAAACTTGATGAAAATGGAGTAGTAGTTAGCAATAAAACTAGGCTTGTTACAAAAGGTTATAATCAAGAGGAAGGCATTGATTATGATGAAACTTTTGCACCCGTAGCTAGGCTTGAAGCCATTAGAATGATGTTAGCATTTGCATGCATAAATGATTTCAAACTTTTTTAAATGAATTTAAAAGTGCTTTCGTCAATGGCTATATTATGGAAGAAGTTTTTGTTGAACAACCTCCTGATAACATGCTTTTTCCATTTATTTTAGTCCCTATTTTAGTCCTTTTTGCCTCTTTAATTTTGTCAATTCTCTAATTTTATTATGTTTTGGAATTTATTGGGTATAAACTATTTATGGATTGAATGTGTCTCAATTTTATATTTTTAAAACTTGAATTGTAAAATGCTCAATTTAATTCCTACAAATTTTAATTTTGGAGAGAAAAGTGCTGACATGGACAAAGATGCTGATTTGGATGCTAATGTGGCACTTTTTAGGTGATGCAGATGCTGACTAGGTTGTGCTGGATGTGGGGCCCATTTGAACTCTTATTCAATGCCATGTAGTCAGAATTTATGGGCAGAAATATTAATTTTCGTAGGTCAGAAAGGCATGGCTGAAATATTAATTATGCACCTCCATTTTCCATGTTTTCTGCCATACTTTTCTGCTGCTGTTCTGCTGCTATTTGCCATGCTGTTCTGCTGCTGTTTGCTGTCTTTCTGCTGCTGTTTTGCTGTCAAAGTGCTGTCACATCATGGAAGAAGCATCCAAGGAGGCATCTAGGGCAGAATATCCCTTTAGGCATGTGTTAGATCAGTTTTATATTTGCAAAACCGAAATTTATTGAGGAGGCTAAGTCATTTTTCTGATGTGAAGTCCTAGCACCATTTTTCTGCTTTCCTAAAGCAGCAGTGGCTGGGAGCAACACAGAGGCAACTTTCTAGTTTGGTTTGAGGGAAAAGAAGCCTTCCCACTTGGGAATGGCTCTCCTTCTCCCATTTTCCTTCCTTTTCTTCCATTTTCTTTCATAGTTTCTTAGATTTCTGCTGTATTTTCTGTTTTCTGTCATGTTCTTCTTCTCTTCCATGTAATTTCTGAGTTTAAGGATTGATGTAGTTTGGTTCTATGATGTTTTATTGCTGAACAATTTCGATTTTAATGCACTTTCGTTTAATGGAATGGATTTTACCGATTATTCTTCCTCTTGAATGCTTGATTAACCTTCAATGAGTTTGGGATTTTGATGTCTATGCTAGAGTTAGCTAGATATTGAGCTTGACCTTGTAATTTCCACCATAAATTAGATTATCTAGATATAGATAGTTTTATTTATGTGGCTTGAATAATTTTCTTGAGCTTCATAACTTAATTGAATGGTTGATCTAAGATTTTAGTCAATTATTTTGGTTAAGTTAGATTGTAATTTCAAAGTTTTTGGATTCAATCATATTTTAGAAAATTGGCCAACATTGAATGGATTGTAATTTAATTGAATTGTTCTTTAATGATTCAAAGATTAATTTGTCTATGAATTAATCGGATTAGACCAACGAAATCAATCTCATTTTCTTGTGTAGTCGGTCATTTGATGAAATGGAAATTGTACTTTAATTCATTTGGACCAATGAGTATTTTCTTGGCCAAAGTTCTATTTTATTTATTGTCCTATGAAGCTTTTTATTTATACATGCATGCGATTGCTATGTATTTGTAATGAGTAGGACAAGAGATAACATGTCATATGCGATTGCGGGGCATTGATGTGATTAGGACTTGATCGGATTATATTTGAGTTATAGATTAGTGAAGATCTTCCTAACTATAATTTTAATATAATTCAGTCTTAGAAGACTTTCTAAGAATTTTAGATTGAAGATTACATAATAGAATTAGCCAAGAATATTCAAAGGAAAGGATGATGATGTACAATTCCATGGAATTTGTGACCAGTCCACATCTTTTCTCTGTTTTGTTTTCTATTTAGTTATTTAAATTTCAGTTATTTATATTGTGTTGTTTCAATCATCACCCCCCTTTTTTGTGTAATTTCTGAAATTTCCTTCATAAGTCTTAATAGCATTTCACTTAGCCTAATTGAATTTTATTTGATACCTCAATCTCTGTGGGACGATACTCTACTTATCACTTTATTACTTGTTGCGACCCAATATACTTGCTGGAATTTTATATGTGCTATAAATTATACGCACCACCTCCTGGTTTTGAAAACCATGATAAGCCTAATCATGTTTATAAACTGAAAAAGGCTTTTTAGGATCTCAAACAAGCTCCTAGAGCTTGGTATAAGATATTGAGCTCGTTTCTTCTGTAAAATGGCTTTTCTAGATGAAAGGTTGATACAACTTTCTTTTTCAAAAAGAAAAATCATGATTTAATCATTGCTCAAATTTATGTTGATGACAAAATTTTTGGTGCTACTAATGAAAGCTTATGCAATGAGTTTGCTAAGATCATGCAAGGTGAATTTGAAATGTCAATGATGGGAGAACTCAACTTCTTCCTTGGGCTCCAATTTAAACAAATGGAACATGGCACATTTGTGAGTCAAACCAAATATGCTAAAGAGTTGCTTAAGAAATTTGGAATAGAGAATGCTAAATCTATTTCCACACCTATGAGCACATCAACAAATTTGGACAAGGACGAAGAGGGTATACCCTATGACATAACAAAATATAGAGGTATGATCAGCTCCTTTTTATATTTAACAACTAGTAGACCAGATATTAAGTTTAGTGTATGCATGTGTGCACATTTTCAAATTGCCCCAAGGAATCTTATTTTAAAGCTGTGAAATGAATTTTTAGATACTTGGTTGGCACATCTAAAATGGGTATATGGTATCTTAAAGGATCCTCAAATGTTTTAACTGAATACTCAGACGCTGACTTTACTGGTAGCAAAACTGATAGAAAGAGTACAAGTGAAATTTGCCAATTCTTTGGTAGTTCTCTTGTCTCTTGGTTTAGTAAAAACCAAAATAGTATTGCTTTATCCAAAGCTGAAGTTGAATATATTGCAGCTAGAAGTTGTTTTGCTTAAGTTTTGTGGATAAAACAACAACTAAAGGATCTTAGTGTTTCAGTTGAAAATTTACCCATTAAATGTGACAATACAAGTGTTATATGTCTGTCCAAAAATCCTATACAACACTCTAGAACTAAACATATTGAAATTAGACATCATTTTATAAAAGACCATGTTCAAAAGAAAAATGTCTCTCTTGAATTTATACAAACGAATTTTCAATTGGCTGACATTTTTACAAAGCTTCTAGCTGAGGATAAATTTAGCTATATAAGGAGAGAACTTGGGATGGCAAACTCAAATGAACTCTAAATTGTTTTCCATCACATTTATTTTAGAATTTTTTTAATTGATTCCTATTACTAACTTAAGCATCGAAGTATCCACTAAAAGTGTTTTGCAGGTTTGAATCCTCAAAATATCCTATAAGGCGCTCATATACTAAAGTTGCTGCTAAGTCATCAAAATTTGTGGTTTTGAAATGAATCAGTTGACTATCTTTATCTCATCAGTTGACTAAATGCTCAACGGATAAAATTTTTTCCAAACTTTGAAGGAATCAGTCGACTATTCTCACTAAATCAGTTTATTAATTACTTTCTACCAAAATTTTCATCTAAGTATAGAAGTCATCAGTCGACTAATAAAGGTCAATCATTTGACTAATGACCCTCTGTCCAAATTTTTTTTTGAGTGCAAAAGTAATCACTCAACTAATATTAGTCCATCAGTCGACTAATGATTCTCTACATAAACTTTCATTTAACATGCAAAAGTTGTTAGTCGACTAATCAAAGGATATTAGTTGACTAATGGATTGAAATTTTGAAATGAGCGTTAGGTGCTAGTAGGAACACCAGGCACTTGGATCAGTGCTAAATGCTGAATACATTTTTTGAAAGAACCCGAGAGCCATTAGTCGACTAATCAGCCCTCGACAATTAACTAATTCAAGTCTACATTAGAAATGTAATACCCATGAAAAATAAAATATAAATGTATATTTACAAACTATGATTACTATTCCAGTATACAGTACTATTCACTTGTATAATACTATTCATATATACAATACTGTACACATATACAATCGAAATACTAGATGTGGTTTGGTCATAAGATAAAATTAGAAAGAAGTTTGTCGAAAAAAATGATGTTTTATGTGAGAAAATACCCTCAAGGACTAAAATGAAAGGACTGAATTATAAAGAAGCTTAAAAGTTTAAGGTGAAAGGATAATTTTTCCTTTAAGTTCTCAATAGTAAAGCTGTCTTCTACTTTTACATAGTTGCACAGTAAACTAAATGATTAATATACACAGTAAATTGAATTATTTTATTAAAAATGTCATTTTTCATGAATAGTAAATTGAATATTTTATTAGCGTATAGTGTCAAATAGTACTCTTGACTTTTCCTATAAAGAGGTCCTTCCATTTCACTTCTAAACTCACACCTTCAACTTTTCTTCCTCTCTCCTTAGGTTTCCTTGCTCCGACGCTAGGCCTTTGAGATTTTGGGCCTTTCCTTTTCAGCTTAGGTGATGATACTATGTCCTTTTTATGTCTTTCAAATTTTAGAAGTTATTTTCTTAAGTATGCTCTGTGATTGTGGCTTTGGCTGATCTTCCACATCAGGAAAACTGTCCTTAGCTGCCTATATGTTATTTTGATTCTCTGATTACCAAAATAAAATATAAACTGTGAAGAATACATGTCTAGGAAAATTCTAGCTAAGGAAAGACCTGATACTTAAGTGTGTCCATTATGACTCTCCATTCTTTCCTAGAAACTTACTTGGTGTACTCTTTTACAGATTGTATTATCTATTTCTGGTATGAATAGTATCCACACATATAAATAGTAACTATATATATGAATAGTGACCATACATAAGAATAGTAACCGTATGTATGAACAGTATCTGTACAAAAACAACCTTAACTTGTTTTCTCTAATCTTTCATGAAAATCTCCATAGTGGAATACTAAAATTCACCTGTGTACTCTTGTCTGTAACAACTTAGAGAAGTGATACTCATATGGAATCCAGGTGAGTGAAATGACCCCATTTTAATAGGGTTTTAGTATTATTGGTGATAAAAAGTATGTCATAGTGAAATGACCCCATTTTAATAACTTAGAGAAGTGATACTCGTATGTAAACTGGATTCAAAGTGACGAATCTAGGGAGATAATTAATCCAGAAGTATGGATAAGATGAAACAAGCATTTCATGATGATGTGAAGTTTGAATCTTTCCAAAAATAGCTTAATTGTTATCTTGATTTGTTGTTTATAAACATATAATATAGTTATATACAATACTTGTTACATGAATGATATTACATTGTACTTCTGATTATGATATGAAATACTGTACTATTGATTGTGATTGAGTGAGACATATCTCGTCCCATGACAAGGCAAAAAACCCGGTATAAAGGGTGTTTTGACCAACGAGTGTGGAGACAACGATTCCCTTAGTAGGGATATAGCCCGGGTCAGTAACAGATTCATGAGGCGCCCTAGCTAAGAGGATGAGGTTGTGCGTCATGGTAGAAATAAACAAAATTGGTGAGCCAGCCTATGTGCGCTCTCCAAGATATATTGCCATTGATGAGTACTAGTACCGTTAGTTGAATTGGATGACTTTATATCTTCTAGTGTGTAATTTCTAACTATATTTATTGGTTGAATTTGAGCCTTCGGAAATACTTGCATGACTAGTAATGTATTTGAATTTTATTAACATGAGACCAATTCGCTCATTGAGTTTTTTTAAAGTTTACACTTTCTGTGAAATCTTTTTGTTCAGATCAGGTTGCCAACGAAGAATATCCACTAGAGGAGTAGATCACTTCTGACCTTCCTGCTATCTGGTAGGCCCCTTTTTTGTTATAGATTATGTTGCTTTGTAATCGTCTAGGACATCTAGGTCAAAGGTTTGGCATTTGGCTTGTATTTCAGTATAACAATGTATTTTATATTGAGGATCTATTATTATATGCATATCATCTCTATGATTTTCAAATCAGAAAATTTGATATATTTTCTTCAATTTTTATTAAGGAATGGTTATTTTGATAATATAGAGATAATAACTAAATAATTTAACTCGTAAGTAGAATTTATCGAAAGGCTTACAGTGATGAGATATTCATCATTGTGCTGATCATATGCTCTGAAAACGGGTCGTGACAAGGTTGGTATCAAAGCAAAGATTGTTAGGTCTCCTAGTGATTACAGAGCAAGATGTCTTTAGTGGGCCCTCCCCTACTGTCGTGACTGCAGCACGACCATAAGACAAAGATCTTCCAAAAGCTCTATAGAGTTTAAAAACCTTTTCTTTAGTGTCTTACCCTTGAAGCATAATAGTGACGATACATATTATTTTAATTGTAGAAGAAGTTTAGATGGCACGAGGAAAATCAAATGCTTCTGGAATCTGCACAAGATCTGGCAGGGCCTTGGTCCCTTCAGTTACTCAGTCAACAGATACAAGTTTAGAGACATATAACCATGTAGGAAGTAACCAAGGGCAAAACAGAGAGATACCCACTGTAAACCCTGGGAGAAGAGGTGGACTACCACCACAAATCAACGCAGTTGTGGTAATGAAAGCATTAGCCATAATGCAAAACGAGGTAAATGGGCTGAAGGAACTCCTGATGATATAGTCATCTAAAGATAGCTCACAGGCATTAGTACATGTTGCAAGAGTGCAAGAGATAAACTAGATGTCACCCCCACCCCCTCCTCAAGATTGGGTAAGGACAGAGGTCAAGATCTCAAAATTTATGAAGCTGAATCTACTAACCTTTACAAGAGATGCTAATGAAGACCTACAACATTTTCTAGACAATTGTGAGAAAATCCTTGATACGTTGGAATGCCCTGAACCCTGAAGAATGACCTTTGTTACCTTTTAATTAAGAGGTAAGGCGAACCGCTGGTGGCAAACATGGAAGAAAGACATGGCCAGAAATGCCCTACCCCTCACATTGAAGGACTTTAAGAGAATTTTTTGAGAATAATTTATTCCGGAAAGCATACTAGAAGCGAAGATGAACGAGTTTGAGATACTCTGACAAGGAACATGATCGTTGATGAATATAATAATCTATTTGTAGAGTTATCCAAATATGCTACTTACATGGTCTTAGATGAAAAATAAATGATCCGACGTTTTATTACAAGCCTTTGAGATTCCCTACTTTCAAGGGTAAGATCACAGATACAGAGGTCATCGACATCGCCCGTATGATGAAAAAAAGAGATATGCGTAACGAAAAATGGAATAACAAAAGAAAAAGAAAACAAGATAAGAAGTCACATGGCTGTGGAGGAAGTTCTGTGCCTACTAATACGGCTAGATATGTACACTCTACTGCTAGTGTACCACAGCCTCAACAAGGTAGTACAAGGGGTTAATAAAGGCCCTGGTGCTCCAAGTGTAAAAGAAACCACTTCGGAGCTTGTCTTGGCAACAACAACACGAAGGTCTGTTTTCAATGTGGTCAACAGGGCCACTTCAAAAGAGATTACCCCCAACTCCACACGAGAACTGGCCAAGGATCTGTATGCCCTAATCAATCGAAAGCCACTATTGCCAACAGAGCCCCTGTAACTGTAGGAGGCAATGGAATTAGAAGAAGTGCTGGTAGAGGACAAGGTGGTTGAGGTCAAGGTTCAGTAGGCTAAGAGACCACTTAAGTATTTGCCTTAAACCGTCAGGATACTCAGGCATCTAATACAGTGGTAGCAGGTACCCTTTTGATTGAATCAAACTTTGGACATATTTTATTTGACTCTGGCTCTATGCATTCCTATGTGTCATTATTCTTGGCTAAGAATTTTGCACAAAAAGTTGTTAGATTAGAATATGTATTTTTAGTAACTACGCCAACCGGAGGCACCCTACTAATAGAATGTGGCTACTGAGCTTGCAAGGTAAAACTCAGAGAAGTAAATACAATAACAGACCTAATGTTGTTGGATATGATAGACTTTGACATCATCTTAGGCATGGATTGGCTGGCATCTTGTCATGCCACCCTGGATTGTTATAATAAGATAGTTAAGTTCAATATAGGGGAATCCTCCTTCATTTTTCAAGGTGAACAAAGTGAGATTCCTGGAAACTTTATATCCTTAATATGTACCCGATGTTTATTATGAAATGGCTGTCAAGGATACTTGGCATTTGTTAAGGATATCAAGAAGAAAGAACTAAAAGTGGGGGACATTCCAGTGGTCCAAGAATTTGTAGACGTCTTCCCAGATGATCTACCAGGTGTACCCCTAGATCGAGAGATTGAGTTCTAGATAGAGTTAGTTCTAGAGACTCGCTCAATCGGCATACCCCTTTATAGGATGGGGCCAATAGAACTAAAAGAGCTAAAGGCTCAGTTACATGACCTGCTAGACAAAGGCTTTATAAGGCCAAGTTATTCACCTTGGGGAGACTATTCTATTCATGAAAAGGAAGGACGGCTTGATGAGACTATGCATAGATTACAGGTAACTAAACAAAGTAACTATAAAAAACAAATACTCGTTGCCTAGAAAACACAAGGTAAGCAAGGGGACAAAATTCATTTTCTCTCCCTCTATTTCTTTTTTTCCTTATCTATAAACCTTAGATCAAGGGGACAAAAATTCTGGTTTAGTAAAACATAAAGTAATTATTATGCCATAAATTCTTAATTTAAGAGATTTTTAGAAAGCTTTCTCCATAGAAAGGATAAAAAGGTAGGAGATTGGTGTTAGAGAACTGGGAAATTGGAAAGAGTGATGAAAAAAAAGAAGAATAAGAAGAGAGTTTTATGTTAAATTACTTCTGAAATGGTCATAATATGTTTTGAGCTATATTTTTCTGCACTTTAGAGCAATAGTATTGGGCATGATGCTGGTTGAATAATCTTGTAAGGTGGCTAACAGTTTAGACAGTAAAACAAAGCAAATTCTGCAGAATTTACTGCTGTTTAGTAGCTTGACGACATAAGGAAATTCTGTAGAATTTTTGCAATAAAACCCCATATTAGGATAGTACGAATACTTCTTATATACTTTATTCTACTTACAAGAAGGTCCAACTTTAATGTACTCTTCATTTTGCATCTTATGTGCATTTTAGGAAATCTTTGAAAGTTATTTCCTAGCACCTTCCATAATTTAGCCGCAAAAATAAAGGTAGTAGGGCCACATTCGAGGTGAGTGTGATGACATTATCCTATCTACATTTCTTCAAAAGCATTATCATCAAGTATCATAAAGAAAATTTGTGAAGGTGAACTTAAGTGGCATGTTATGTATTCATTTTAAGGGACTTATATTCCTTGTATTTAAATAACTATAATTTGTAAAGCATTATGGATCTCAAACTTTTTGTTTGATTAAATAGAAATTCTTATAGAACACTTAAAGTTGATGTTAATATTGTTGTTGTTATACTGAGGTTGTGAGAATACTTGTGTGATGGTTGAACATTATTATGATGTTTTCATAGTGGTGCACCCCATGGGAGAAGTTAGAGGAGCTATAAGGGTGGAGGCCCCTTTCATGGAGAGATAAGGGTGGATACTGCCAGGGGGCCGCATGCAACGATCCATTACTACCATGGACGATTCGGTTGGTACGGGATTTGTGCTATGCACTGTATGATTTATACTACATTTATCATTTGTAACTGATGTGAGTTTTAATTTATTGATATCTTTATGATACTAAATGTTAAATTTATTTTCGATAGATAATGTTATCTATTCACCGAGTATTCCATTACTCATCCTGTTATTTTACAACATTTCAGAGTTTATGGCTGACGCAGGGGATTGTCCAGGAGAGTAGCGAGTTTATCTTACCGACCCTCTTGTATTTTAGGTTGGACTATTTTGTAAGCTCTAGAAGTCACTCTGTGATCACATAAGCCTCCTAGGATTTTATGGATGGACTATGTGTAAATATGACATTTTAATTTACTTCTTTATCCTCTAGTTATATGATAATTAAAACCTTGGAAATGTTTTGATTTGAATGGTGAAAATATGTTATATTTTGAATATTGTAAGTCTGAATTATTTCCATTAGGTTCACGATGTGTTGGATAGTTACTATCATGCCGGTCACATTTTTAGGGATGTAACACTCCGTCACGGAGATTTGTAGCTTCTTAGGATTGGTAGGATATTATCGTCGTTTTATCCAAGATTTTTCTCAGTTAGCCGCCCCTCTTACACAACTGACTAAGAAAGGAGTAAAGTACCAGTGGGATGACGCTTGTGAAAAAAGCTTCCAAGAACACAAGAAAAGGTTAATCTCTACATCTATATTGGTATTACCCTTAGGACCTAGAGGTTTTACAGTATACTGTGATGCATTGAGAGTGGGGTTAAGAAGTGTCCTCATACAGCATAGCCAGGTAGTGGCATATGCATCGAGATAACTTAAGAAACATGAACAAAACTACCCTACCAACGATCTGGAGATTGTAGTAGTAGTTTTCACCTTAAAGATATGGCGACATTATCTATACGGAGAAACCTGCGAAATCTACATTGACCATATGAGTCTGAAATATATTTTTGATCAAAAAGACCTGAACCTGAGGCATAAGAGATGGGTAAAATTACTAAAAGATTATGATTGCAACATTCTTTACCACCCAGGTAAAGCGAACATAGTGGCAGATACTTTGAGTCGAAAATCTATGGGTAGTCTAGCCCATATAGTATTGACAAGAAGAACATTAATCCAAGAACTACAGAAACTGAGAACAAAAGGTGCTACTCTCGAGATTACAAGGATAAGATCATTTTCAGCCTATGTCAGGGCTAGATCTTCCCTTGTAGACCAGATACGGATGTCCCAGATGGAGGATCCTAAGCTTGTCCAAATTATAGAAAAGGTAAAAAGTGGTGAAGTGAATAGTTTCAAACTCGACGATGCAGGAGCCTTGCGTTTTGAACAATGGTTATATGTACCAAATATTGGAACTCTTAGACGAGACATCATGGAGGAAGGCCATAATGCCGCATATGCCGTACATCCAGGTACCACCAAGATGTATCAGGATCTGAAATAAATTTACTGATGGAAAGGAATGAAACGAGACGTAGCAGAGTTTGTATCTCATTGTTTAACCTATCAACAGGTTAAGGCCGAGCATCTAAAGCTGGGAGGCTCGTTATAACAGTTGGAGATTCCTGAGTGGAAATGGGAATGAGTGATGATGGACTTTGTCAATGGTTTACCTCATTCCACAGGAGGTTATGACTCAGTATAAGTCATTATTGACCGACTAACCAAGTTAGCACACTTCATTTTAGTCAAAATCACTTACAACATGGCGACATTGGCACAATTATATATTAAGGAAATAGTCAAGCTGCATGGAGTACCCATATCTATCATTTTTGATAGAGGTCCTCAATTTACCTCTCATTTCTGGAGGAGTTTTCAAGAGGCATTAAGTACTCGAGTGGACCTCAGTACCTCTTTTCATCCACAGACAGACGGGCAGTTAAAGCGGATGATTCAGACGCTAGAGGACATGTTACGAGCTTGTATCCTAGATTTTAGTGGTAGCTAGGAGAAGCATTTATATCTCTTAGAGTTTGCATATAACAACAGCTACCAGACCACTATTGGGATGACACCCTATGAGGCCTTGTACTGGAGACGTTACAGATCTCTAATCGATTGGTTCAAGGTAGGTGAAGTGAAAGTGTTAGGATCCAATTTGGCCCAGGATGCCCGAACCAAGGTTAAGACAATCCAGGATATGATACGAGCAGCTCAAAGTAGACAAAAAGCATACGCCGACCGCAGATGACATGATTTAGAGTTCTCAGTCGGTGATATGATATTCCTAAAAGTCTCTCCAATGAAAGGTATGTTGAGATTCAGAAGGAAGGGAAAGTTGAGTGTTAAGTACATTGGGCCTTATGAGATTTTAGAGAAAGTGGGAAAAATAGCTTATCGGCTCGCCCTACCTATGGAACTGGAAGGGATTCACCCTATTTTTCACATATCTATGCTAAGGAAGTACCTTCCTGATCCTTCTCACATACTTCACCCTTCTACAATGATTCTATCATAGTAGATGAGAACTTATCATACGAGGAGATACTAGTAGCTATCCTTGATAGTCAAGTAAAGAAACTTCAGTCTAAGGAGATTCCATCGGTTAAGGTACTATAGCGGAATCAGACTCACGAAGAAGCCACATGGGAAGTCGAGGTTGATATGCGTTTTAGATATATGTATCTTTTCACGAATTGAGGTAATTTAAATTCGGGGGACCAAATTTCTTAAAGATGGTGATAATGTAATACTCGTAAAAAATAAAATATAAATGTATGTTTGCAAACTACAGTTACTATTCTAGTGTATGGTAGTATTCATCTATATAATACTATTCATGTATACGATACTGTACACATATATAATTGAAATACTGGATGTGGTTTGGTTATAAGATAAAAATAGAAAGAAGTTCGTATGAAAAAATGACGTTTTATGTGAGAAAATACCGTCAAGGAATAAAACGAAAGGACTGAATTGAAAAGAAACTTAAAGGTTTAAGGTGAAAGAATAATTTTTCCTTTAAATTCTCAATAGTAAAGCAGCCTTCGACTTTTCCTTGATTGCACAGTAAACTAAATAATTAATATACACTGTAAATTGAATTAGTAATATTGAGGAAGCACTTAGCATGGCGAGCCAGTATTTAGAGCAGTGTACTTAGTTGATACAGAGTCAGGCAACCTTGTTGGATGAGTTTTGGCGCATGATGGACTGCTACGTGGATTCCATGGATAAACATGTTGGTCTTATGATTGACTACGATGAGACCCAGCCCCCAGATCATCCCTTAGGCTAGGGTTTTTTATATGGATTGATTATACATTTAGGATTGGCTGTAATACTTTTTTCTTTATATGAGATCTTGATGTTCATTCTTATTTTTATTCATTATTGTTGGAATGTTAGTTAGAGTACTATGTTTATTCATTATTGTTGGAATGTTTGCTAGATTGCTGACACAGGTTTTCAAACTTAGGCAATGAATTTTGTAATTTTAATTAAAAAAAAGTAATGGATTAGGGGAGGATTTCTAGGACAGATTTGTTTCACCTCTAATTAGGGATGGAAAACATTGGTCTCTGATGGATAAGTTAGGGATGAATAAAACCTTTCCCTAATTACGGATGAAAAAAAATCTGTCAATGATTAGGAATTTAGTCCCAAATCAGAGATGGATCATCCTGCTCCCGAGTCCGTCCCAAACCTGGGATGAAATTTTTCGTCTCACATTTGAGACGGCTAGGATCCATCTCAGATATTCTAAGAAGGAATTGTTTTCATCTAGGATGGAATTATTTCACCTCAGAAATTTGAGACAGGTCATTTATCTATCATAGAAATTAGGAACGACCACATCAGTGATGGGTTAAAATCCGTCTTTGATTCCGCCCCTGACATATCTGTCTATATTTTTCTTATAGTGACATAGGAACATATATGAGCTTAAAGCATCAAGAATTCAGGTGAATAATAACGCAAAAGTAATGCTCCTTACAGACATCACTTTCAAACGTGCTTCCACTTTGGCAGAAGACTCAACCTCCTGAAGCTCATTGTGGACAACTCCATGACTCCCACTTTGCTGAACTTGATAGCCTACGAGACGTGTTCGGATTTTCAAAACCACTATGAGATCGGCTCCTATGTGGCCTTCTTGGATTCTCTGATTGATCATTTGAAGGATGTGAAAGAGCTAGGAAAGCTGGGATACTCAACAATGCACTTGGAGCGATGAAGAAGTAACGGAGCTCTTCAACAACATAAGCACCGACTTGGTGCTTGATGCAGCAAAAACATATGAGAACGTAACCAACTAACCCACAAGATAATAAATATAACTAACAAACTCCTATCTAAATAAACAAGACTGAAATATCCTTGTCATAAATTTATTACATATCAGAATCTGTCTAGAGTGATCTTGATGAAAATCGATTATTCCATAGAAAGTTGACGTAGCTATAAATCAAATCTGTTATTTTAAAAAAAATTGATGAGCACCCAATTTGAAATTTCTTTTACATTTAAATGGAAAATGAAGAATTCACTCATCATTTTGAAAACATAAAGCAAGAGAGACTGCGTGAGGAAATAAAGAGGAAATGAAATGGGGGAAACAAGGGATACCGAAACTTATAGCAATGATGTCTCGATTGTACCAAGGGATTTGATCGCCACCACTAAAGAATGAATCGATGGAGCTGAATAACTTGCCCATTGTGGATTCCATTTTGGAGATCGTGAAAACTCGCTATCAGTGCTACTGCAATTAAACTTAAACATGCAGAAATAGATGAAGAGAGTTCCTATTTATACTTTCGGGCTATTGCAATTTATTTTTCAATTTAAACAAAAGAAACCAAGCAGGACACAAGAAAATCCAAAAATTAAACTCATAAGAGTGACAAAATTCCAACACTTGCTTGTAATTCTATTAACTTCTAATTTTTAATACTTGCAACTCAACCATAAACAATTTAAATATTCAAATCAATCATAATTAAAACAAAATGTACAATTATTTAACTGCTTAAAAGTTCATAAATGGATTTAGACAAAAACATTAGTTTAACATTAAATTTTTTTTAACCTTTTAGAAAGAAACACCTAAGATAAATTACTAAAAAACTTCCAATATAATAAAAAATTATATAATTATAAAAACATGAGATGTAATGGAGGCTCAGGTAAATAAAATATATACAAAGAAAATTAAAATTAAAAAGAACAAAAGTTGAGGTTGGCCCTCACCTTACCTCACTTGACCTAATTTGGCATAGGGTCAAAAAAGTCTTACTAAAATTGAGTTGATTTTTTATGCTTAGCGCTTTAGCCTTATTTTTTATTATTTATTTATTTTTATAGAGTTTAATAGGCCAACTTGTAGAATTTAGCTCATTTTGATAATTCTACACAAAAGTAGTTATTATTATTATTATTATTATTATTATTATTATTATTATTATTATTATTATTATTATTATTATTATTATTATGGTCCGAGCATAGTTTTCCAGTAGGATATTTAAAGTGCTAAGGTCTCTTGACAACTCGATGTTAAGAACTTGTCTATTTATGATCATTCTTTTTTATATGACTTTGAGATCTCTCAGCCGGAATCTGTCTACTGGCTTAATGTGTGTATAGATTCTTAGTCTCATAGCCACACTCTTACTTGGTATCAGAGCCTTGAGGACAAAAGGAGAAGGATCATAAGGTATGATAGTAGGCAGAGAGTAGGAAAGACCTCTACTCAATTATGGAGACTTCTACCGAATCTACCATCGAACCTGTCCAACTTTCCTTTTCTATCTCTAGTCCACCCTCCTGTATAAAAACTCTCTCCGAAAAAATTGACAACCTAGTTGGAGTCACTCATCTTCTTGAAAATATCAGGGTAGACAAAACACATCTTCCTCTAATGAATCTGTACAACCTTTATCATCGTGACAAATCCACTGTTCATAGACTACAATAGCTCATCCACCGGTAGTCGCCCCTTGTCAAGGAGTATGTTCAAAGCTCTCGGATGGACCAGTGTGGACTCCGCTCCACCTTTCAGGAGCAATATGTAACTTCTGGAAATTTCCACTGATTTAATTAATCTTTGAAAAATACAAGGTTACTCTCACATCCACTTTGGCGCTGTAAGACTTTGCTCACCCTCCATAGAAGAAAGGGGATTCCTGCTACAGCCAGGATTGCTCTTCTCAATTCCAGCTACACCAAATACCAAGACACACTTATAAAAATGGTCCTGACCTCCTTAAGTACAGGATTCGTCATTCTAACCATCGCACCAGATTTTAATGTTAGACTAGATGATCCTACCCTTCCTGTAATACCCGCTACATTTTTAAGTTATAAGT
Source organism: Biancaea sappan (assembly GCA_037074585.1). Classification (NCBI taxonomy): domain Eukaryota; kingdom Viridiplantae; phylum Streptophyta; class Magnoliopsida; order Fabales; family Fabaceae; genus Biancaea; species Biancaea sappan. The sequence goes on from CM073496.1 coordinate 64,111,193, forward strand.
ATTCAAGAATTATGATAAATTTATTTTGGAGAAAATAATTTTCCTATCTATTTAATTTTTGTATGCTTGTTTATGCATATTGTTGAAAATACGGATTTTCATTTATAGATTGCATAAATTGTGAGATATGATGGATGTTATGATATGAAATTTATCTCTTGAATAAAATATGGCTTGAGCATAAGTGGAATCTGAAAGAAACTGAGAGAAAAATGACTCAGTTGCCTCGTGATTGCACGGTAAAATGCATAATGCCAAACTGATTATTAAAGTGCATAGTAAACTGAATTGTTAAAGTGCATAGTAAACTAAATTATTAAAGTGCATAGTAAACTAAATTATTAAAGCACATAGTAAAATAAATATTTTATTAGCACATAGTACCCTGACTTCTCCTATAAATAGGCCCTTCCATTTCACTTCTAAACTCTCACCTTCAGTTTCTCTTCTCTCATCTCCTCAAAACTTATCTTGCTCCGACGTTAGGGCTCTGAAATTCTAGGTCTTTCTTCCTTAGCCTAGATCCAAGGTAAGGATACTATACCCTTTTCTATATCTTTCAGATTTTAGAAGTTATTTTTTTAAGTATGCTCTATCGTTGCAGCTTTGGCTGATCTTCCACATCAAAAAAACTGTCCTTAGCTACCTATATGTTATTTTGATTCTTTGATTACCAAAATAGAATGTAAACTGTGAAGAATACATGTTTAGGAAAGTTCTGGCTAAGGAAAGACCTGGTTCTAAGTGTGTCCATTGTGACCCTCCACTCTTTCTTGAGAACTTATCTGGTGTACTCTTTTACATATTGTATTCTCTATTTCTGGTATGAATAGTAACTGTACATATAAATAGTGATCATATGTATAAATAGTATCTATACGTATAAATAGTAATCATACGTATAAATAGTATTTTAGTACAAAAGCAATCCTAATTTTTTATATCTGATCTTCATGAAAATCTCTATAGCGGAACCTGAAATCCAGGTACGTACTCTTCTCTGTAGCAACTCAGAAAAGTGACTTTGATACATAATCTATGTGAGTGGATGATCTTGCTAACTGATTTTATTTACTTTTATTCTAAGTATAATACAAATCTCACCTCATATCGCAATTAGATTCCCCATTTAATAATGATAGCTAGATAATCAAATTTATTATTATGTTGATGATAATTATGATTGCAAATATATACACATCGAATGGTTGAGGGCTTGACCCAAGATACCAATGCATGAAATTATACACATGAAATGGTTGAGGGCTTTATTTCTCAAGATACCAATGCATAGAACTATATACATGGAATGGTTGAGGGCTTGATCCCCCAAGATACCAATGCATGTAATGATTGAGAATATACATACAATGGGAACTGAATTCCTAAATATAAAATACAGGGGTATAGAAACCCTGAATATGAAAATAACTGTTCTTATTGTGATTATGATTATAGTATTTGTACTTGTGACATATTTATTATTGCACAGTCATTTAGTCACTGAGTTTTGATGAACTCACATTCTCTATGAACATTTTTTTAGATATAGTGGATGAGAACAAAGGAAATCCACAGGAGGAATAGTATTCCATGAGGATACTTTCCACATTATCTAGAGGGCTTATAAATCCAAAAGCTTAGGAATGCTCTGTAATCTATATAGGTCACCTAGGCTTAGAAAATTGTATCATAATATATGATATTTGGCTTGTGTATACTGTTTCACTATGTTGAACTTTTTTATATGTATATATGTAAAAATATCTTTCTTGAAAAATTATGTTATGCATTAGTATTGATCAGAGATTTTATGGGATACCATAGAGGTATACCCTTGAGTTTATAGAGTTACTCACATGCCCTAAATTAGGATGTGACAATTTTGGTATCAGAGGTCAGTTTTTAAGTCCCCGATAGATTACAGAGCAAAGTATTCTTTGTGGGCCCTTTTCCATTGTCGTGAGCCGTGGTATGATCATAGGATTAGGTTCCATAAAAGATCTTATAAAGTATAGTGTCTTTTGTTTTTATAACTTATTCCTTGGTGGGTTAATATGAAGTAATCTTGTTTGATCTGAGAAGTATTTTTTCTTTGTGTCGACTTTTGACTCTATGATGTCAGAGGGATCCTCAAATCATAACGAGTATGTAGGCTTAGGGAGGACTTTAATTCCACCAGTTAATATGCAGGACAACCCTTCTGACCATGTAGATAGTTTGCATGCTCCAAATATTGAAGGTTCAACTGGTGGTTGGGCAGAGGGAGCTGGAGTTGCCCAATAGATTGACGCCCACTGTTGTTATGCAGATGTTTAGCCTGATGAACGATCAGTTATATCATATAGAGGAAAAGCAGGGAGAACGAGCAAAACCTATTGACACACCAAAGGTTCCTCTTGCTATTGAGACCAAACAGGCTGGAGAAGGCACAATTAAAGATGTGAAAATGTCTGAGTTCCTAAAGATGATGCCATCCATTTTCACCGGCGAAGATCCTAATGAGGACCCGCAATGATTTCTGGATGATTGCAAGGCAATTTGTGATGCTTTGGGTGTTCTGATGCACGAAGAGTAAAGTTTGTCTCCTTTCAACTAAAAGGGAGAGCTGGTAAATGGTGGAAGGCCTAGAAGAATGGGAGAACCCAAAGTGCACCATTATTTACATGGGCGAAATTCCCGAAAATGATTATCAATGAATTCCTTCCAAAAAGTGTTCGATCCTCTAGAGTAAGAGACTTTTTGTATTTGAAATAGGGATCCATGAAGGTAGATGAATACAATGCCCAGTTTATTAAGTTGGCAGAATATGCTCCGTAAATGGTGCCTACTGAAGAGGCTAAAGTGGAGAAGTTTGTGGAAGGTCTTCGCGATTCTATTTATTCGTAGGTAGGTCCGAATATGGTTAATTATAACTCTTATTCTACCGTTGTTGATACTGTACATAGAATGGAAAAGAGGTAGAATAAGAAGGAAGAATTTACAAACAAAAAGAGGTCTAGAGACAGGAGGTATTTTAACCAAGGAAGGAACTCAGAAACCTCGAAGCCTTCCACCACTTCACAGCATGTTTCGATTGCATCATCTAAACCCACATTCTCCACGGCTAGTGCAGCTAAGCCTCACTCAGAATATAGATGTCACGACCCGTTTTCTAGGCACATGACTGGCACAATGATGAATATCCCATCACTGTAAGCCTTTCGATAAATTCTACCCACAAGTAAAATTATTTAGTTATTTATCTCCATGTTATCAAAATAGTCATTCCTCAATAAATACGAAGAAAATATATTAAATTTTCTTATTTAAAAATCATAGAGATAAGTTGCATATAATAATAGCTCCTCAATACAAAATACATTATTATACTAAAATACAAGCCAAATACCAAACCCCTGACTTAGATGTCCTAAACGGTTACAGAGCAACATAATCTATAACAAAGGAGGGGCCTACCCGACAGCGGGAAGGTCCAAAGTGATCTACTCCTCTAGTGGATGTTCTTCACTGGCAACCTGATCTGAACAAAAAAATTGTACGGAGAGTGTGAGCTTTTAAACTCAGTGAGCGAATCGGCCTCACGTTAATAAAATTCAAATACATCGCCAGTCATGCAAGTATATCCGAAGGCTCAAACTTAACCAATAGATATAGTTAGAAATTACATACAAGAGATAAAAATCTATCCAATTCAACAAACGTTACTAGTACTCATTGATAGCAATATATCCCGGAGAGCGCACATAGGCCGGCTCACCAATTCTGTATATTTTCGCCATGACACACAACATCATCCTCTTAGCTAGGGCGCCTCACGGATCTGTTACCGATCCGGGCTATATCCCTACTAAAGGAATCGTTGTCTCCACACTCGTTGGTCAAGACACCCTTTAAACCAGGTTTTCCACCTTGCCTTGAGATGAGGTACTGTTCCGCTCAATCACAATCAATAGTACAATATTTCATATCATAATCAGAAGCACAATATAATATTCATCCATATAACAGGTATAGTATACAACTATACTATAGGTTTATAAACCACAAATCAAGATAACAATTAAACTGTTTTTGAAAAGATTCAAACTTCACATCATCATGAGATACTTATTTCATTTTATCCATACTTCTGGATTAATTATCTCCCCAGATTTGCCATTCTGAATCCAGTTTACCCCTATGAATCTTGGGAGTGTCCTACGACATACTTTTTATCACCAGTAATGCTAAAACTCTATTAAAACGGGGTCATTTCACTCACCTGGATTCCGTACGAGTATCACTTCTCTAAGTCGTTACGGACAAGAATATTCAGGTGAATTTCAGTGTTCCGCTATGGAGATTTTCATGAAAGATTAGAGAAAATAAGTTAGGATTGTTTTTGTATAGATACTGTTCATGCATACGGTTACTGTTCATACATACGATTACTGTTCATATGTACTATTACTGTTCATACATACGGTTACTATTCATACCAGAAATAGAGAATACAATCTGTAAAACAGTACACCAGGTAAGTTTCCAGGAAAGAGTGGAGGGTCACAATGGACACACTTAAAAACCAAGTTTTTCCTTAGCCAGAACTTTCCTAGACATTTATTCTTCACAGTTTACATCCTATTTTGGTAATCAGAGAATCAAAATAATATGTAGACAACTAAGGACAATTTTTCTGATGTGGAAGATCAGCCAAAGCCGCAATCACAGAGCATACTTAAGAAAGAATAATATCCTTACCTAAGCAGAAAAGGAAAAGCCCAAAATCTCAAAGGTCTAACGTCGGAGCAAGAGAAACTTAAGGAGAGAAGAAGAGAAGTTGAAGGTGTGAGTTTAGAAGTGATATGGAAGGGCTTATTTATAGGAAAAGTCAAAGGTACTATTTGATACTATACGCTAATAAAATATTCAATTTACTATTCATAAAAGTGACATTTCTAATAAAAAAATTCACGCGTTAATCATTTACTGTTACTGTGCAAAATGCGGAGGCGGCTTGAATTATTGGTTACTATTGAAACTTAAAGGGAAAACTATCCTTTCATCTTAAACCTTTAAGTTTCTTTTCAAATCAGTCCTTTCATTATAGTCCCTGAGGGTATTTTCACATATAAAACATCATTTTTTCCTACAAACTTCTTTCTAGTTTTCTCTTATGACCAAACCACATCTAGTACTTGACATTTTGATTGTATAAATAAATAGTACCATATACGTAAATAGTATTTGTCACATCCCAAAAATTGAGCATGTGAAAAGATACTACTCATTTGATAAAATTCTCAAACATACGTTATTTACATATATTCTGTAAGGTTTTACATTCAACCTTAATCATTCATTCCACACTACAGAATTATATTCATCTGATAAGTAAATATAGACATACATAGTCTGATATTTCTATCTCATCGCAAGCCTAGGAGACCTATAGAAAGTACAGAGCGTTCCTAGTATCCACATTAATAAGTACTGGTATCCCACCAGACAGAAATAGAGGATAATTCCAAGGGGCTTCTATTCTTCAAACGGATACTCTTGTTCTTTGTTTTCTGTATCTGAAAAAATAATCATAGGGAGTGTGAGTTTATTTAAAAACTCAGTAAGTAAATAATTGTACTATATAAAATATCAAAAGTACAAATACCACATTTACTCATATAATTAATTGTTTTATACATCGAGTAGTATGAGACTCTAACCCTTTCAAACTCATGAATAAGATCTCATCGGTATACACCGAGTAGTATGGGACTCTAACCCTTTCAACTCGTGTATAGGTTTCATAGATATGCACTGAGTAGTATGGGACTTTAACCCTTTCAAACTCGTGTATGAGCTTTCTTAGATATACACCGAGTAGTATGGGACTTTAACCCTTTCAACTCATGTATAGGTTTCATAGATATGCACTGAGTAGTATGGGACTTTAACCCTTTCAAACTCGTGTATGAGCTTTCTTAGATATACACCGAGTAGTATGAGACTTTAACCCTTTCCAACTCGTGTATTAGATCCCGTAGATCTTTACTCATTGACAAGATAGTGAGAATTTATCACATAATACAATTGTCATGAAATAAAATAATTTCTACATACTCTTATTTCTACCGATCATCATATACTCCCATATGAAAAATTGATTGCTTATTATCCAAATAATATTGTAAATGGGACTTATATTGTACTTTGACTAGTAATATCAAATTAGCTGAGCAAGGTTATTCACTCACCTTGATGTTTGTCCAAGTTTACCCTGTTCCACACTAGAATTTGTGTAGGAAAATTTTCTAGTAAAATATATTACAAGGAAACATAAGAAAGGAAACAAAATCACGAAAATACGCAAAATTTTCTGATTGCTACAGTAACAGTTTGCTATAGTAACGGTTCGCTACAGTGTCGGTTCGCTACAGTAACGTTGACTGCTACAGTACGTTGACTGCCGACACTACAGTAACTGCTACAGTACTCGAAGAAAATTTCCCGAAATCTGGTCGCTACAGTAACTCGAGTTTTGCAGAAGTTTTTGCAGAAATTTCTCACAAATTCATCCTTTCCTTTCTTGTTTCAAAACCAGAATTTCAACTCTTTTAACCGATTATAACTCAAATATAACTTCTAAAACAACTGAGATTCACGAATTATCATCAAAATCTTCAAGAACAAAACTTACTCTAATCTTACATATAAACTTAGATTTAAGGAAAATAACGAGATTAAAGCTTACCTTTGATCCTTACAAAGCTTTTGAACCGAACAAATAATTGAACTTCTGAAGATCAAGGAAAGGATTTGAGAAGAAAATGAAGAACTGAGAGAGAAAATGAAGTTACTGTTCCTTTTGCTTCGCTTCAGAATCGAATTATGAGAAGTTACTATTGAAGTTTTATATTAAATATTTCTAATGGGTTATTGAATAACCCATGGGTATCCATAACCCAACATCCAAACCCATCCAGTCAATTTACAATAAATGGATTAATTGACCATTCTTAAACCACTTTTCCATGAATTTCACCATTCTTAGAATATATCCCACGTGGTGCAAATATTCAGTCCAGTCATTTAACTCAATTTTCATAAATAATATTCAAAGAGAACAATTAAATATGAAAATTAAAAATGACCAAAATAAATAACTAAAGTAACGTTGTGAAATTCTAAAATACTCTTAAGCGAATTATATTATGAAATTAACGGGTATTACAGTATTATATGGGTGAATAGTGCCGTATACTGAAATAGTAACAGTAGTTTGTAAACACGCATTTATATTTTATTTTTCATGGATATTACAATAGAGGTGGTTACAGTTCTTCAAGCAGGGGTGGTTCTCAAGCAGGTAGAGGGAAACCTCAATGTCCTGAGTGTGAAAAATTTCATTTTGGAGAATGTCTCAGGAAAATAGGAACATTAAGTTATTTTTATTGCAGATATGAAGGGCACTTCAGGAGGGAATGCCCTCAACTTACTTCTGAATTTGGTCAAGCATCCATTCTTCTGTTTCACACCCAACCGGGAGTTACTCCAGTTGCTTGTGCATCGACCACTTCTACTGGAGGAAGCTTTGGGAGAGGATCTGGTAGAGGCTAAGGAGGTTGTGGGCAGTAAGCAGCTAGTAGAGGAACTGCTAGAGTATATGCCTTGACTCGACAAGATGCCCAGGCATCTAATTTTGTTATTACAGGTACTTTATTAGTTGGCGCTTTAGCTACACATGTATTATTTGACCCTGGTTCTACACATTCGTATGTATCACCTCTATTTGCCAAGAGGTTCGAGTCTGAGCCAGTTATACTGGATGAACCATTTCTGGTAGCTATACCGATGGGGGAAGCCCTAGTAGTTAGATCTGGATATCGTTCTTGTAAGGTAACTGTTAAGGACATAGAGACAGAGGTAGATCTCATGCTTTTTAGTATGACAGACTTTGATGTGATCTTAGGCATGGATTGGTTATCCTCATGCCATGCTATATTGAATTGTCATGATAAGACCATTTCTTTTAGTATACCGAGTGGACATAATTTCATATTTCAGGGAGACCGAAGTAAGGTGCCCTGTAACATAATATCTATGTTAACCGCCTTACGTATGTTACGAAAAGGTTGTCATGAATTTCTGGCCTTTGTTAAAGATACAGACAAAGAGGAACAAAGTCTTGAACAAATACCAGTAGTTAGTGAATTTCCAAATGTATTTCTAGAAAATCTACCTGGTTTACCACCAGAGAGGGATATTGAATTTAATATTGAATTGGTTTCGGGTACTAGACCAATATCAATTCCTCTTTACCGTATGGCACCCGCTGAGTTGAAAGAGCTTAAAGAGCAATTACAAGACCTGCTGGATAAGGGGTTTATCCACTCAAGTTTCTCACCTTGGGGTGCCCAGTACTCTTGTAAGGAAAAAAGATGGCTCTTTAAGATTGTGCATAGATTACCGTTAGTTAAAAAAAGTCATGGTAAAGAATAAATATCATTTACCAAGAATTGATAACTTGTTTGATCAACTTCAGGGGGCACAATGCTTCTCAAAGATAGATTTGAGATATGGTTATCATCAACTGAAAATTAAGGAGGAAGACATATCCAAGACCGCTTTTCAGACGGATAAGGGTATTATGAATTTTTCGTAATGTCATTTGGGTTCAATAATGCACCAGCAGCATTTATAGACCTTATGAACCGAGTGTTCAAACCTTTCCTTGATAGATTTGTGATCATCTTCATTGATGACATTCTGGTTTACTCCAAGAGTCTGGAGGATCATACAAAACATTTGAGGATGGTACTGCAAACTTTAAGGGAACATCAGTTATATGCTAAGTTCTGAAAATACGAATTCTGGATGAGTCAAGTAACATTCCTGGGGCATGTAATTTCCCAGGAAGGTGTTAATGTAGATCCAAGTAAGATTGAAGAAGTAAAGCAGTGGCCTAGATCAACAACTGTATCTGAAGTTTGGAGTTTCCTTGGCTTAGCGAGGTATTACTGTCACTTTGTCAAGAATTTCTCTAAGTTGGCTCTTCCACTGACTAAGTTGACTAGGAAGAATGTTAAATATGTTTGGGATGATACTTGTGAGAAAAGTTTCTCTATGTTGAAGAACTGTCTGACTTCGACACCAGTTCTGGTTCTGCCATCGAGACGAGGGGGTTATACTGTATATTGTGATGCTTCGAAGGTAGGATTGAGATACGCGTTAATGCAACACGATAAGGTCATTGCTTATGGCTCTCGACAGCTTAAAAAGTATGAACTTAATTATCCCACTCACGATCTAGAGATGGCAGCTATAGTGTTTGCTTTAAAGATTTGGAGGCATTACTTATATGGGGAAACATGTAAGATTTTCACGAATCATAAAAGCCTTAAATATATCTTCGAACATAATGATCTCAATCTAAGGCTATGGAGATGGATGGAACTCCTAAAGGATTATAACTATACCATTCTCTACCATCCAGGGAAGGCAAATATAGTAGCAGATGCCCTTAATCGGAAGTCAATGGAAGTCTAGCTCATATTACCACAGTAAAGAGGTCTTTGATTCAAGAATTGCATGACTTAGAGGCTAGTGGGGTATTCTTCGAGATTACTAAGTCAGGTGCTTTCTTGGCTCACTTGACGGCTAAATCCCCCTTGTAAAAAGGGTGAAGGCAACATTGGAGAATGACGCCGAAATGGTTAAAACTAGAAAGAAGGAGAATGGAGGTTTAGTACAGGGTTTTTCAGTAGATGAGGAATGTGTGTTATGGTTTAACGAGAGGTTGTGTATTCCAAACATTGAACCCTTGAAGCAAGAGACTTCACAAGAAGCTTACAGAGTACTATATATTGTTCATCCTGGTGCCAACAAGATGTATCAGGACTTGAAACAAGTTTATTGTGGGAGGGCATGAAGCGAGATGTGACTGACTTTGTCGCTCGATGCTTGACATGTCAGTAGATCAAATCTGAACATCAGAGACCACCTGGGTTGATGCAGAGGCTTGAGGTTCCCGAGTGGAAATGGGAACGGATTACTATGGACTTCATGGTGGGTTTGCCTCGATCTTTGATTGGGTACGAATCTATATGGGTTATTGTGGATCGACTTAATAAGTTGGCACATTTCCTTCTTGTTCATACCATCTACAGTGTGGCAAAACTTAGTTGACTATACGTGAAGGAGATAGTAAAGCTCCATGGCGTACCAGTGTCTATCATATCAGATCGACGACCCCAGTTCACTTTCCGATTCTGGAAAACTTTTTAGAAAGCTTTGGGCACTAGAGTGGACTTGAGCACAGCTTTTTACCCTCATACTAATGGTTAGTCTGAGAGGACTATTCAGACCTTAGAGGATATGCTGAGAGCATGTGTGATAGATTTTGGTGGTAGATGGGAAGACCACTTGTCACTTATTGAATTTGCTTATAACAATAGTTATAAAGCTAGAATTAAAATGGCTTATTTCGAGGCACTATATGGGAAGCGATGTCGATCTCCTATTGGTTGGTTTGAACTAAGTGAACCTAAAATGGTAGGACCTGAGATGATATAGGAGGCCATGGATAAAATTAAGCTAATCAGGGAGAGGTTATTAGCCACTCAGAGTAGGCAAAAGTCATATGCAGACAACCGACGACGTGACCTAGAGTTTTCTATTAGTGATATAGTTTTCTTACGAATCTCACCGATAAAAAGAGTAATGAGATTCGGAAGGAAAGGGAAGCTTAGTCCAAGATATATTGGTCCTTATGAGATTATAGAGAGAGTGGGTAATGTGGCATACCGCCTAGCCTTACCTTCGAACCTAGAGGGTGTACACCCAGTATTTCATGTATCGATGCTACGTAAGTATCTTCCTGACCTCTCTCACGTCATTCAGCCACAAGACGTACAGTTTAATGAGACTCTTATCTATGAAGAGGTGCCAGTAGCCATCCTCGATAGGCAAGTCAAGAAACTTCGCACCAAGGAGATTCCTATTGTCAAAGTTCTGTGGAGGAATCATTCTCACAAAGAGGCCACGTGGGAAACAGAGGATGAGATGTGGACGAAATATCCACACCTATTCGAATCATGAGGTAAGTTTTCAAATTTGGAGGACAGAATTCTTTTAATGGGGTAGAATGTAATACCCGCTATATTTTTAAGTTATAAGTATTCAAGAATTACGATAAATTTATTTTGGAGAAAATAATTTTCTTATCTACTTAATTTTTGTATGCTTGTTTATGCATATTGTTGAAAATGGAGATTTTCATTTATAGATTGCATAAATTGTGAGATATGATGGATGTTATGATATCAATATTTATCCCTTGGATAAAATATGACTTGAGCATAAGTGGAATCTGAAAGAAACTGAGAGAAAAATAACTCAGCTACCTCGTGATTGCACAGTAAAATGCATAATGCCAAACTGAATTATTAAAGTGAATAGTAAACTGAATTATTAAAGTGCATAGTAAATTAAATTATTAAATAAACTAAATTATTAAAGTGCATAGTAAACTAAATTATTAAAGTGTATAGTAAAATAAATATTTTATTATCGCATAGTACCCTGACTTCTCATATAAATAGGCCCTTCCATTTCACTTTTAAACTCACACCTTCAGTTTCTCTTCTCTCATCTCGTTAAAATTTCTCTTGCTCCGACGTTAGGGCTCTAAAATTCTAGGTCTTTCTTCCTTAACCTAGATCCAAGGTAAGGAAACTATGCCCTTTTTTATGTCTTTCAGATTTTAGAAGTTATTTTCTTAAGTATGCTCTATGGTTACGACTTTGGCTGATCTTCCACATCAAAAAAATTGTCCTTAGCTACCTATATGTTATTTTGATTCTCTGATTACTGAAATAGAATGTCAACTGTGAAGAATACATATGTAGGAAAGTTCTGGCTAAAGAAAGACCTGGTTCTTAAGTGTGTCCATTGCGACCCTCCACTCTTTCCTAAGAACTTAGCTGGTGTACATTTTTACATATTGTATTCTCTATTTTTTGATATGAATAGTAACCGTACATATGAATAGTATCTGTACGTATGAATAGTATATGTATGTATAAATAGTGATCATATGTATGAATAGTATCTATACGTATAAATAGTGATCATACATATGAATAATATTTTGATACAAAAGTAACCCTAACTTTTTATATCTGATCTTCATAAAAATCTCCGTAGCGGAACCTGAAATCCAGCTACATACTCTTCTCTATAGTAACTTTAAAAAGTGACTTGGATACGGAATCTATGTGAATGGATGACCTTGCTAACCGATTTTATTTACTTTTATTCCAAGTACAATATAAATCCCACCTTATATCGCAATTAGATTCCCTATTTAATGATGATAGCTAGATAATCAAATTTATTATTATGTTGATGATAATTATGATTGCAAATATATACACATGGAATGGTTGAGGGCTTGACCCAAAATACCAATGCATGAAATTATACACATGGAATGATTGAGGGCTTGATCCCCTAAGATACCAATGCATGTAATGATTGAGAATATACATACAATGGAAATTGAATTCTTGAACATAAAATACAGGGGTATAGAAACCTGAATATGAAAATAACTGTTCTTATTGTGATTATGATTATGGTATTTGTACTTGTGACATATTTATTATTGCACAGTCATTTAGTCACTAAGTTTTAATGAACTCACACTCTCTATGAACATTTTTTTAGATACAGTGGATGAGAACAAAGGAAATTTGCAGGAGGAATAGTATTCCATGAAGATACTTTCCATGTTATCTGGAGGGTTTATGAATCCAAAAGCTTAGGAATGCTTTGTAATCTCTATAGGTCACCTAGGCTTGGAAAATTGTATCATAATATATGATATTTGTCTTGTCTTTACTGTTTCACTATGTTGAACTTTTTTATATGTATATATGTAAAAATATCTTTCCTGAAAAATTATATTATGCATTAGTATTGATCAGAGATTTTATGGGATACCATAGAGGTATACCCTTGAGTTTATAGAGTTACTTACATGCTCTAAATTGGGATGTGACACTTCCTGGACTACTGATGGTCCAGGTTCAAATTGATGGAGCTGAACAAGTAGCCTCTGCCATGGCGGCTACTTTGCACCACCAGATGATTTATAGATGATAGGATCATGCTATAGATCTCAACCAACCCAACTCTACTGGTGATGCTCTTATGGTAATTGCTGCCTGAGATGATGTCCCAGCCATCATCCAGATTCTAAAGAATATTCTTCAAGCTGATATTCTCAAGTTAATGCCTCTCACATGGTTGACTAACTACGAGAAAAAACATGCCGCAAGCATACCTGTCCATACTATAGCTCCTCCAGAACACTATACTTTTAGAGATGGTACTGTTAAAACCATCTTTAAGAACCTAAAAGAAAGTCCCTCCGCTGAAAGAGAAATTTTTAGATGACCAGTAGAGTTATCTTCTTCAATTCCCAGGATCTAGGAATCTATGATGATTTCGCCGCTGCCATGCGAGAAATACATCCTGGTTGACTATGCTACTCCAGACCATGTTTTTTATGTTTCTTACATAAATGGTCATTTTATTTGGGATATAGCACCTGAAATGTGTGATCTAGACTGTGACTGCTGGATGGAAGAACTTTATTCCGACAATGATGACGTTGATCAAGGATACTATCTGAGGCGAAAACACAAAAAGAAGCCTAAGGTAAGAACAGATCATTGCTGCTTGATAACATGTATTTTCCATTTCTTTTATCCCTCATTTTAGTCCTTTTTACCTCTTTAATTTTTCCAATTCTCTAATTTTATTATATTTTGAAATTTATTGGGTATCAATTAATTATGGAGCTAATATGCTTTAATTTATAATTTTAAGAGCTTAATTGAGAAAGAGCCAATTTAATTCATATTTTTATCTTATAAAAAAATAAATATTAGAGAATTCATATGCTGAGAAGAACTCTAACAAGTGCACAAAACTATGCTTACAAGTGAAAAACAAGAAGATGCAAAAACTACAAGAACAGAGCTACTACTGCGAGGAATATATCTCCAACTCCTTACCTCTAATCACCAATCCAACCGTTGAAAACCAAGAATTATGTATGCCGAACCTGCTGTCCAAATTTGAACATGATCCAACAGTAAACGGATCTCTGGTCACAATTTTATGGTGACAACAGGAATTAAATCATTAGAGAGAAAAATACTGAGTTGGATGCTGATGTGGCACTTTTGGGTGATGAATATGCTGACTAGGACATGGGGCATACTTCAACTCCTTTTCAATGCCATGTAGTCAGAATTTAGTGGCAGAATTATTACTTTTCATTGATCAAAAAGCATTGGCAGAAATATTAATTATGCATGTCACTTTTCTGCTACTATTTGCTACTTTCCTACTGGTTTTTTGCTATTGTTTGCTATTTTCCTACTGGTTTTCTACTATTGTTTTGCTGTCCACATCATGGAAGAAGCACCAAGGAGGCATCTCAGACAAAATATTCCTTTAGGCATGTGTTAGATCAATTTTATATTGCAAAATCGAAATATTTTAGACGTAGCTGAGTCATTTTCAGATCTAAAGTTGCAACAGCATTTTTTCTTTTGTTCTTCACAGTTTTGGCTGTCATGGAGGGCTAAATACCTCTTGTAATCAGTCTTGGTCCAGGTTGGAGTTGTAATATGAGTTCCTAAGCTTTATAAGATAAGTTTTATTTACTTTATTCTAGTATTCATCTTATTCTTTAAGCCTTTGTTCTGTTATATTTATGAATGTTTCTGATTAGAGTTTCATGAACTTGACAATTAGTTTTTATTGCTTCATATGAAGATTTATCTATCATGACTGGTTGGAATGGTAGAAAGAGATGAAAATGACATATAACAATGTCTTCTTACATGATTTGATTATCTTTACTGTGGTTACAATAATATGTAGTCAGCGAAGGTTTTCTTTGATTATGTTTTAGTGTAATCTAGACTAGAAGATTTTCTAAGCTTTTTAGTTAGAAATCAAATGATAAACGAAATAAAACTTAGCATCTGAATAGAACTAGGAAGATTACATCTCGAGGAAAGATTAAGACCGGTTACATATTCTATTTTGTTAAGGATCTATTTTGTTACTGTTTTATAGTCCAGTATTTATTTTTGAATTTAATTTCATTTCTGTCAAACAACCCCCCCAATTGTGTATTTTATAACTAGTGTTTTAGTATTTGAACAATTAATTAGTGAATTAGAAACAAGGCTCCAACAGTGAAATGACCTGGGGAGATCACTATACTGCAAAATTGCCACGATTTCAATTCTGGGCGATTCAGCATCATAGTGGTGCGAACTGCTACTTTCCAAGGAGACTAAGGAGAGATCAAGACCTTTCCATGGGTAGCTTTTACTAATCCCCCTCCTAAACTTTTTAGAGATGAAATTTTCCTTGAAATCCTAGAAAGCTTAGGAATAATAGTAAACCCTGCTCCTATTGAGTCCTATAAAAAGGTAGCGGTTCCAGATCTTAAGCCTCATACCACTCTAGAAGTTCTAGTGATGATGTATACCCCAACTGGGTATGAACAAGACTTTCCTCCTTTAGAAAGAAATATTGATAACAGTACTAAGGTGACTTCTCGTCCATTTGTACCTGTAAAAGTATCCCTCTCTAGCCATAGCATTCTTGCTCTAGCTGAAGAAGTCCTCAACTGGAAAACCCAGAATGCCTCAGCTCAGAATCAAGTCCTTCACAGGATTGATTCAAAAATAGATTATCTCAGCTCAAGGCATGATAGCACTCATGTCAGGTTAGACAGACTCTCAATTTAGGTCGAACGGCTTTATGAAAATATAGATCAGCATGTCACTTAGCTTAATCTTGACCTTCAATATTTTCTTAGCCAAGGATACTTTGGTCCTGAATTCACTAAAAAAGAAAGGGAGATCAAATAGTTGAAAGATCAACTTGCCAAATAGAAGCAGATGCTATAAATCAGAGTCACTCATGTATTTATAATACTTATCCTTCCTTCAATACTCCTAAACCACCTGCATATACTTCTACCAGATATACCAACTTAACTGAGGATGATTTTTCTAAACATTTCAAAATAACTTATCAGACTTTCAAAAAGTTGAAAGATTTCCTTAAAGATCGAAGGTTCGTCCTCCACAACCACAACCAAAACCTTTATATCCCAGACCTATGCCACCCATGACAACTACCCAACCATCATCTTCCATACCTCATTCTGAACTCAGATTTCCTCCTTTAAAAATTAAGACTCTAACTTCTTCTCCACTAAGACAACCTCCACCTTCAGATAAAAGAGATAAAGGTGTTATGAAAGACCCAAAACCATTTCATCTTTATTCCAATCCTGAACCAGAATTGAACAACCTCTTAAACATTGAAACCTCTGAAAGCCTTCATTCTTTTGAACCTTATTATCGTACTTCTGACTTTAAAAGCAATCTTGCTGGTGTAACTGCTCTCTATATGGTTTCTCCTAATCAAAGACAAATAGAAGTATAAGAAGAAGAACCATATATCTATAATTGTCACGACCTATTACCTGAGCACATGACCAGCACAATGATGAATCTCCCATCACTGTAAGCCTTTCCATAAATTTTACTCGCGAGTTAGATTATTAGTAATTATTTCCATGTCATTAAAATAACCATTTCTTATCAAATAAATACGAGGAAAACATCAAATTTTTTTATTTGAAATACATAGAGATGACTTGCATATAATAATAGATCCTCATTATGAAATACATTATTATACTGAAATACAATCCAAATATACCAAACTCCTGACCTAGATGTCCTAAACGATTACATAGCAATATAATCTACAACAAAGAGGGGCCTACCCGATAGCAAAAATGTCTGAAGTAATCTACTCCTCTAGTGGATATTGTTCGTAGGTAATCTGATTTGAACAAAAAGATTTCACAAAGTGTGAGCTTTTAAAACTCAGTGAGCGAATCGGCCTCGCGTTAATAAAATTCAAATACATCACCAGTCATACAAGTATACCCAAAGGCTCAAACTCCACTAATAAACATAGTTAGAAATTACACACTAGAAGATATAAAGTCATCAAATTCATCAAACAATATTAGTACTTATCAATGGCAATATATCCTAGAGAGTGCACATAAGCTGGCTCACCAAATTTGTTTATATCTGCCATGATGCACAATCCCATCTTCTCAACTAGGGCGCCTCACGGATCTATTACTGACCTGGGCTATATCCCTATCGAGATAATCGTTGTCTTCATACTCGTTGGTCAAGGTAGCCTTTAAACCGGGTTTTTCGCCTTGCCTTGAAAGGGGGTACTATCTCACTCAATCATAATTAATAGTACAGTATTTCATATCATAATCAGAAATACAATGTAATATTCATTCATATAACATGTATCATATATGACTATATTATAAGTTTATAAACCACAAATCAAGATAACAATTAAGTTGTCTTTAGAAAAATTCAAACTTCACATCACCCTGAACTACTTGTTTTGTCTTATCCATACTTCAGGATTAATTTGAATTATCTCCTTAGATTCGCCAATCCAAATCCAATCTACCCCTATGAGTCTTAGGAGTGTTCTATGACATACTTTTTATCACCAATGATGCTAAAATCCTATTAAAATGGGGTCATTTCACTCACCTGGATTTCGTACGAGTATCACTTCTCTAAGTTGTTATGGATAAGAGTACACAGATGAATTTCAGTGTTTTGCTACAGAGATTTTCATAAAAGATTAGAGAAAACAAGTTAGGGTTATTTTCGTACAGATATTATTCATATAGATGGTTACTATTTATATATACTGTCACTATTTATACATACGGTTATTATTCATATGTACGGTTACTATTTATACATATAGTTACTATTTATATGTACAGTTACTATTCATACAAGAAATAGAGAATACAATTTGTAAAAGAGTACACCAGGTAAGTTTCCAAGAAAGAGTAGAGGGTCGCAATGGACACACTTAAGTACTAGGTCTTTCCTTAGCCAGAACTTTTCTAGACATGTATTCTTTACAGTTTACATTCTACTTTGGTAATTAGAGAATCAAAATAACATATAAGTAGCTAAAGACAGTTTTTTTGATGTGAAAGATCAACCAAAGTCGCAACCATAGAGTATACTTAAGAAAATAACTTGTAAAATTTGAAAGACATAGAAAGGGCATATTATCCTCACCTAAGTTGAAAAGGAAAGGCTCAAAATCTCAGAGGCCTACCATCGGAGCAAGAAAACTTAAGGAGAGAAGAAGAGAAATTGAAGGTGTGAGTTTAAAAGTGAAATAGAATGGCCTATTTATAGAAAAAGTCAATGATATTATTTGACACAATGCACTAATAAAATATTCAATTTACTATTCATAAAAATGACATTTCTAATAAAATAATTTAATTTACTGTGCGCTTTAATAATTTAGCTTAATGTGCAAATCGCGGAAAGACGAATACGACTGAATTATTGGTTACTATTAGAAACTTAAAGGGAAAACTATCCTTTCACCTTAAACCTTTAAATTTCTTTTCAATTAAGTCCTTTCATTTTAGTCCCTGAAAGTATTTTCTCACATAAAACATTATTTTCTTCTACAAACTTCTTTGTAGTTTTCTCTTATGACCAAATCACATCTAGTATTCAACATTTCAATTATATATGTGAACAGTACTGTATACATAAATAGTATTATATAGGTAAATAGTACTATATACTAGAATAGTAATTATAATTCGTAAACATACATTTATATTTTATTTTTCACGGGTATTATATTATCATCCCCTTTAAAAATTCAGTCCTCCAAATTTAAATTTTCTCAAGTCGTAAAAAGATACAGATATCTAGAACACATGTTGGCCTCGGCTTCCCATGTGGCTTCTTCGTGAGTTTGATTCTGCCATAGCACCTTGACCGATGGAATCTCCTTAGATCGGAGTTTCTTTACTTGACTATCTAGAATAGCCACTGGTATCTCCTCGTATGACAAGTTCTCATCTAGTAGGATAGAATCATTGTGAGAAGGATCAGGAAGGTACTTCCTTAATATGGAAACATGAAAAATAGGGTGAATCCCTTCTAGTTCTATAGGTAGGGCGAGCCGATAAGCCACTTTTCCCACTTGCTCTAAAATCTCATAAGGTCCTATGTACCTAGGACTCAACTTTCCCTTCCTTTTGAATCTCAACACACCTTTCATTGGAGAGACTTTTAGGAATACCATATCGCTGACTAAGAACTCCAAATCACGTCGTTTGTGGTTAGTGTATGATAAGTTCTCATTTACTAGGATAGAATCATTGTGAGAAGCGTAAAGTATGTGAGAAGGTTAGGAAGGTACTTCTTCAACATAGATACGTGAAAAATAGAGTGAATCCCTTCCATTTTCATAGGTAGGGCGAGCCGATAAGCCACTTTTCCCACTTGCTCTAAAATCTCATAAGGCTCGATGTACCTAGGACTCAACTTTCCTTTCCTTCTGAATCTCAACTCACCTTTCATTGGAGAGACTTTTAAGAATACCATATCACCAACTAAGAACTCCAAATCACGTCGTCTGTTCACCTGTCTTGGATTGTCTTAACTTTGGTTAAGGCATCCTGGGCTAAGTTGGGTTCTAACCTTTTCGCTTCACCTACCTCAAACGAACCGATCAGAGATTTGCAACGTCTCCAGTACAAGGCTTCATAGGGTGCCATCCAAATAGTAGCCTGGTAGCTGTTGTTATATCCCAATAGTAGCCTAGTATTTGAAGACCCAGACCTAACTGTATTGCATGACCCGGTATCCGTTCCAGAAGTAAAGCTCTGAAAACCTAAGCGACCCAAACTCGCCTGGTTAGAAATTAGGTTCTGACCCATTTGATTTAACCTGAAAGCCATTGAATATGTCATCTTTGTCTGAGCCCTTGATTGTCGATTTATAGACCCAAATGTATTCGGTCTGTTCGTTCCTCAAATCTTATCTTCCTCCTATGGCTAGAGCTCCGTCTCGATGTCCCTTGCCAATTGCATAGTAAGATAGCGATTCTTGGGCCTTAATGTTCTCAGTCAGTTCTTGATCTCAGATCGTAATCCTCCTACAAAATATCCAAGATATTGAGATTTAGGTAATTTTCCACACTGTGAAGAATAAAGTTCAAACTCAGAAATATATTCGCCGACCGTGCCCTTCTGTCGAAGCACTTTTAATTCTTCATAAGGATTATCTAATCTTCCTCTCCCAAACCTAGCTATTAGAGAATCCTTAAAATTCTCACAAGAAACTTCTTTTGTAGCTTCTTTCCACATATTAAACTAGTGGATAGTAGCCCCTTCCATACTTAATTTCGCAAGTTGAATTCGCACTCCCTCAGAAATTTTTTGGACTTCGAAATAGGTCTCTGCTCGTGTGATCCAAGCCACCAGATCATTCCCATCAAAAGCTGGTAATTCAACCTTTTTTGCCGAGATTCGAAATTCATCCCATTTATCGTTCCTCATTGGTGTTGAATTGGACACCGAATTTCCTTCTTGACTTTCACCATTTTCATCCGAGACATATTTGGAAGGACTATCATCTACCTCCTTGCTCATTGCCCGCGTTATCTCTGCCACAATAATTTGTTTCATTATTTCAAAACTCTGTTCAAAGCTTCTTTTAACCTCTTTCTTTACTTCTTCCAAACCACTTTCCAACCGATCAATTCGAGCCTCCACTGCATCAATCCGATCAAACATTTTGGGTGGCATGGAGATCCGGTAGGTCGAACTAAATGATGAGAACCCAAGACTTGAATTAAAGAAAAGAACTAAGATTTTATTATTTGGAAAAGGAATAACAGTAAAAGATTAACAAGAATCAGCAAGACTAGCCAAAAAAAATAAACAGAGACCAAGTCTCCTAGAGTCCTAAGACTCCCCACAGAGCAAAATTCCTATAGAATAATTCCTAAGAAATATTCTGCCCCAATGCCAGAGCACAAGCTCTAACCCAAGTTTTGATACAATATCTTCGCTCTCTTCTCACACTCCCCTCTCATATTAACAATAGACTCACCATTTACAATTTTCTAATTATCTCTTAACCGCATAACAATTGTAACAAACACCTTGGTACCTATAACTAACTAGCTAATGTTTACAATTAACTAACACTAGCTAATTTACAACTTACTATTAACAGAAAATAACAGAAAGTATAACAGAACTAATTACAAATAATCAAACATATAATAATTTCTACAGGTTTCTTGAGCACTCATTTGACTTGTCGATAGAATGTTGGGAGGTCAAACCAGTGGAGAGCCTGAGCTATGGTCACCAGGTCCACGGTTCCCTCACATGCCACTTTCTGTTCAAGATCTGCCATCGACATGGTTGAAGGGGTATGCTCATATCGCACAATGGGGAGCTTCACTGCATATGCAAGTTGTTTCTCATTACCATCGATGCCTATCACATTCTGGTATATCTCAGCTAACTGTAATTGATTTATGTTAAGAGTCAGAACATGTATAAGTAATTAGCACTGGTATTTGCACAATTTATATTAAGTAGCAAGAAAATATATGTCCTACATAGATCTGTCACTAGACTTACGCTAATTTCTCATAGTTCATGGACATGGACTGATTTTCCATAGATTTGCTTAAGATAAATATATACTAGTATTGAAAGGGGTTGGTGGGCAAGGTTAGATCTTTGGATTTGATAAAGATTACAAGTTTCCTTAGGAATTTCTAAAGGGTGAGTAAATTGTTGGATGCATAAAAAGATGAGGAGATTAGAAGGGAATGCACAAATTGGGCAGCCTGCCCGCTTCCGATGCCGATGTCCCAAGCCAGTTGGTGAGAAGGTGTTTTAGAAGCGATGAAGCAGAATAGCTGGGAAGGTTAACTGGACCTTGAATCTACATATTGACTTGCCTGCTTTGCAAAAAAGATCTGATATGATATTTCTCTTAAACTTTCTCTGACTCTGATTCTCCTATGTCCAGACAGTATGTATTCACTGATGAGCATAGTTATCAAATCACGATTCGAATCGTGAATCGCTAAGTGCCATTATGAATCGTGAATTGTGAATTATATCGAATCGTAAGATTCACGATTATAATAAAAAATATCATAGATATGTTATATAACATATATAACATACTTGATTCTATAGGTTTAACTTATAAATAAGTGATAAAATAAATGCAATTTATAACAAACAAATAAAACAAAAGACTTATAATAAGTCATACATAATATAAGTCATAACACAACTATGTAAGTAATCAAACCAATTTTAAAAAGACTCAAAGACTAGTGGTCCTTCTATTCTATTCATCAAGAGACTCAATATCATCACTATCACTACTTTTGTCATCATCCAACATAACCATCCTTTCCTCCTCTTCCTCTTCAGTATCATCATCATCTCCAAGGTCTTGCTCAACATTATCATCTTGTATTTGAATGTTTTTTCCTTTGTCCTTCTTTTCCGTATTAAGATTCCGAGGACCTAAATTTTTAATATAGTATAATGTGAGTAAGTGAAAACAAATTAAGAATTCTAAGACAAGTGTATTTGACTCAAATTAAGAATTCTAAATTTACCTCTCTTTCTCTTTTTAGATGATGAACCACCTTCATCAATACCAAAACACTCTTGGACATCCATCCAGGAGTTCCCTTCCATAAGACAAGGCTCTTCTTGTTCAGTGATACATTCATCATCAGATTCAAGATCCAATAAATAAATAGGATCATATGTATCTCCCTTAGCCTCCCTTGCTTTTGTCTAGTCTCTAATTGCAAATTGTAATTGACAAATACAAGAGCATTCAATCTTTGTTGCTCTATATGATTCCTTCTCTTGGAGTGAACATGATCAAAGACACTCCAATTCCTTTTGCATCCCGTAGCACTACAAGTGAGGCTTAGTATACGAATGGCAAGTGATTGCAACTCTTTGCACTCTTCTCTATAACTATTCCACCACAAAGCTAGCATCAAAATTAAAATAAACATATGTTAAATGTTAATCACTCATTCAAATACATGTTTATAAATGAAATGAAGTAATTATTATTCATTACCAGGTTGTTTTTTATCTCTAGTTGCAACTGCTAAGCTATATCCAAAAAGCCCTTATGCCTTGTCAAATTTTTCAATTTGAAAATCAATCTTAACTCTTGTCTCAATATCAGGACACATCTTATCCAACACTTTGTACTATCCAATCTTCACTTCAAAATCCGCATTAAAGTTTGCATCATAATGAAACCTATAGGGTTACAAAGAAAGATAAGAATTGTCATTAAATGCTAGTATACCTACATGGAAATATAATTGATCATTTTTCATAAGAAGACTTACTTAGGATTAAGGAAATATGCCACTGCATGAAGAGGCCTATGAAGTTGATAGTCCCAACGTTTGTCAATGATCTCCCATACTTTCTTATATCTACTTTCCATATGATTGAAATTTTTTGCAATTTGTTCTTTTGCTCTATCCATGGCCAAGGTCGTATCACAAGTGTCAACGTTTAGGTATTTGGGATCAATTATACAAGATGATGGCGAAGTTATTAGAGATGTGGAACATAGGATACAAGCTGGGTGGTTGAAGTGGAGAATGGCATCAGGGGTTGTTTGTGATCGGAAAGTACCTGATAAACTCAAAGGAAAGTTTTATCGTACTGCTATAAGACCAGCGATTTTATATGGGAGTGAATGTTGGGCAATGAAAGGACAACAAGAACATAAAATTGGAGTGGCGGAGATGAGGATGTTGCGTTGGATGTGTGGTCATACACGAAGAGATAAGATCCGTAATGATCATATACGAGGTAGAGTTGGGGTGGCACCTATTGAGGAAAAAATGGTTGAAAATCGTTTAAGATGGTTTGGGCATGTGCAAAGGAGACCGTTGGAAGCGCCAGTTAGGAGAGTTGAGCAGATAGTTTGGAGCCCTATGAAAAAAGGTCGAGGAAGACCAAAAAGGACACTTAGAGAAATTATTGAACGGGATCTTTTAGTAAATGAGATATCTAAAGAGTTGGTCATTGATAGAGCTCAATGGCGTCGTGCGATCCATGTAGCCGACCCCACTTAGTGGGATAAGGCTTTGTTGTTGTTGTTGTTGTTGCTCTATCCATGGCCTCATAGATATATCCCATTGCCGGTTTTGAATCCCCATCCACAAGTCTAAGAACTTTTACAAGGGGAGATACACAATTCAAGCAATACTTTATAAATTTCCAAAATCTTGAATCCGTTAAAATAATATCTTCTACAACTTTGGCTTCATCCCTAGAAACATAGGCACTCTTAGCCCATTTTTCTGATGCAAACATGGATCGAAGGGCAATCTTTTGGTCTAAAATAGACTTCATTGTCAAATATGATATAGCAAATTTTGTTATTGCTAGCCTAGCTAATTCCATACCATTAGAATAGGTTCTATACAAGTTGAGTACCCAAGTATGCCTATAAATGTAAGTGGTAATAAGTTTTGCTTTTCCAATGGTATTATGGAATACCGTTAAGCACCCAATGTCTTCAAGAATCAAATCAAGACAATGGGCTGCACAAGGTGACCAAAAAAGTTGTTTCTTTTTTTCCATCAATTTGATACCGGTAGATACTAAAGCTGAGGCACTATCAGTCACTACTTGAACCACATTTTTCCTCCCCAATTTCATCTATCATTTCATCAAGCAATTCAAACATCGTCCCTCCATCTTTAATCAAATTGCTAGTATCAACAGATTTTATAAAAATGATCCCTCTAGGACTATTAACCAGAAAATTAGGAAGGGATCTACCCTTTCCATCAGTCCATCCATCTGACATCAATGTACAACCAATTTTTTTCCATTCCATCTTATATTTTTCCAAATTAGCATTCACTTGATCAACTTCTTTTTTCAAATATGACACCCTCACTTCATGATAAGTTGGAGACTTCAATCCTCTACCATATTCACTAATAGATTTAACCATATTAATAAAATGGGGACTCTTGACCAAATTAAATGGCAATGCATTGCCATATATGCATATACAAATATCTCTAACAACCAAATCCCTATCTTTAATCATTACATTCATAGTTTGTTGTTTCATACTAGAGCCACTCCCCCTTTTCCTTTTATTACAAAGGCATCCATAGACCTTTTTTTGTGTGACTCATCATGTTCTATATTTCCTCTATCATCAAAACACTCATCAATATCATCTCCTTTATTCATATCTTCCAACAATTTTTTAAACAAATTATTTATCTCTTCCGACACTAGTTGGCATGGAGCAACTTCTTTATGTGTTTCGGCAAGATGATGCTTCATCTTATAAGCTCCTCCCCACATCTCTTTAGGATAATAGTTACATTTAACATGCAACCTTATTTCAAGAGACTTGCAATGGTCCCATGTAACATCTTTTTTCACTTTTCTTTTTGGAGCCATTGGAAGAAAAAAGACTAGAAAGTATTTTGTGCAGAAAAAATTAAAAGAGGTTGAAATTATTAAGAAGGTTGGAGAATAAGGATTGAGGAATGTGTGTGGCTGGCAAAATGATTTGAAAGAACTTGGAGGTTGAAGACCCTATGGCTAGCGGCAGAGAAAAAAAAAGAGCTTGAAGGTCGAAAAATGAGTGGCTTTGAGTCTTGAGTTTTTGATACACTAGAGCTAGACGTTACTGCTAACCTGCTCGATATTTTTTGATACACAAAATCAGTATAATATATTTTCTCTTCTGCTTTCTGCAATCTAAAATCTGATTGCTTTGTTTTTCAAAAAATTACTTGATTGGTGTATATCTTGATGGGATCTTTTTTCTGATTAACTAAAGTGTCTTCCTTTTTTGCTGATTGCATCTGCTCTCCAGACCCAAAGTCAACCAAACCATTAGCTTCGACAGGCCCAGCCCAAACTTTCTTTTAAAACTTTCAAAGTGACTACTAAGTATTAACTATGCCCAGCAACCCAGCCATCTGTAGCTCTGAAGTTTTAAAAAAAAAAGAAGGCATATGTGCGACTTCGTCTTCTCGAGTACGACGGGTCACGAAGAACCCGACTTCATGACCCGTCGCACCAGAGACTCCTGAATCGCCGGAACGCTGCGATTCGCCGATTCCGGCATGAATCGCAAGATTCCGGCGATTCGACCGGCGATTCAAGCCCTAAACCGATTCACCTCACCCTTCGTATCATTGGGATGGTGAATCGAGATGAATCGCACGATTAGAATCGTGAATCGTGCAATTTTTACAACTATGCTGATGAGAATTGAGTTTGATATCCACCTACCCAAGCTAGCGCCTTTATTTATAACAAAGCATGAGATCAGATTCAAGGTAATATCTTATCCTCGTGTGACATACTTCGTGATATCATCATGTCTATTTGGATTTATCGTCTTCAAAAGGAAGCTGCAAGTGATTTTCTTCATGTATTCTTGTTGACCAGTCTCTAATTATTGGGGGTAGAAAGCCCCAAGAGGTCAGAAACAATACAAATATTTTAACACAATCAAATTCCTGCTTCCTTTGACAATACTTTCATGTTTGACCAGACCAGTAGCTTCGGGATTCTTTCTGTACCAAAAACATACTAGGGATTTTAAATTATAAACTCAAATTAAATTCAGATTTTTATGCCATGTGCTTGACAATGACTTTTTCTTTTTGGACTAGCCTGTTGTGTGTCACAATTTCATATATCAGAATAATTAAAATGCCTGTGAAAGGAGATAATTTTAATTGTGAAGAGAGCCTTCTTGTATAATAAAATTTGAGAAGGAGGACCTTTTCTTTCATTGTAGATCCAGTCGTTTAATGTGTATCTGGGAAAAAGAAGTGTAACGAATACCTCGTGGTCTGATTCTTTCTTCTTGATTGCTATTCTTAGAAGTTATAGTGTTGGACAAATGGGTTTATTTCTTTTGAATAAACTATGACAGTGATGAGCTTGGGAGGAGCTACAATAGAAGAAGATGGAAATCTTATCACTGAACTACTTGGATCAGTTGGCAAAATATGGAAATCTTATCTTATAAATCGGCAAGAAGTTTTGTGGATGTTTTCTCATGGAAATAGTAATTCTCCCATCAGCCAAAGCTCTGACAACAATTAGTAAGAAATGCACAAATTTAAGTTGGTTAGCTTAGCTGATTTTCACAGCCCAGATAATTAAGTTCAGGTGCTTCTGCACAAACTTCAGGACACCATGCCAAACTTTGATGTTTAAGAAAGGTGATATTGACAAAATCTCTGTTTCTGCACCTGGTCCAATATCTGGCCTGTATATTATCAAAACTCCCGTGTGTGGTAAAGAACATATTAGTATTTTCATGTAGAAGTTCATAATAACATATTCCTTCTCATGTAGAATCATATTTGTGAAATAAACATATTCTCCCCCTGAATTTTTACAAATTGGAGTCACTAAATCAGCAATACTATTCTTACACTATGTGTAACCTGCGATATGATGGGCTTCATCTCCTGAATTTAACTGCCACCTGATTATGACTCCTGCTTCCTCTCGTGTGTTTTCGAAGTCAGAGCTTTTTTCTAACTACCAAAGTTGATTGAACAATCAGTTTGTATGAAGATAAAAGAATAAAAGTAAGAAAGAGAGTCGTGGCCACATAGAAGAACATGAGAACAATAAACAAAAGCAACTCCATCTCAGAACTCCAGACCAGGCATCAGAAGGACGAATAGAAAATATTAGTAAGATTGAAACTGGACAAACCATTTTTGACCTAAAAAGTGGCTAGAAACACCAGAAATTATAGCAGTTTGACCTTTTATGACAAAAACACTGTTTCTGTAGTTGATTTCTTTTGGAAATAACTGTTTATTTATGAAGAAGGTGAAGTGACTTTATTGCTCAGTGGCAGTGGTCCAGCTTATATATAGATAGATATATATATTATATATATATACACACACACACATTAGCTGCAGCTCTACCACGATTATTGAGTCTTGCTTCTCCGACTGTTACATGTCATTCTTTGCGAGTTTAATAATGTAAGGTCGTATTTAGCTTGAGAACTTGTTGAACAAATGCTTTCTCTATCAAAGTGTTTAAGCAGAATGCCGTGGAAAACAAGAAAGATAGAGACACTAATTGGGAATATTTGGTAAACAGGGTATTTGCTGAGCCGCATCTCTATTCTGTTATGACTAGTGAGGTTTACAGTTTTTTATTCTTAAGGGCTTATAGGCGTTCCTTAATCTCCCAAAGAAAGGAATGAGAGGAAGTTACACTAAATGCAGTTGCCTTGTTGATATATAACAGCAATGGTGTCCTTCCTGCGATCAAGAAAGGATTTATTGTCGTTCTCTTCTGTTGGTGTGAGTTCAGCATCCAGATCAACTCAATGGCCATTTCACTTCTCCTGGTGGAATAACAGTCGCGGGTATTCAAAGGTTGGAGAAAGGTGGATTCTGTGGTACACTAATTAATGAATTAATGCTGTTGTTGCTGCTGCTAGCGTATCCCGGAGCCTTCATGACATAGGTTCTTTTTTCAGCGCTTAATAAAAGTAGTGGTTATTATAAATTTATAAATTTTTTAAAAGGACCTTTTTATTTTAATTAAATTCCAAATATATCTGATTGTAAAATCTCAATCTAACTCTAATGTTCTTCCCATGCGCATATATATATATATATATATGAATAAAATAAAATACATATCCCTCAACCTAATAAAATAACTATAACGGTATAATAGTTCCTTATTTTAAACCAATTCAGTTTCTCTACTGTTATAGCAGAATTTTACTTTTTTTTATTAAAAAACCACGCAAGGTCAAAATTATCTTGATTTAGGATCAGTTGTCTGCTGTAGCAATGGATCTAGATTCATTTATCTATCCAGCACATAAAGATGTTGTCCGTTGAGATCAAATAATTGAATTAACACAATATGCAGTACTTCTAATTCATTCGTTGTTTTTGCATGAATTCTACCTTCATCATATGCGCATGGGCTGAAGTTTGTTTGCCCTTGGGCGTACAAGAAGGTAGCAATGACACACGAGAGATCAATTTTTTTTTTGAGCCCGAAGTTTGATTCCGCGTGTATCACATGAATTTCTTATTGTCCGAAGTTTTAAGTAATGCTAAGCTTGTTAAATTAGAAAGGTCATATATATATATATATGCATATATATTCTTTTCAAGTTTTAAGTAATGCCAAGCTTGTTAACTTAAAAAGGTCATATATATATATATATATATTCTTATTCTATGCAAAGCTAGTAAGAATTGATATGCAGTGAGAGTAATGGCTACAAATGCTTTTCTTTGGGTTCAAGTTAATTAGTTTGCTCCGAGGCATGACAAGGGTTTTCAAGTTGAATGCATACGAGTATGAATTAGAAGCATATGCAAGATGATTGTCGTCACGAGAGTAAACGCTTTCGCGTGTATCACATATGGAATTGTTATTATTTTATGTTCAAAGCAATATTTAATTCCAATCTTGTAACCTTAGAAAGGTCATATATAAATATCACATATTCTCATATATTCCATGCAAAGCTGGTAGCTAGTAACGCTTTTTCAGTGAAGTATGCTTGATTCCAAATTTGACATATTAATAAAGCTAATTATCATATATATATATATATATATATATATATATATATATCCCTTATCCATGAAGTGGTTATCTACTTTGTATCAATATAAATTCATTTCCCTATCGATCAATCGTTTGTTCTCAACGTTTCGGACTCAAAAAGATCCACAACTACTATACTGCCTTAGATAATGGCGTCCGATACTTATGGTAAAATAATCAATTTACTATCGGCAGGGCCAAGGACAGGTACTGAGCAATCAATGCCCAAGATACAAAGGGTTCAACATCATCTTCGAATGCGGTATGTTGAGTTTTACTCCCCCAAGCTGGTGTCCATTGGTCCTATCTATCGTCACAAAGATTACGAAAAGAATCTTGAGCTAGGAGAGGAGTACAAGCGCATGTGGGCAAAAAATTACCTTGAAGGTACTTGCGGTCCCGGAGCCAGTACTACCGAACAAACTGCCCTACAACTAGCTCAAGATATTCGAACAAACATGCCGGAACTGAAGGGATTCTACAGCAAGGATGTGATTGAAGGTTACAATGATGAGGACCTTACCTGGATATTCTTTCTAGATGGTTGTTCTGTACTTTACTTCATGGAGAATGTGACTGATGAGAGTCGAAACAAGCTGATGATTAAGGTTGACCAACTGATGATTATGCTGCAGGATCTGCTATTATTGGAAAACCAACTACCTTTCAAGCTGCTCCGCCTTTTGAGCAATATTCGGAACGACCACAAGTTGGTTGATTCCATAAGAAATTTATTCAGAGTGCACCACATGGCCTCGGATGCGCTGAAAAAGGTAGAAGGCGACACGAAGAAGAACATCGGCACCGGCACCGACACAGACATTGATGGTAAACCTGAAAATCAGATGAATGTACTAATCGATCGAAATAATCCTTTAGATCCGGGCCGAATCATCATGGATCCGATACCTCATTTGCTGCATCTTTTGCGTGAAGTAGTCATCCATCTGGCCACTCCCAATACCGCACAGGGGGCTACTCCAAGTAAGACAATCGGTGGGCAAACATCAAAAACGCATAGAAACATACAGGAGCTTAAAGCATCAGGGATTAAGGTTAAGGAAAACAAGGCAAGACTCATAGACATCGATTTCAAAACAGTCCGCCACGTAGCCGGAAGACTCTATCTTTCAAGGCTCATTATGGACGACTACACGGCTCCTACTTTGATGAACATGATAGCCTATGAGATGTGTCCAGATTTTCAAAACGACTACGAGATCAGCTCCTACGTGGCCTTCCTGGATTCTCTAATTGATCATTCAGATGATGTGAAAGTGCTGAGGAAAGCTGGGGTTCTCCACAACATGCTTGGAAGCGACCAAGAAGTTGCTGACGTCTTCAATAGAATAAGCACCGGCTTGGTGCCTGACACAGAAAGATATGATAATGTAAGACAAGATATCGAGAATCATTGCAGAAACATATACACGGCTTGGTGGTTTCAATTTCAGAGCAACCACTTCGACAGCCCCTGGTCTGTCACTGCCTTCTTGGCTGCAATATTTGTACTTCTTCTCACTGTGGTCCAGACCTATATCCAAGTATGGCCTTTGGGCAAGAACAAGGATTAGAGTCTCATCTGAAAAAATGCAACTGTCTCAATTATCATCTTTTCTTTTACCCGAAAAATATAACAAAAAGAGCAATAAAAATGATTGGTTTTATCGTCTTTAGGTATTGGGGGAACGTAAGGGAAGTGGGAGAATCATCTTCCTTTTGTATAATAATCCCTTTTCTACCTCCTTCAGCTGCGTGCTTTTAATTCTTGCAAATAAGCTAGACTCTTGTTGGGCTTGTGTGAATGTATGTATAATATATTTATGGATCGTCTGCGGTGACCGTGTCCTCTTCCTCGGCTTAGTCAATGGAATACAGGTCATTAGTACATTACTGCGGCCTGCAGATGCGTTCCTTGGAGTGGAGTTCATTTGTAAACTTTGTATATTGTTTATATAATATTTAAAATTGTATATTGTTTCAGAGTACTTTTGATTGTTTATCCATTTGACTATACTATTCTAATTATTTATTAATTATTAATTATATTATTTTATGCAAATTTAGGGTCATCACAATCAATTATACAGATTCATAGTAATATTTGAAAAGAAATATATCACTTAGATACTCCGTCAATCAATTTTGCTTTTAAAAGTATTTTTTATACATTATATTCAATAAATATTTTTACTCCTTCCAAATAGCAACATTTTTATAGCATGGCAGTTTTTTCTTTTAGGCATACATGATAAAATAAGGATTTGAATTTAAGACCACATGCTTAACTATTCACACTCCTCACTTTTATATCACTTTAAATGGTTACAATATTTCGAAAAGAAACTATACATTCAGATACTACAGGAGCTTTTCAGAAAAATTTTCTGCTTACACTAACGTTTAGTGAAAATAATATTGCATTTTTTTGCAGAAGACTAGAGATAAACTTATAATCATTTAATACTAAAAAATGATTACTTGAATCATTATACTCACCTTTCTATGCAAAACATTTATTTTCTATTTTTTTTAAAAAAAAGTTGTTTCCTTGGTATCACTGTTGGACCAGGACAAAAAAAATTGACTTATATTGTTATATATGATATTAATAGGTGATGTATTTCACTCTGTCTATTATTACAGACATAAAGATGATTCCCTCGGAAGTCAACTAATAATTGAATTAATTAACTCAATTATTGATTCTCTTATAATTAAAACGTGTGCTCTTTTTAATTAGGCTGAGAGATTCAATTAATTCTAAAGAATTAAGAGAGTGGTAGTTCAATTGAAATAGCAATGGGCACGCATAATCTCTATAAAAGGATACTCTTTCATTTACTATGTTACTTACTTTTTTGATTTGTTACTTACCAATTGAGCAACAATTATATCAACTTCTTGTTAGTAACCTAACTAGTATAGTGTTGGTAAGATCATTATTTGTTATCGTTTTTTGTGAGCTAGAAGGTAGCTTCCGCATGTATCACATATGGAATTCTTTGATCTTGTGTTCAAAGTAATATTTAATTCCAATCTTATTGGCTTAAAAAGGTCATAAAAATTCCATGCTCCTTTTCTGTGCCAAAAAAGCTGGTAGAATATGTAATAAAGCTAGATGATTCTGTGAAGCATTAATAGTTCCAAACTTGAAATGTTAATAAAGCTTGATGATTCTGTGTTCCTTGTCTAAGACTTATTCCACTCAGTCTACTTTTACTTTGTATGACGATATATACATTCAGAGTCCCCAAGCGGGTGTAATAGAATAGCCTTCAGACTCAAACTCACAATCAAATCACCAACCTCTCAAAAATTGAACAATGACATCACCAGGTTTACCAGACTACGTGAAAGCCATAATGGATTTAAAGTAAATTGATTTGGTATGGAAGACTAGTGGCAATTTTTATAATTTGCATAAAGTGGATATCTTGATGGGAGATGATATAAAGAAATAATTAAAATAGAGAGAGAGAGAGTGATGGACGAAAAAGCTAAGGCTGGGAGTTATAGGAAGGAATGATTGTTTTTTTTATTCAACTCACATACTCACTTACATACCCAATGCTTATATATATGTTTCACATGTCGGTCAACAATTTTCTGGAGATTTCTTCACAAATGCCGCCATTCTTCTCTCACTTATTCTAGATATTTCAATTGTTGCTTTCCAAGTGAAATTTCTACACAATTCATGTGCATTCTCGCCATTTACACGGTTTTCTATATTTTTTAGATTTTTCAATTGATAGTTATTACATTATATATTTGTTTTGTTACTTTTTAGATTTTTTTAGATTAATTAATTTTTTTAACACTCCCTTTTAATCTAGAAAAATCCATAACTCCAAGCATTTCTCTGAACTTGATGAATTTTTCCACAGTAATTTTCTTAGTGAAAATATCTGCTAATTGATCTTCAGTCTTGCAAAATTTCATCTTGATTTCTCCTTGTTGCACTAGCTCTCGAATAAAATGATGTCGAATTTCAATATGTTTGGTGCGACTGTGAAATACCGGATTCTTTGTCATGGCAATAGCTGACATGTTGTCGCAATATATTTGTGTTGGATCATTGTCAGCTTGATGTAGATTCTCCAAAATTCTTCTAAGCCAAACTGCTTCACATGCGGTACTTGTTACGGCCATGTATTCTGCTTCGGCTGATGAGAGTGCAACTGTCTTCTGCTTTTTTGATGACCATGAAATTATTTTAGATCCAAGAAGAAAGGCATATCCTGATGTTGCCTGCCCAGTCGCTATCCGTGTAGCCAATTAACTTGCAATCTTCTTCCGCTTTGTACATGATGCCAAAATTTTGTGTTCCTTTAACATATCTTAGAATTCTTTTTGTAGCAGTCAAGTGAGATTTATTAGGTTCACTCATAAATCTTGAAACAATACTGACTGCATGAACTATGTCTGGCCTTGTGTTTGTGAGATATATCAACGACCCAACTAAGCTTCGGTAACTTGTCTCATCCACTTTTCCTGTTCCATCTTCTTTTGATAATTTTTCATTTGTTCCCATCGGCGTTGATATTGGCTTATAGTTCGTCATCTTGAATTTCTTCAACAAATCGTCTGAATATTTTTCTTGAGAAATAAATATTTGTCCAAGCCTTTGTTTTACTTGCATTCCAAGGAAGTATCTCATTAGACCAAGATCAGTCATCTCATATTCCTTCATCATAGCTTGCTTAAAATCTTCAATCATTCTTACATTGTTACCAGTATATATTAAATCATCAACGTATAGACATAAGATGAGAAAATGATTTTCACGTACCTTAACGTATAATGATGATTCACTTGGACTTTTTGTAAAACCTCGATCAAGAAGATATTTGTCTATCTTACCATTCCAATGTCATTTTACATTTTTCAGCTACTTCAACAGTTACTTTTACCAAATACTTCTAATTCAATAAAGTTAGCTTATAAACTATCAGCTATAAGCTATAAGCTAAAAATTAATTTATAAACTATCAGTTAGTTTATAAGCTATCCGCTAGCTTATAAGCTATTTTGTTGAACATAACATTTATCTTTTTTTGGCTATTAGTTTTTTAGCTACATGTTTTTTATACTTGCAAATAAGGCTTTTCTTGGGTTTGTTTGAGTGTATTACTTCACAGTGATGGTGTCCTCTTCCTCAGCTCAGTGCACAAATACAAATATTAGTATAATATTGTAGATGTGTGTGCCTGGGAGGGGTCCTCTCCTATGCGCAGGAGTCACATACGTTTTTTAGCCACGATTTTGATATTTTTAGCCATGGTTAGCTAAAAAATGTAGGTGGCTCCTGCGTGTAGGAGGAGCCCCACATCCTGTGTGCCTCGGAATGGAGTTAGTCTGTATCTTTAAATTTCTTATGTATATTTAAAATCCATTTGACTACACTATTCTAATAATTTGTATTGCAAATTTAGGATTATCACAATCATTATACCAATTAAATTCATAGTAATATTTGTTATCAAATACTCGGTCAATAAATTTTTCTTTTTGAAAGTATTTTTTATAGATAATTTTCAATTTTTTCCCATCAAATAACTTTTTTAACAATATGGCAGCTTTCAAAAGGTCACAATATTTCCAAAATAAATTCTACATTTCGACTACCACAACTAATTTAAAAAAAAAATCTGCTTATAATGGGTAAATGTGGTTTTTTAAAGGCATATGAATGTCTACGTATAGGAGACTCCTATTTATAAGAGGAAAGACTTACTCATGAATGTCACATCCTTTTTGAGAAGACAAGAGAAAAAACTTATAATTATTATCAAAAAATGATTAATTAAATAATTATATTCACTTTTGTTTACAAAAAAAATTCAGGATTTTTTTTATGCAAGATTTTCTCATTTACTATATTACTTTTGTAGTTTGATAAACTTACTAATTAATGGAGCAACAATTATATTAACTCGTTCTTATTAGCCTAAGTAGTGTAGGTAAGATCATTGTCACTGTTTTTTGTGAGCAAGAAGATAGCTTCCATGTATCAAATACGGAAGTATGATCTTGATGTTCAAAGTAATATTTAGTTTTAATCTTGTTAGCTTAAAAAGGTCATAAATATTCCACATTCCTATTTGTGCAAAGCTGGTAGAATATATATGTAGTGACAGCAATAACTAGAAATGCTTTTCGGGTGACGCATGCGTAGTTCCAAACTTGAAATATTATTAG
This sequence comes from Biancaea sappan, assembly GCA_037074585.1. Classification (NCBI taxonomy): domain Eukaryota; kingdom Viridiplantae; phylum Streptophyta; class Magnoliopsida; order Fabales; family Fabaceae; genus Biancaea; species Biancaea sappan. The sequence continues at coordinate 64,147,059 of CM073496.1, forward strand.
ACTCTTTTAGATAACATAACTTATAACATATTAAAATTTCTTTATTATGATAAGTGTTTTTATGTAAAAAAAATAGTGCTTAAATAAATTTAAATAAGTAACTTATTAATCAATAAAAAAATTATTTTTAGCCTATTTTATGAAGTTAATTTCTAAGTTTATTAGGAAAGCATTGTGGAAAGCTCAAATTAACATGACTGAAAAGTTGTTTTATACTTTTACTGGACAAGTATATCTCCAATCATAATTTAAAATTTCATAAAAATCAAATCCTTCTATTGGACGATTATTTTCGAAATATATAATATTTGTATTTGTTAGACAAGTTCGTTTGATCGACAAATAATAGTCCTCAGTGTTGCAATAAATTAATGCTGATTGTCTAAGTGTCAAAGCAAGTCTAGCCACTCGACAAGGGTGAAGTCAACGGAAGGATTAGATGGACATCTTTGTGACAACATTTGTTTGCATAACAAAGCAAAATTGTCAAAATCTCATCATTCGACAAGTAAGTACATGCAAGTCATTTATGTCGAGAGACGAAGGTCTATCATTTGAACATAAATTGTTCGTCAAACGTCGAAGGCAAGGAAATTTGTCAGGTTGAAGCCGTCAAAGACAATTACTCCGCCATCATGTGGCTAGGGTAGTTTTGTCAGACCTTGTAAACTACTATGTACATGGGTTTGGGTAGTTATGTTGAGGAAATGTAATTATAAACCGTCATGTACATCGCAAATAATTAGATAGGCAGTTACTTTGGTCATTTTCCTATAAATACTTGTTTAATCGTTGTAAAAGGGGTTGGCAACTCTTGATTAAAAATCCTAACATCTCAAGTAAGCAGTTTAACGGATCAACATCAAAGTATGCTTTTCACTTTACTTTTCAATTAAGTTTAAATTCAAAGTCTTTTATATTCTAGTCTTTTTTATCTTTCAGCAATTTATTTGCTTTCATTTATATTCTACATTTTACACCTTTTGTAATTTACATTCTGTCGATTACTTCCTGCTCTTTACTTTCTGTAGTTTACCTTTTCTGCATGTTATATTATGCAATTTCCTTTCCGTACTTACTTTCCACTTTTACCATTTTCATTTAACTTTTCCACAAAAAAGTACATTTCAGACCACACTTTCATCATAAACGAGATTACTGCATAACTTTGGAAACACAATCGTTCTCGATAGAATCAAATATTTGTTGTCGGACTTGGCCTTCGACCGAAACACTCTCGTTAACAAATTAACATTTAGGAATTTGTTGTTGGATCCTGGTTAAACCAAAAATCACTGTAAAACAAATTGGCACATTTAGTGGGATGAGTTCAGAGTAACTTGTTTTATGTATGCGTTTAAGAAGTGGTAAGTTCATACCCTATTCTTCTTACACTCACAATTCTGACATCATGAGTAACACAAATAGCACTAATCAAGTGACAAGTTCATTAACTGCTGTAACCACGACAAATGTACTAGTAGTTACAACAGTTTCGATAATTGCTAATCCTATAGACATTATGCCAAATGTTATCCTTCCAAGGAATCCTGTATTGGAACAAGTGACTGGAATGACACTATTTTTACCAAACCTAATAGGCAGCCAAACAACAAGGTTTGCACCTCAATATAGATTGCCTCAGGGATACGTCCCTCCTATGATGACCCAACTTGGGATAGGAAATCAATTAGCCAATCTTTCATGTCAAATGACTCAAATCCAAGCAGTTAACTCTGCATTGGCAAATGTGGTAAGAACAAGCACTCCCACTGTGTTCCGACAGGAAAGACTAAACTTAGGACTTGTTTTCCCGAATATGTCGGGGATATGCCAAATACTAGTACCACATCTACTATAAACTCATTAGCTAACATCCGTTAACAAATGGACAAAAGTGATCATGACAATAAATAGGTGTTGTGCTTAGACTCGTGATGGAAAGTACAAATAACATGTGTAATACACTAGCCTTACAAATGGGTAGACTAACTCAAGCCTTAGAGATTTTTGTGCCTGAGAATGCTCAGTAAGAACAAGTGACTATGGCTCAAGATCAGGGCCAGAATCCGCAAAATAACCTAGCACAAGGACAAGACCAACCTTAACCTCAGTTGAGGCGTGGTCAGGTACATATGTTGCATCAGAATGAGCCACCGACAAACAATGCTGTAAGAGAATTCTGACAAAATCTTGTAGGGAATCAAGCCGAACGTAATGTAAACTAAGTCGTCGAGCAGGTCCTTAATAGATTTGGTTTCAATGTGGGCTATACCAATCAGCCTTATTTCACCTCAGTATATTCCTTGATTGGGTTCAACAAGCAAAATTGCCTAAGGGTATGGTCAAGGTTCCCAAATTATCTAAGTTCGCTGGAGAAAATGGTGAATCAACCGTTGAACATGTCGCATGGTATACCATTGAAAAATGGGAGATCTGGCGACACGAAGCACTCAAAATGAGATTCTTTCCTAGTTCACTCACAAAAGATGCCTTTTCTTGGTTCTCGAAACTGAGACCAAATTCCATTCATTCATAAGCAAAAATGGAGAAAAGTTTTCATGACCAATTCTTTAGAGGAGATCTGAAAGTTGGTCTCACAAATTTGTTCAATATTAAAAGATTATACAACAAATCTGTCGATGATTATTTGGCAAGATTTAGGCAAATGAAGAGTAGGTGTTTTACTCCAATTCCCGAGGCTGAGATTGTCAAAATGGCTATCAAAGGCCTAGATTATTATATCAGAAAGAAGCTTGTAAATCAACATGTAGTTGACCCTATCCAACTAGGGGGCAAAGTTCGGAGAATAGAACAGTTGAAAGCCAAAAAGTGCCAAAAAAAAAAAAGAAATTCCTTAAAAGAGAAAGAATAAACTATGTTGGGATGGAAATATTCGACGAGGAAGAAGAAAACAAGTATGATATAAATCTTGCCGAGCTAAAAAATGCACCTCCTTTCACTTGTCAGGCTATAAAGCTGATGAAGGCCAAAGAAAAGATGACTTATGTCAATAGAAAAGTATATACGTTTGACATAAAGAAAGCCGAATAAATTTTTGACATTTTGTTAAAATAAAAATAGACAAAATTGTTAGATAATTATAGGCTGTTGAAGCCTGATGAAATTAAAGACAAAAAATGTTGTAAATACCATAATGTATTCGGTCATGTGACTAACGAATGTGTATATTTTAGGGACTTAATTCAAAAAGCTTTGACAGAAGAAGACTGAAATTTGCTGATAGAAAGCCAGATATAAAGGTTGACACTGATCCTTTTTAGACGAATGTTGCTGAGATTAACAGCCAAACTCCTTTGAATATTGGCATGGTCAACGCAAAAGGAAAAGGGAAAATGAATGATGAAGTTAACTCAGATGAGTTATATAACAGTAATGATCCTATGATCAACAACTTTGATAACTTTGGCATTTATCAAAAGTCATGGGAGACATATGAAGAGTTTATGTCTAGAAAGAGAGACAAGGTGGCAATCAAGATGTGCCCGAGGTGTGTTCATTATATGATCCAGAGGCCATAGCATCTCATCAAAAATCAATGGCTGATGCCCAATTACTTATAGATCAAAAGAAAGAGGAATTTTGTAGGAAAAATTTTCGACGGATACCATCCTGTACACCAAGATCTCGGTCTCATCAATCAAATAGGCCACATTCTAATGGTTAGTGGACTGAAAAGTTGAAGGAGTCAGTTGGGAATACTCAGCCAAGTTCCTAAGACCATATCTGACATGTCAAAACATGTACCATCTGCAAATGTGAAGGTTGACTAGTGGTACAAAATAATGTCATTCGATCAAAGAGATCCCAAAACATCTAGTCGATCATTGGCAGATACACTCCAAATTAAAGAAGAACCATCAAGTTCGATGACGAAATGTTTGGTAGTTAAGACTAAGCCAATAGCTCAAAATATTGAGCTAGCTTGACAAGAAACTTCTGAGCAGCAAGAGGAGAATATACGACCACGACCAAACATTTTGAATACATAGTTTGAGGTAGAGATTGCAAAGGTTTGGAAATCAGTGCCACCAATATCTCTAAGATCAGACATTAACAAGAATATACTTCTCTCCCTACTCAAGAAAAATTGGCCAGTCGAGTTGGTTAAGACTGAAAGGGCCAAATGAGATAAAAGGAAACTGGTGGCTATGGTAGAAGTAAAAAGGAAAGACTTTGAAGATTGGTCTCATAAAGAGATCAAGGAAATCTTAAAGAAGATTGGTCTCACAAAGAGATCAAGGCAATCTTAGAGGATCCCATAACCAACTTGGAGCACAAAAGAGAAACTTTATCCAAAGTTAAACAAGGGGGCAACTCATCTAGTTCAAACCTGAATGTCATGAGATCGACATGGATCTTTTGGTCGACGAGGTCATTGAAGCCCTTAACGACCCTAAAGATCCTTTAGGTTTCAATGACGATGAAGAGTTCAATCTATACTTTGATGCAATCATGGCTATAGACATAACTTTGTCCGAAGCAGAATCTAATGATTGTCTAGTGGACAATGATTACTTCAAGCTTGGACCTTTTATAGATGAACGTGGTCTATTCATGGATGAAGATTATTGGGACCCGATTGAAGAAAAGTTCATAAGTTCCAAAGATGAGAATGTCAGAGAAAAAGAGAATATAGATGAGGACCCTATCAATATGAGTCAGAATCTTATCTCGATGATACTGCCAGAATATGAAGCTCACTATGAGATCTATGTCAAAGAAAATGATGAGGACCCTGAAGATTTGATAGAAGATTGGTTATTTACAGAAGATAACATACATTCAGGATTTGGCAGTCTAGAAGATGATTAGGATGGAGGACTTAATGACTTTGCCAAGTTTGAGAAACCAACCGATGTGCAGAAAGCATATTTACACCCTTTGCATATCAAAGCCTCAGTGGAAGGAAAGCCAACTAACAGGATCCTAATCGATGGTAGAGCTACCATCAATCTGACACTGAAAGCCACATTTATGAGACTAGGGAAGAATGAATCTGACTTAATACAGACAAACATAGTTATCACTAATTTTAGTGGCAAATCTTCTCCTTCCGACAAAGTAGTAATGCTAAACATCCGTGTCGGATAGTCAAAAATGCTATCATCTTTATAGTAATTCCCTCAAAGTCTAGTTACAATTCACTTTTTGGGAGAGATTAGATCCATGCCGTCAGAGCTATACCGTTAACTATGCACCAAAAGTTAATCCTTTGGAATAGTAAAGGTCGAGTGGAGGTCGTTAAAGTGGATGATAGCCCATGTTACTTACAACAACTCTACATCGACTTCAGGATTTATGCTCCAAATGTTAGACCAATTGCAACAAAGGATGGGGTGAATAATAAAGATGCTTTGGAAATTTGTCTAATAGATTAATTTGGTGTCAAATTGATGGATAAGGCTGACGAGAATCAGTCAACTATAGAAGAGGCTGACAAAAATTGACCAAGTGATAGCCATGAGTCTTAAGACTCAATTGGACAAGTTGTCTGCTTATCGGGCCGACAAAGCAGTCAACTGATGAATCCTCAGCATTCATATATATTTTATGGAGATTTCTGTCATATTGGCATACTTTTGGCTGTCATTAGGGTTTTAACACCTAATTTTTGAATAGTTTCATACATACCTCACTCTTAGATTAGAAATGCAATTTTTGGGCCTCTAATCATATTCTTTTTGGGTGACTCTTGTAAATATGTTGGTGATTTTGCTTTTACAGGTATTTCAGCTAGAAAAATGTTGTTGAAAGATGAGAAATCCATTAGCCAAGAATTAATTGAGGTAAAGAGGAGCCTTGGAGAAGAAAAAGAGGCTCAAAATGAAGATTTTGCAGTCACTCTCACGCCTAAGTGGGATTTTGATGCGCCTAAGCGCATAAAGCTCAACAAGGGATCCCTCTCTACCACTTTCACGCTTAAGCGTGACATATTCATGCTTAAGCGGGTACTTGCAACATTGGAGGCTTCATTCTGTCCAAAATGCGCTTAAGCGTGAATATTGTGTACTTAAGCGTGTAGCACTTTGCTAATGAAGGGTCGTTTCTACCCAAATCGTGCTTAAGCGAGAAAATCGTGCGCTTAAGCGCATGGACCATTTTACTGTCACGTGCAGCAGGCTTTAAAAGGCAATTTGGACTGAATTTTTAGGGTATTCTGGGTTGGAACCGAAGGAGGAGCGACAATTTCACCTTTAGAGGCTAGGGCAACCAACTTTTGGAGAAGATTGAAGCAATTTTTCTTCCACCCAACTTGGAATCATGGAGTTTTCTCTTCTCTTCTCTTCTCTCATTTTCTGTATTTTGTAACGATGTGTAGCTAAATTTCTACACTAGGATTGCTATGAACCATAGTTTGGAGTAGGTTTTGTAAATCTCTTGACTCTTGTGATTACTTGGCCATTAATACATGTTTATTCATTCTTATTTTCTTGCTTTCATTAAACTTGATCAATTTGATGGATTGTTTGGTGGTTTTGCTGTACTTGGGAGAGGAATGCAAAACCTAGACCATAGAACGGATAGTATGAGTTCTTGAACCTCAAAGGAGAGGGGATGGATTCGTTAATATCATAGGAATATAGATGTTAACCTCATATAGTCAGATTAGGGTTTGTGCATTTTTGAAACCTAAGACTACATAAGGAATTATGAGATTTCGGGTTGAGTCTTAGTTGGCATTCGGGAGAATACTTCTAAACATATTCGTATTCTAGATTAGCATGTATGGCCGGTGAGAACAAGAGAGAGAGGGATTAAAACTTGTGAAGAACGACGGGGAATTAGCAATCCTAGGTTGTGTTCATCTTGTGAATTGAATTGCATTTGTCTTGTGATTTTCATTGTGCTTGTTTAGAGTTCATACAACATACAACTCACTCCTAACTCAACTTTACATTTTTATTTTCCTTCTGTCAAGAACCATAGAAATTTGCATTGTCTAACTAATATAACTTAATTTCTCGGGTAGTTAGCAAGTTAATCCTCATGGGAACGATTCTTTTACTTAATTTTCACTATACTACTTGCACAATTGGTACACTTGCCAATTCGTCAACAAGTTTTTGGCACCGTTGCCGGGGATTAACAGTTGTTACTAATATTCATAGGAATTAAGAAGTGCTAGATTAGACCTTTATCTATAGCTGTTTTTCTTTGTTTATTTTTTTTTTAGTTAGTCATCTTAGTTTTTGTGTTAATTCTGTTGTTCTTATCGTTCTTTGCTAACTAGTGCCTTCCATTGTGTATGCGAGGTACCCTTAATCCTTCTGGCCTTCTTTACGAACCTGGGATTGAAAGACTAGCAAGAAGAGTTAGGAAGGAAGCTAAAGCCAGAAAAGCTCAAGTAAGCCAAGTTATACAAAAAGAAATGGCTGAAGACAACTTGAATCACCAGGGTGATGAGATCAATGCTGGAAATGGGGTTGTTGATGAGCCTCAAGTGGGATTTAGAGCAATATGGGATTATGCTTCGCCTGTTAATGCTGGGAATGCTTCAAGCATAGTGAAACCCGCGATTGGAGACAACAATTTTGAGATGAAGGCTATGATGTTAAATCTGGTACAACAGAACCAGTTTGGGGGAAGTCTTATGGAGGATCCGAACAATCATATTGTGACCTTCCTTGATATTTGTGATATGGTCAAGCTGAATGGAGTTACAGATGATGCCATCCGCCTTCGATTATTCCCTTTCTCCTTAAGGGATGGTGCAAAGAATTGGTTGATGACTCTACCACCGGGGAGTATAACTACTTGGGATGAACTGCGGAGGAAATTCTTGGATAAATTCTTCCCTCCCTCCAAATTAGTAAAATTGAGAAATGAGATTACAGCATTCCTTCAACAAGAGGGAGAGACATTATACAATGCTTGGGAACGATTCAAGGAGATGTTGAGGAAATGCCCGAATCATGGCATTCAAGAGTGGCAACAAATCTCAATTTTCTTCAGTGGATTGAATTATGAAACTAGGGATAAACTAGATACCACAGCTGGCGGTGCATTATTGGGCAAGTCAATTGAGCAAGCCAAGGACATTATTGAGACCATGGGGGCTAGTCAGAAAGCTTCCATCAGAGCCAAGAGCAACTCAAAGAAAGGGTTGTTGGAGTTGGACACTCTTCACTCTATTTTGGCCCAAAATGAAGCCCTAACTAAAAAGGTTGAGATGTTGTGTGCTAGACAACAAGAGCTGGTGAGAGTAAATGCGGTGAGTAATCCGGCACCAAGCTGTGACTTCTGTAGGGGTGCTCACATTAATGGTTGCTGTGAGGAGAATTCTACCATGGAACAGTTAAATTATATGGGCAATCACCAGAGGAACCAGAATACCTTCTATTCAAATTCTTATAATCCGGGAAATAGAAATCATCCAAACTTTTCATGGAGCAACGATCATTGTCTCAACCCCATGGCATCGTCATCATCTAGTAGGCCTTCTCAACCGCCCTGCTTCAATGACCAAAATATCACATTCCTCATAATAGAGCCCCACCACCTCAGGTAGAAAAGAAACCCACTTTGGAAGATATGTTCATGCAATACATGGCCAAGAATGATGCCGTAATCCAGAGTCAATCATCTTTAATTCAGAGCCAAAACGTGGCTATTAGAAACTTGGAGACCCAAATGGGACAATTGGCCAACGCTCTTAATAGTAGACCTCAAGGTACTCTACCTAGTGACATTGAGACCAATCCTAGAAGAGAAGGAAATGAGTATTGTAAAGCTATTGCTTTGAGAAGTGGGAAAGAAATTGAGGGTTATCCAAAGACAGCCGAAGTTGAAAAAAGGAAAGACCAAGAAGAAATCACTCCGGAGAAAAATAAAGTTGAGCCCCTCATTGAGCACCTGAAACCCAAAATGCAACCACAACCTCCATTTCCACAAAGATTCGAGAAGCAGAAATTGGATCATCAATTCAAGAAATTCTTGGAGGTATTTAAAAGACTCCACATCAATATCCCTTTTGCAAAAGCACTTGAACAAATGCCAAGTTATATGAAATTCATGAAAGATATTTTGTCCAAGAAGAGAAGGCTTTGTGAATATGAAACTGTAGCACTCACTGAAGAATGTAGTGCCATCTTGCAAAACAAGCTCCCACCAAAGCTCAAAGATCTGGGAAGCTTCAATATACCTTGCACAATTGAGGATAAATTCAGTGGAAAGGCTCTCTGTGACTTGGGGGCAAGCATAAACTTAATGCCTCTGTCCATATACAAGAGGCTAGGATTGGGTGAAGCTCGACCGACTACAATTACCTTGCAACTAACGGATCGCACTCTTGCGTATCCTAGAAGAGTTATGAAGGATGTGTTAGTTAAGGTAGATAAGTTCATCTTCCCAGCTGACTTCATTGTCTTGGATTATGAAGAAGATCATGATGTCCCTATCATTTTGGGACGACCATTCTTAGCTACCGGGAGAACTATCATTGATGTGCAAAAAGAAGAGCTCACTATGAGGGTGCAAGACCAAGAGGTGAAGTTTAATATTTTTAAGGCAATAAAATATCCTGATGATCCAGAGGAGTGCTACAAAATTTCTGTAGTGGATGCTATGGTGGATAGAGTGGTACAAACCACCTTTGAGAAGGTGCATTATGAAGATGAAATTGAATCATCCCTCGTAGCTATGGAAGTGGATGAAGATGATGAAGAAGTGGTTGAGTGTGTGAACCTGTTGAATGCCACTCCTATATACCACAAACAAGTGGAGTCATTAGATTTGACCATCGAGATGGGGCATGACACTAAGCCATCTATTGAAGAACCACCTGTACTTGAGCTCAAGCCATTGCCTCCCTATTTGAAGTATGCATATTTGGGGGAATCGTCAACCTTGCCAATCATTATGTCTTCTCTGTTGAGTTTGGAGCAAGAAGAAAAACTATTGAGAATCCTACGAGAACATAAAAAAGCCTTGGGATGGACGATCGCCGACATAAGAGGCATTAGTCCTTCGATTTGTATGCACAAGATAAAGCTCAAAGAAGGATATTCTCCCACTATTGAGCACCAGCGAAGATTTAACCCAGTAATGAAAGATGTGGTGAAGAAAGAAATTGTAAAGTGGCTGGATGCTGGAATAATTTACCCTATTTCTGATAGTTCATGGGTGAGCCCAGTTCAATGTGTCCCCAAGAAGGGAGGCATGACTGTAGTGGCTAAAACCTGGAATGAATTGATACCGACTCACACAGTCACATGGTGGAGAATATGTATGGACTATCGCAAATTGAACAAGACTACAAGGAAGGATCACTTCCCGCTACCATTCATTGATCAGATGCTAGACAGGTTGGCTGGGCAAGAATTCTTCTGTTTTCTTGATGGCTATTCAGGTTATAACCAGATTGCCATTACACCAGATGATCAGGAAAAGACAACGTTCATATGTCCATATGGTACATTTGCTTTCAGGAGAATGCCATTTGGTTTGTGTAACGCACCAGCAACATTCCAGAGATGCATGATGGCAATATTCTCAGATATGGTGGAAAAATGCCTTGAAGTTTTTATAGATGATTTCTCAGTCTTTGGGGCCTCATTTGATAGTTGTCTTGGCAACTTGAAACAAGTTCTAGAGCGATGTGAAGAAACCAATTTGGTGCTTAACTGGGAAAAATGTCATTTTATGGTGCAAGAAGGCATTGTACTTGGCCATAAGGTCTCCAAGAAGGGCTTGGAAGTTGATCAAGCCAAAGTTTCGACCATTGAGCAACTCCCCCCTCCGGTGTCTGTAAAAGGAGTCAGGACCTTCCTTGGTCATGCTGGCTTCTATAGGAGATTCATAAAAGATTTCTCCAAGATTGCTAAGCCATTGTGCCATTTGCTAGAAAAAGATGCTCTGTTTTGCTTTGATGAGGAGTGTTTGGCATTATTTATTGAGTTAAAGAAGAGGCTTGTTTCTGCACCTATTATTGTTGCACCGGATTGGAAGAAACCCTTTGAATTGATGTGCGATGCAAGTGACTATACAGTGGGGGCGGTGTTGGGTCAACGGTGTGAAAAGATCTTTCATCCCATTTATTATGCTAGCAAAACACTAGCCGATGCTCAATTGAATTATACCACCACGGAAAAAGAGTTATTAGCGGTGATGTTTGCATTTGATAAATTTTGAGCATATCTAGTGGGAACAAAAGTCACCGTGCATACTGACCATTCGGCGATCAAATATCTCACTGAGAAAAAGGACTCGAAGCCTCGGTTAATCAGATGGATTCTACTACTGCAAGAATTTGACTTACAAATTAAAGATAGAAAGGGGAGTGAGAATCAAGTTGCTGACCACCTCTCACACCTAAGCAATGATGCTCGAGCTGAAATGGAGCCGCAAATTAATGAGAATTTTCCTGATGAGCTACTATTTCTAGTAGGAGACAAGCAACTGCCATAGTATACAGACTACGTGAATTTCCTAGTGTGTGGTAGATTGCCACCAGACATAAACACCCATCAAAAGAAGAGGTTCATCCATGATGTGCGAAATTACTTTTGGGATGAGCCATTTCTCTTTCGAGTTTGTGCCGATCAGATAGTTCGTCGCTGCATTCCAGAAGAAGAGATGACAAGTGTGCTATGGCATTGTCACAATTCAGACTATGCAGGTCATTATAGCAGTGTTCGAACAGCAACTAAGGTGTTGGAAAGTGGACTGTATTGGCCATCCTTGTTTAAGGATACGAGAAAGTTTGTAGAAAATTGTGATCGATGTCAACGAAGTGGCAACATCTCAAGAAAACATGAAATGCCACTCAATAGTGTTCTTGAAGTGGAGATTTTTAATGTGTGGGGGATTGATTTCATGGGGCCGTTTCCCTCTTCCTTCTCATGCCAACACATACTGGTGGCCGTCGACTACGTCTCTAAATGGGTGGAAGCCATTCCTACCACAGTAAATGATTCAAAAGTGGTAGTAAATTTCTTGAAGAAAAACATCTTTTCTCAGTTTGGGGTGCCATGAGCTTTAATTAGCGATGGTGGGACTCATTTCTGTAACAAGTATTTGGATAGTCTTCTGACTAAATATGGTGTCAAGCACCAAGTAGCCACCCCCTATCACCCTCAAACAAGCGGTCAGGTTGAGGTCTCTAACCGAGAATTGAAGAGGATATTGGAGAAAACAGTCAATGCTTCAAGAAAAAATTGGGCAAAGAGGATAGATGATGCTTTGTGGGCTTATAGAACTGTATATAAGACTCTAATTGGAATATCCCCTTTCAAGCTAGTCTATGGAAAAGCTTGCCATCTCCCCGTAAAGCTAGAGCACAAAGCATTTCGGGCCACAAAGTTCTTAAATTTTGATATCAAGAAAGCTGGAGAAAAGAGGCTCTTGCAATTAAATAAACTTGAAGACTTCCGTCTTCAAGCTTATGAAAGCTCTAAATTGTACAAAGAGAAGGTGAAAAGGTGGCATGATCACAAAATAGTCCCCCGATCCTTTGAATCAGGCCAACAAGTTCTTCTTTTCAACTCTAGACTCAAACTCTTTCCTGGGAAGCTGAAGTCTAGATGGTCAGGGCCTTTTATTGTCAAAGAAGCCTTCCCACATGGAGCTGTGGAAATTTCAGATCTAGAGGATGCCAGAAGCTTCAAAGTGAATGGCCATCGATTGAAGCACTATCTTGGTGGCGAAATTGAGCGGGAGAAGACTTCTCTACCACTCATCCAACCCATGGCATAGGATTTCCGGTAAAGTCCAGCTAAGGACTATAAATAGAGCACTCTTGGGAGGCACCCCAAGCTTTCTAACACTCTTCCTTTTTATTTTTAGCAATAGTTAGTTGTTTGTGTGCTATTGTGTGTATATACGGCTGTGTGATCTTTTGTTGTGCTGCATAAGTTGTTGTGTGAAGTTAATTGGGTTAATAGTTTGCTGTAGTGTAGTTGTTTAGCTTAATAGCTTAGTTGCATGTTTTCTATAGCTGATCTCTCCTTGTGGTATATTTATAATGTTCATTGCTGTTTTGAGGAGATGGAAATTTTGCTGATGTTTGGAAACATGGACTCAAATAAGTTTGGGGGATGACATTTGATGTAGTAGCCTATCTGGAGTTTTTGGAGATGCTTACATAGATGTCATTGCATTAATGTTTGGATGAATCCCCATGTAATCCTTTTGAGGAGCTGAGTCTGTAGTGTGAAGGGTATGAACCTTTTGGTTAGAGATTGAAATGCTAGTATGGCTTAATCAGGGAAAATTTGGACTTGTTTCTGCTGAAAACTTTGCTGTCATTCTGATGGATTCACGCTTAAGTGCATATTTTTCACGCTTAAGCGTGTAAGGGCTGATTTTGAAGGTTTTCTCGGGTTGAAACACGCTTAAGCGCATATTGTTCACGCTTAAGCGGGTTAAGGCAAAAAAAAATTAGGGTGCTCTCGGGTCCAAATGCGCTTAAGCACGTAAATACCCGCTTAGGCGAGTGAGCCATGCTTCAGCATCTTGAAGCCAACGCCCGGCGTTGGCACCTCAGCGCCCGGTGCTGGATGCCCCATCGCCAGGCGTTGGTCCCTCAGCGCCCGGCGCTGGAACCCTGAACCCTCTTAAAAAAATGAAGGTATTAAGTGTGCGGCCACGGTTTTAAATTCCGATTTGGGGATTTTTTGCCCTAAAAAGTTCTGAACCCCCTTCTTCCAAGCCTCCCCAGCTGCGACCCAAGCCCCTCTTCCCTCTCCGGCCAATTTCCTCCATAAAACCCTCCATCCATCCCTTCTCCGTCACTTTCCAGCCACTTTCCGTCGAGCCCCTTCCATTTTTGGCGCCTTGAAGTCTCTCCACCGTGGGCTCCTCGATCTTTTGGGTTGGATACACTGTGTAGGGTGGCCCTCCTCTGTGCTCCTTGTGTTTCTCTGTATTCCCTTCCATTTTCCTATATAGGTAATGTCTCTCATCTCTTATTTGTGATTTTGGTAGGCTTAGTGGCTTAATTTCTGAAACTTAGGCAATTTTTGGAATTATAAGAACATAGGTCTTGATTAGTGTTGATATATTTTGTTGTTCTTGGGATACTCTGCTGAATTTCTCACAGGAAACATATGGCATCCAAGAAGAGGTCAAGGGGTAAGGAAAAAGTTGGGTCTAGTGGTTCCCTTCCTTTTGATAATGTGAAATTTAGAACCCTAGAGCACTAAAATTGGTTTAAGGACAAAGTGAGCATAAAAAAATATGTCAGGGAGAGAGCAATTGCGCTTAGCCCTGGTGATTATCCTGAGATTCTCGATCAAATTGCCAAAAGAGGTTGGGATCCGTATGTGTTTATGGAAAAACCCACCAGTTTCTTATCAGTGGTACAAGAATTTTATGCCAATGCTAGGAGGGTCAAAGATGACGGTTTGGGGGAATATAAGACCATGGTTAGAGGTGTAGAAGTTGATTTTTCTGCTGCTACTATCAACAGACATTTGGAATTAGAGCAGCTATTTGCCTCTATCAGCATCACATTGATGATATCCCTGCAAATCCTGAGAGGGTGCTTGACACATTGTGCAAACCTGGTGCACAATGGATTTTGGGTAGAAAGAATGCACCTCTCAAGCTACAGAGAGCTGACCTCCTTCCAGTGACCAAAGCATGGTATGTTTTATCTCAATCCAACCTCCTCCCGACCACCAATACCTCGGATGTCAATGTGAAAAGAGTCACTCTCATTTAATGTATTATGGAGGGAAAATTGTGGACTTGGGCTTGTTAATCGCGAAGAACATTGAAGCCTTGGCACAGGCAAAGGTGGGAATTCTAGGTTATCCTTACCTGATAACCAAACTGTGTGCTACCCAGAAATTGCCCATGGAGGGGGAAACACTGCTTTCTCCTCCCAAGTCCATCACAAAGGAGCTCTTGGATAAGTTTACTGTAGAAGATGCCACTACTAGCAGTGCTCCTAGACCTCCTGTTGCCCCTCAGCCCTCTCATGTTTTTACCCAGGCTCCCACTGTCACACTTTTGTCTGTTAATCAGCGCGTCTCTGATCTTGAGGTAATGATGAAGAATATGTGGCATTATCAGCGGAGTTTTGGCAATGCATGGACTTTGCAGAATGGGATTAGCACTGAAGGTTAGGATTTATCCCAAATTGGAGGAGCTGAAGATGAAGAAGAATGAGGAGATGCAGAAGAATGAGGAGATGCAGCAGAAAGAGAAGATGCAGAAGATGCTACGGGAGCTGATGAGGAGGATGATAGCTAGGATTTCTGTTTTTGTTATGTTTCTGTTTTTGGATTATTGTAATTGAACTTTATTTCAGACTTTTGTTTTTGAATATTTTGTTGATTGACTAGTTCTTTTGGACTTATTGGATCAGCGTCTCTTTTTGGTTAAGACGTTGTATTTTGGCTGTTGATCTCTTTATTGTTAATTTCCAGTATTTTCGGTTATTTTAGTTAGCTTTTTCTTTCCCCCAAATCCCTTTTTGTTCATATGATTTATACTTGTTTATTCGACTATTGAGGACAATGTTCGCCTCAAGTTTGGGGGAGGATTTTGGTGATCCGTGGAATTGTGTGAATGCATTGAACTTTTTCTCTAGCCTTATCTAGTATTTCATTTTGTTGAGATTGGCTGGCTGGAATTTGTCTCTTGTAAAAGCCTTATGATGAATTTGCTGATTACTTGTTGCATAGGATGAAAGTCTTTTGTGGAGCCTATATTTGTGTTCAGGTTGTCCAATAAACTTTGCTTCCTTGGAGTTGTTGAAAAATTTTTAAGCACAAATTAGCCAGAATTCAATTTAAGTGCATTTGTTCATAGAAAATTCTTGTAGTTTAATTAGTATGGTTATTTATCAATTTTAAGAATTCTAGAACCTATGTTTAAACTCTTTTGAAACGAAATTTCTAAATTGTGCATTGTTTGGAGAAATGATTTAGGCATTTCCTTTGTGCGATTGAGCCTTTCAAGCCATCCTTTTTATTATGCTACCCATTGATCCCGATTTTGAGCTTTTAATTTTTATTAAAAAAATTTTGTTAATTCTTTCTTTTATCCACTTTAGCCCCACCTTTCAAGCCGGAAAAACAATGTCTAACCCCTTTTTCAAGAGAATAATAGCATCTATGAAGTTTGAAAAAGTGATGTTGCTTATGGAGGTGTACGAGACAAGCAAATCAAAGAGTGGAAGAAGAAATGAAGTAAAAGAGTGCTTTAAAAAAAATTGAAGAGCCCATTGAAGTTGTCACTCTCAAGAGACATGCAAATCTATGAAGATTGAGTATGGCAACAAATTTTTAGGATGATTGCATATTTTCATTTTGTGAGACATGAAAAATATGTTGATGAAAAATGCATTTTGAAGGAGTTGAAAAAGAAAAAGGAAAGCATGGGATAAAAGAAGAAAGGGGAAGGAAGGAAAAAGTGTCATATTTGTTGATGCTAAATCATAATTCTCTTGATGTTTGTCTTTTTCCTTTACCCTTCATTTGGCAGCCATTGCCCAAAGCCACATTACGAGCTTTAAGTCCTTTTGATCAAAGAATGGTGCAGAGTTTAGCTTAGTGGAGAAAGAGGATAAGGATAGGCTTATGGAGTTGTCAATATTGATTGTTTCCATACTTCTTAAAGTATTTGAAGTTTCAGCTAAACACTTGCATGAAATTGAATCTTGGCTAAGGCACACATGCACTTCAAGAACTTGTGAGGAAGCGTTGTTTATTTTAGAACCTGGAAGCATCTATAGGCTGACTTAAATTTCATCTATTTGCGATTTGTGAAAATTAGAGCTTGAGGGTTTAAAAGAGAGTTGAAGCTTTGCTTGTCTTGACTTATTGATTCCAACACGTTTTATTTGCTTTACTCGAGGACGAGTAAAAGTTCAAGTTTGGGGGATTGATGAATCCTCAGCATTCATATATATTCTATGGAGATTTCTATCATATTGGCATACTTTTGGCTGTCATTAGGGTTTTAACACCTAATTTTTGAATAGTTGCATACATACCTCACTCTTAGGTTAGAAATGCAATTTTTGAGCCTCTAATCACATTCTTTTTGGGTTACTCTTGTAAATATGTTGGTGATTTTGCTTTTGCAGGTATTTTAGCTAGGAAAATGTTGTTGAAAGATGAGAAATCCATTAGCCAAGAATTAATTGAGGTAAAGAGGAGCCTTAGAGAAGAAAAAGAGGCTCAAAATGAAGATTTTACAGTCACTCTCACGCCTAAGCGGGATTTTAATGCGCCTAAGCGCATAAAGCTCAACAAGGGATCCCTCTCTGCCACTTTCACGCTTAAGCGTGACATATTCATACTTAAGCGGGTACTTGCAACATTGGAGGCTTCATTCTGTCCAAAATGCGCTTAAGCGTGAATACCGTGCGCTTAAGCATGTAGCACTTTGCTGATGAAGGGTCGTTTCTGCCCAAATCGCGCTTAAGCGGGAAAATCGTGCGCTTAAACGCACGGACTATTTTACTGTCACGTGCAGCAGGCTTTAAAAGGCAATTTGGACTGAATTTTTAGGGCATTCTGGGTTGGAACCAACTTTTGGAGAAGATTGAAGCAATTTTTCTTTCACCTAACTTGGAATCATGGAGTTTTCTCTTCTCTTCTCTCATTTTCTGTATTTTGTAATGATGTGTAGCTAAATTTCTGCACTAGGATTGCTATGAACCATAGTTTGGAGTAGGTTTTGTAAATCTCTTGACTCTTGTGATTACTTGGCCATTAATACATGTTTATTCATTCTTTTTTTCTTGCTTTCATTAAACTTGATCAATTTGATGGATTGTTTGGTGGTTTTGTTGTACTTGGGAGAGGAATGCAAAACCTAGACCATAGAATGGATAGTATGAGTTCTTGAACCTCAAAGGAGAGGGGATGGATTCGTTAATATCATAGGAATATAGATGTTAACCTCATATAGTCAGATTAGGGTTTGTGCATTTTTGAAACCTAAGACTACATAAGGAATTATGAGATTTTGGGTTGAGTCTTAGTTGGCATTCGGGAGAATACTTCTAAGCATATTCGTATCCTAGATTAGCATGTATGGCCAGTGAGAACAAGAGAGAGAGGGATTAAAACTTGTGAAGAATGACGGAGAATTAGCAATCCTAGGTTGTGTTCATCTTGTGAATTGAATTGCATTTGTCTTGTGATTTTCATTGTGCTTATTTAGAGTTCATACAACATACAACTCACTCCTAACTTAACTTTACATTTTTATTTTCCTTCTGTCAAGAACCATAGAAATTTGCATTGTCTAACTAATATAACTTAATTTCTCGGGTAGTTAGCAAGTTAATCCTCGTGGAAACGATTCTTTTACTTAATTTTCACTATACTACTTGCACGATTGGTACGCTTGCCAATTCGTCAACATCAACACAACAAAAGGTATATTGTTAGACTATATTTTTTATGATGGTCCTTTGGGATTTGAAAATGGGCCTGATAAAAAGATAAATGTCGAAGCAGAAGATCCTTTGGAAGAAATGAACTTAGGCACTGAAGAAAGTAAAAGACCTATTTTTATAAGCACATTTCTGCCAAAGGAGTTCAAAGAAAAACTTGTCATGCTCATCACCGAATATAGAGATTTCTTTACCTGGGATTACAATGAGATGCTTGATTTAAGTAAAGAACTTGTTGAACATAGACTACCACTCAAAGACGGGTGCAGACTTGTTAAATAGGAAAATATGAGATTTGCTCCTGAAGTGGTGCTAAAAATCAAAGAAGAGGTCAAAATGTTACTCAAAGCTAAGTGTCACGACCCATTACCTGGGCACATGACCAGCACAATGATAAATCTTCCATCACTCTAAGCCTTTTTATAAATTCTACACACGAGTTAAATTATTATTTATTGTCTCCATGCTATCAAAATAACCATTTTTTATCAAATAAATACGAAAAAAACATATCAAATTTCGTTATTTGAAATACATAGAGATAACTTGCATATAATAATAGATCTTTATTATGAAATATATTATTATACTAAAATACAAGCCAAATGTGTCAAACCTCTGACCTAGATGTCCTAGACGATTACAAGGTAACATAATCTATAACAAAAAAGAGGGCCTACCTGACAGCAGGAAGGTCCAAAGTGATCTACTTCTCTAGTAGATATTCTTCTCTGGCAACCTATCTGAACAAAAAGATTTTACAGAGAGTGTGAGCTTTAAAACTCAGTAAGCAAATCGGCCTCATGTTAATAAAATTTAAATACATCACTAGTCATGCAAGTATACCTGAAGGCTCAAACTCAACCAATAAATATAGATAGAAATTACATGCTAGAAGATATAAAGTCATCCAATGGTATTACTACTCATCAATGGTAATATATCCCGAAGAGTGCATATAGGCTGGCTCACTGAATTTGTTTATTTCCACCATGACGCACAACGTCATCCTCTCAGCTAGGGCGCCTCACGGATCTGTTACCGACTTGGGCTATATCTCTACCGAGGGAATTGTTGTCTCGACATTGGTCAAGACACCATTTAAACTGAGTTTTCTGCCTTGCTGTGAGAGGAGGTACTGTCTCGCTCAATCACAATCAATAGTACAATATTTCATATCATAATCAGAAGTATAATGTAATATTTATTCATATGACAGGTATTGTATATAACTATATCACATGTTTATAAACCACAAATTAAGATAACAATTAAGTTGTCTTTGAAAAAAATTCAAACTTTATATCACCCTGAAATACTTATTTCGTCTTATCCATACTTCTAGATTAATTTGAATTACCTTCCTAGATTCGCCACTCCGAATCCAGTTTACCCTTATAAGTCTTGGGAGTGTCCTACGACATACTGTTTATCACCAATGATGCTAAAATCCTATTAAAACGGGGTCGTTTCATTCACTTGAATTTCTTACGAGCATCACTTTTCTAAGTCGTTACGGACAAGAGCATATAGGTGAATTTTACTATTCTGCTATGGAGATTTTGATAAAAGATTAAAGAAAATAAATTAAGGTTATTTTCGTATAGATACTATTCATATATATAGTTACTATTTATATATACGGGTATTATTCATACATACAGTTACTGTTTATACCAAAAATAGTAAATACAATCTGTAAAAGAATACACTAAGTATGTTCCCAAGAAAGAGTGGAGGGTCACAATGGACACACTTAAGTACCAAGTCTTAACTAGAACTTTCCTAAACATGTATTCTTCCAGTTTATATTCTATTTTGGTAATTAGATAATCAAAACAACATATAGGCGACTAAGAACAGTTTTTCTATTGTGGAGGATCAGCCAAAGCCGTAACTACAAAGCATACTTAAGAAAATAACTTTTAAAAATTTGAAAGACATAAAAATGGCATAGTATCCTCACCTTAAATCTAAGCTGAAAAAGAAAGGCCCAAAATCTCAGAGATTTAGCGTCGGAGCAAAAGAAACTTGAGGAGAGAGAAGAAGAGAAGTTGAAGATATAAGTTTAGAAGTGAAATGAAAAGGTTTATTTATAAGAAAAGTCAAAAGTACTATTTGATACTATGCACTAATAAAATATTTAATCTACTATTTATGAAGATAACATTTTTATTAGAATAATTCAATTTACTATTTGCTTTAATCATTTCGTTTATTGTGCAATCACAGGAAATCGAAGGTGGTTTTACTATTAGGAACTTAAAGAGAAAAATATCTTTTTACCTTAAACCTTTAAGTTTCTTTTCAATTCAGTCCTTTTACTTTAGTCCCTGAGGGTATTTTCTTACATAAAACGTCATTTTCTCATATGAACTTCTTTCTAGTTTCCTCTTATTCCTAAACTACATCTAGTACTTGGCATTTCGATTGTATATGTGAACAGTACTATATATTAAATAGTAACTGTAATTCGAGAACACACCTTTATATTTTATTTTTTACGGGTATTACACTAAGTTCATCAGAACTACCAGGTATGTTGAATAGCTGTCTAGCATAGTCCCAGTTGTTAAGAAAAATGGCAAGTTAATGGTATGCATTGATTTTAGGAATTTGAATCTGGTGACTCCTAAAGATGAATATCATATGCCTATAGCGGATATGTTAGTAGAAGCGGTGTCTAAGCATGAAATTTTAAGTTGTATGAATGGTCATGTTATTATAATCAGATATTTATAGCCAAAGAAGACGTGTCGAAAATCGCTTTCAAATGTCCAGGAGCTATTGGGACAGATGAATGGATTGTCATGCCTTTGGACTTAAAGAATATAGGGGCCACCTATCAAGAGCGATGAACACCATCTTCCACGATGTGATTGGGAAGTTTATGGAGGTTTACATTGACGACATTATTGTCAAGTTAGAAGACAGATAAAACCACTTGAAACATTGAGACAGGCTTTTGAAATAATGTGAAATAACAGCCTTAAAATGAATCAAAGAAATGTACTTTTAGAGTGTTAGTTGCCAAATTTCTAGGCATTTTAGTCCGTAAAAAAAGGTATCGAAGTGGACAAGAACAAAACTAGAGCAGTTTTGGAAGCCGCCTCATCGACAAATAAGAAGAAATTACAATCTTTCTTGGGGAAGGTGAACTTCTTAAAAAGATTTATATCTAACTTGTCGGGCAAAACTAGAGTCTTTTCAACTTTGGTCAAGCTAAAAGCTGAGCAAGAATTCATCTGGGAACCATGTCACCAAGAAGCTTTTGATTATATTAAGCATTACCTGACGAACCCTCTGGTTATGATGTCACCAATACCATGACAGCCATTGAAGTTATATATTTTAGCCTCTGAGGAAACGATAGGAAGATTACTGGCTCAAGATGATAAGGATAGTCTCGAAAGAGTCATTTACTACCTCATTCGAGTCCTAAACGATGCAGAAACAAGATACAGTGCAATTGAAAAGTTATGCTTATCTTTGTATTTCTCTTGTACCAAGCTAAAATATTATATGATGTCTTGTAATGTACTTTTCATGTCGAAGACCGATATAACAAAATTTATGTTATCCAAACCTATTATTAATGGACGTATTGGTAAATGGATGATTACGCTGTCAGAATTTTCTTTACAATATATTCTTGTGAAAGCCATCAACGGCCAAGTGTTGGCTGACTTTCTAGTTGACCATCCTGGTTCAAACATTGATAATAACATAAATTTTGTTAGATTGAAACATTGGTGTCTTTATTTCAATGGTTTAAGGCACAAAAAAGGGAGTGGTATCGGGATTGTAATTATATCCCCTTAGGGAACTCCAACCAAATTTATGTTTGAAATTAAGTATTCTTGTTCTAACAATGAAGCTGAATATAAAGCTTTAATTGTTGGGTTAGAAATACTTTGTCAAATGAAAGCATGAAGAATGTATATACTTGGAGATTCCCGGTTAATCGTTAAACAACTTACTCGAAAATACAAATGCGTTAATCAAAATATGATAAAATATTGTGCTATAGCTAGTAAGTTAATGAAGAAGTTTGACGAGGTAACTGTCCCGCACATTCCAAGGGATTCAAATGAAGAGGCTAATGATTTAGCTCAAATAGCTTCTAGATACAAAATTTCTCAAAAGGTTTTATCGGATTTAATAGAAACCAGAGAATTTTTGTATCCTTTAGAAGAAAGGAACGTATTATAAAATGACGTTTATACAAGTAATGATTAGAGAAAAGCAATCATTGACTATTTAGAGAATCCAAGTTCTGACGTAAAATAGATACTCAAATACAGAGCGTTAAATTTTGTATTGTCGGGTGGACAATTGTATAGGAAAACTGTCGATGGACAGTTAGAAGGATGTTCGAATAAGTCAGAAGCATACATTGCCTTGTCAGAAGTCCACGAAGGTATTAGTAGAGCTCATCAAGCAGGTGAAAAAATGAAGTAGATCTTCCAACGACGAAGATTTTATTAGCCAACACTAGTTAAGGATTATATAACATTTACCAAGTATTGTGAAGAATGTCAAAGACATTGCCATATACAAAACATTTTGGCTAGTAGTTACATTCGATTGTTAAACCTTGGCCATTTTGGGGATGGGCTCTAGACTTAATTGGCCAAATACATCCTCCTTCGTCGAAGAGGCATAAATATATTTTAGTAGGGGTTGACATTTCACCAAGTGAGTAGAAGCGATTGTGATAAAAGATGTCACCTAACAAGATGTGATTAATTTCATTGAAAATCACATCATTTGTAGATTTGGGATACCTCAAACTCTGATGAATGATCAAGGCATCGTTTTTACGGGATAGAAAATAGTCGAATATGCTGATTCTAGGAAGATAAAGTTAATTACGTCAACATCATACTATGCACAGGCAAATGGCCAAGTGGAGGCCATTAACAAAATTCTTATAAGCTTGATAAAAAAGTATGTTGGTTAGAAATTGGCATAATACCCTTGATCAGATTTCGTAGGCATATAGAAACTCGCCAAAAGAATCGATAAGCACATCGCCATATAAATTAGTATATGGTCATGATGCTATCTTGCCTGTTGAGATTAATCTCCAATCAATTCGTATTAAAAAATAAAATGAATTACCAGTTGAAAGTTATTAGGATTTAATGTTTGACAAGTTGAACAAATTGATTGATGAAAGATTAATTGCTTTAGAAAATTTCATTCAACAAAAAGAACGAATTACGAATTTTTATGACTGTTGTGTTAAATTTAAAGCTTTTAACTTAGGTGATTTGGTATGGAAGGTAATTTTGCTAATTTAGAAACATTGTCTAGAATATGGTAAGTGATCGCCAAAGTGGGAAGGACCATTTATAATTACACAAGTATTCTCAGGGAAAGCTTATGCTCTCGATGACATCAACTCGAGGGTAAAAGTAAAATCAATCAATGGTAAATACTTAAAACTGTACAGGCCGATAATGTGTGAAATAAAAATTGAATGAATCTTTATTACGATAAGTTTCTCATTACATTGTCGAATGCTAAAAAAAAAAAAGAAGCTTCGAAATGAATAAAACTTGTCGAAATAAAAAGATCGACAATACAAATAATCTGTCAGATGGGTTTAACCGACACCTTCACATCCAATGAAGTCGATTCTTGACAGAAGCCAATGTCTCTCTTTTGGTACAGGTCATCATGTAGTCAGTCTCCAAAAGTTTCATCTTCTCGGCAAGTGCTTGGGCTTTGACTATAATAGTCATAGCATCTTCATTGATTTTCTCCCATTTTTCCAAACGTTTAGCCAAATTATTGTCAATCCTGCCTCGAGTGACACCAATTCTTCTTTAGCTTTCTTGACTTTTTTTTCTAAGTAGTCAAGGAAATGCATTGACATGGTTATACTTTGGCTAACGTGGTCCCATGTTTCTCTACATTTGACAGTCCTTCTATCCTGCCAGTCTCAGTCAGCCTTCAAGTCTCATAACCTACTAAGAAGGACTTCTTTTTCTAGCATCTCCTTCTTGTAAGAAGAGATGATATGATTACAAGAAGGAGCTTCATCGGATAAGTTGTCAATGAAGTCCTTGAAATTTTAGTAGAGATTTTGGCAGGAAATAGGGAGTTGTGACCTTACTAACTCAAGTTCACCCAAAATAACTTGAACCTTGCCTCTCAAAGATTCATCAAATGCAAGAACCTCGAAGGAATAATCCAAGAAGCTCTTTAGTTCTTTTATTAGTTCATCGACCTTTGGATCTGTTGAAGAGTTCTCTAGAACCAAAGAAATTGAGGGAGTAAGGTCACTCGACAGAAGACTTATTATTGCATTTAGGTCCAAATCACCAATACTTAGACGTTCAAAAGGTTCCATTTGATCTGTCGGATGGGTCAGACTAGAGTTAAGAGACATAAGGGAATTTCAGCCATTAGAGCCTCCAGGTTGAAATTATCTTTGATCACAAGTGGCGGATCATCATCTTGTGAAAGTAGATTGACAGTAGTATATAGCACTGATTAATGGGCCAAACTAACCGATCACGGGCCAACCCGCAACAAGCCAGCTGTAAACAAGCTGGTCACGAGCCTAATCATTCAAGGTCAAGACTGCTCGTGTTGGACCACGGGTAAACAGTCTAGCCCGCGGTCCTAACCCCTTTTTTTGTTCGTTCTTTTTTTTTAACTATTTTGGGCTGAGTGGTGCTAGGCTTTTTTAGTTTTTTTTTTGTCTGATTCCTTTTTTTTCCCATTTCTATTTATTGTTGGACTCCTTTTTATTTTATTTTCTTTTTTTTTTCCCTTTTTTACATGAAACCCTTAAGAGTCAAGGCTAGAAGCAAGCATACATTGAATTGATTGATACAGTAATGAATAATGATATGGAAGCAAACATAAATAGTTGAACTGCTACATACATTATTATCAATTTATCATTATACAAGTAGCTGAAGCTACATACATTAATAAGTATGAAAATGAAACCATAAAGCAAAAACATACATCAATGAAAACATACATAACATTATTTCTGGCCTTCAATTTTTTTTTTTTAACATGGAAGCCTCAAGCTGTTAAGCATACATCATATTCAAGTATTCATACATAGTGCAATTTGCAAATAGGGAAAGCCTCAAGCTATACCTGCATACATTATTATTCATTATGCAAGTATGAAACATACAATTATGAAAATGAAACTAGAAACATACATCAATGAAATATACACCATACATAAATAGCATTATTTATGGCCTCCATTTAATTTTACAAGAAACCCTCAAGCATTGCATCATACATCAAGTTTTCCTTAAATCAAAATAGATGACATCCAAATATCCAACAAAAAGCATAATTTCCAATTAGCATTATGAAAATCCATAAACCATAATTGATAAACATTCTCCATGATTGACAACATAATTGACAAGCCTTCATTGATCATCTTGCCTCTCTTCTTCAGTGGTCCAATAGTCCAACACCAAGAGAAGAAAACAAGAAAGCTTTCTAAAATAATTAAAACACAAGTTATATATATATATATATATATATATATATATATATATATATATATTTTAAAAATCAATAGTAATTAAAAAAAGTATGAAGAGAGGTGAAAACAAACCTTACTTTCTCAATCCTCATCTTCAAGATCATCATCATCTGTTACCATTATGAAATGTGACTCCATTGTTGAAGTTGAAGAAATATCTTGCAGATTGTTATCATTTTTGTCATCATCTAATCCAAAAACCATATTAAAAAAACAATTTCAACAATTAGCTAATTTTTAGAAAGCAAGGCATAAACATTAATAAATTGAAAGATAATAAAAACTAAACTTCAAAAATATATAAACATTACCTTCGTCATCTTCAGGAGCTACAAAGCCAAGCATCCAATTACAAGCGCAAATCAAATCTTGCACATTAGATGGAAGAAGACAACTCTGATATTTGTTTAAAATATGAGAACAATACTAAAGGCCAACTCTGAAGCCATTGTAGTAATTCAGATGCTCAATATGTCGATGGCCATTCGTGCCAACTCTGGGAGTCTTTTCTTATTGTCCTCCCAAAAACTTAAAACTTCCAATTCTTCACAGTGATCCATGTCAAATGGTGGTCCCTCCAAATATATTTTCAACTAAGATTTTCCCGCTCGAACCATAATTTGATCTTAAGCAGCCTTAAAAGTATTTAAGAATCGAGATCGACAATTCCACATTAGTTGTATACATAATTAACGTCTAAATAAAATAAGTCAAAAAATAAAATATTACTAAAACTTACTTGCATAATCACTTTGTAACCTACTATTCCACTAGACCTTGAGCTTGATGATGTTAAAGTTGGATTTTGTGATTGAGTTGAGGTTGAGGAAGAAGGTACATTGCTGGAGTTGCTAGAGCTACTAGCGTATGCATCATAAAGTTTGAATAATTTCTTTCTCACAATATCAACCTTTTTGAGATAAGTGGAAGGATCAATCTCTTTAAAACAAAACTCCAATAATGAAAACTTAAGCTATGGGTCAAGAACCATCCCAAATGCAAGCACGACGATATACTCACTCCACTACTTATCAAACTTTGTCTTCATTCTAATTACCATGTCTTTTATGACCTTATCTTCATTGGATGAATTTGCAATCAACAGAGTTTCTATACTCCAAACTTGCATGAAATACAGATTAGAAGTTAGGTAGGTAGAGCCCGACATCAAATTAGTGATATCAAAAAATGGCCTAAAAAAGCACACACCTTTTCCCCTCTATCCCATTCTTCAACAGATGGGAATAGCCTATTATTTCCATCATTCATTTGATAAGCACTAAATACACGCTTATATTTAATTGCACTTTCAAGTATCATATAAGTGGAATTCCATCTAGTTGTCACATCCAAACGTAAATAAACACCCTTCTCAATATTCTTTCCTCTGACCCCTTAATATATTTTAAATTCTCCCTAATTTTGTATAAGGCATCCTGAACTGCTTTCAAACCTTCTTGAACTATTAAATTAAGGACATGAGCATAACATCTTACATGAAAAAACTCTCCATCACATACCAAATTATCATGTAAGCAAAGTTGGTCTTTCAACAAGTCTTGCATGACATTATTACTAGATGCATTATCTAAAGTAATGGAAAACAATTTTCTCAATCCCCCATTCTTTTAAAATCTCTATTACTTTCTTACACAGTTCATGTCCCAAATGCGATGGAGGCATACTAATAAAAGCAAGAATTTTATTTTTCAACTTCCAATCTTTACCAACATAATGTGCTTTCAAACAAATAAAACCCTCAGTTGTGCAAGTAGTCCATACATCACATGTGACGCATATCCTACTAAGAATTTTGCTTAAGTCTTATTTCAAACTCTCTTTCTTAGACAAGAAAAAAAATTTTGCATCAAGGGCAGCAGTACTCCTACTAATAAATTTTACATCTAGATTGCAATACTTCAAAACATCCCTAATTCCTTCATACCAACAAATGAGAAAGGAAGATCATGCTTAATGATAGCAATAGCAAGATACTCTTAAAGAACCTTTTGGGAAATCTTTCTATTTCTAAGTTTTCCAGCATAGTCAATAAGCATATCACCTACATCATGATAGCTTTTCAATTTAGGACACTTTGTAATGTGATGAGACAAGCTTGAAGTACCATGTGTACTACCCCCACCTATGTATTCAACCCCACACCATTTACATCTTGCTCCAAGTTTGCCATCTCCATTTAAACCCATAATAGTAAAATAATTCCACACATCACTACTAGTTGACCTCTTTTTAGAAGGACCAAGAACAGTAGCATTAGACTCTACAGTTCTACTTTGAGTTCCACTTTGTTTAGGGGCAAAAGGATTACAAGGAGGAAGAGGATGAGGAGCTTCCATAGTTAAAGAAACTGTTCAAACATTATAATTTATTATAATTAACATTCACAATTTAACATACATTTTTTCTTGAATGGGACTACATTAAACTATAACAACAGCAAGTACTTGGACAAATTGCAATATAATTTTTATTGAAGTCAACTCAAATGCACCCACAAATGTATTCCATCATTCAATAACATTTTCATATCAAATATGGGATTAAAATGGGAAAAACTATGCAATACCAAGAGTCTAATCTCTATTTTCAATTATCTCGTTTTCCACCTTCTCAACCAAATACCAAAAAGTCAAAATCAAAACCTTTCTATCCCTATTTTCTTCCATCCCCTTTTATGCTTTCCATTTCAACAACCCAATAGGAATTCACTAAACTAGCTCAGAGGTAAAGTGTATAGGTTTTCTTCCTTTGCAGTGTACTGTCAGAAGTCAGAACAAAAAATAACTTTACCAGATATTCTTACTTTACATGTAGTAGTCATAAATCTCATGCTACCCAATTATCCGAACAAATTAGTGCAAAATTATATTCACTCCACTTTACCAATTTATCGACCACAGAATTATTAACTAGTGGTAGGGCTTTATGTATCGGCTAATTAAAGAAATACATATACATATGCCACCTTCCCATGCCTTTTTTTTCTTTTGCTAAACATTATACTTATTAATTAACGCATACATTCACATACAACAAAACTCAGAGAATTGGATTCTAAAATCCTCTTCTTCATAATTGGAAACTAGTTTATGACTATAACATCCCCTTTTATCAATCATACAAAATCCCAAACCAAAAAATAGGAAAAAATGAAAACATAAACTCAACCAGCCACTCATCTGACAGAACAAAAAATACAGAAGACTATAATGATAGGAGAATCGAAACCTACGTACCTAACAAAGACATCAAACTGTTGAAGAGTGAGAGAAATGAAGTCGATGCTATGTTGTGCCGATGCGAGGCTAAAGGCCATGCTACTGAAAGTCTATGACTGAAAAAAGAATGAGATTCGTCGAAGAAGAACATTGGGCTTCACTGCTGCCGATGAGAGCCTGAGACCGTCGTGCATGGTTGTCAGTTGGCTGGCTATAATATGCAAATCAGTGAATGGGAGAGCGAGAGACTGATTTAAGGACTGAAGGTGGAGGGGCTGGGAGTCAAAGTCTCAGAGACAGAGTTGAATGTTTGAAACCCTAAGGAATAAGATTAAACTGATTGAAGAAAAGTAAAGAAGATCATAGACTCATGGGTATCGGGGTATCAGATCAGGTACGTGGGGACTGGGCAGTGGGCTCACACAGGTCTAGTCTCACTCACAATCACAGTCCGTCTGTAGGAAAAAATTAGGGTCAAGCTGGCCCGTGACTAGCCAGCCCCGTACTCGTTTGGCCCACTAACCCAAGATTTCCCATTTACGAGTAAGTCACGGTCTTTTTAAACGATGTTAATAGTATGGCTCTGATTGGACTACTGGGAAGTGGAGGACACAAGATTATGCCCATGTTCCTCAAGAAATGGAGATTGTCGAGGCGAAAGATAACACTTGTTAATTCCTTGACAAGAAAAGTTCCAGCCGATTCAATGGTAAACTCTCCTCGATGGGTTTCAATAGGCTGTCTAAGGCTAAGCAGCGTTGTCAAAGCTTCCACTTGAAAAGTGTCAGCCTGCAAAGCCTCAACATGAGAGGCTTCAACAAATGTATCAACGACAAGAGCCTTGTGTTGAAAAGCTCTGTCAAATTCTTCGACTACCAGATCTATTTCAACAATAAGAGCTTCATCTTGAAAAGCCCTCACAGATTCCTCAGTAATCGAGCTAAAGACTTCTCGACACATATCCTGAAATAAATGCGTATAAGGTAGTATACATGTGCAAAATAAAAGCAAATTTTGTCAAGGATCATACTTTTTGGGTTTGAAGGTTTGTTTCATCAAAAGTTAAAGGTAAAGTCAAGTGCTCAGGAGTAGACTCTTTATCCCGCCAAAAGAAAGGAAGTGAGTATATTTCATTTTAACAGATCATAACACTCAACAAATAAATACCTGAGACTTGACAGTTAGGTCAGGTGCTACTAAGCCTTTGCATGCTTGGGATTTCTTGGTAGCACTATCATTGTCAAAAAAGACTTTTTCTTTTTGCTAGAGCCTTTGGCTTAGTAGTTGTTTTGGGTACATCGATTCAAGGAGAAGCAACACCTGGATAGTCATATGTTACAATCATAGATTGGTCTCTTGCCTTGACCAATCTCCTCCTCCTATATTGAAGAGGTTGACAATCCTCTTCCTCTTCCTCTGACTTGACAATGACTAATTGCTCCACTGATCACTTGTAGGCCAAAGGTTCCTTTAAAGGAAGTGCTGCAAGTAAACTTATAAATGTCAGTGGTTGAAAACATATATTGACTTGGAATAAAAAAGATTGTATACCTTAGGAAAACTCACTGGCAATCCACACTGCATTAGATTGTTTAGAAGGGAAGGCAAACCGATGAGCGAAAATAACTTCGTCATTCTTTGTTTGAAAAATATTTGTGATGAATTTATGTCTTTTGACAATTTTGAAGTTACCTACCCTCGTCAGTTCCCCAAGAAATGTATCAGCTAAACCAAAACGAGCAAAGGCAAGAGCACTGGGTTTGGAAAAGGAACTCTTTTAACAAACTCTTGTAGAGTTTCAACATTTAAAAATTCTAAATGTTTGAACCTATATTGAAGCCTATGCTTTTATTTTCATTTGGCTATAATTTCCTCCATATTCAAAATAATCCAATGAGCATAATAAGGATCCCACTTTATCTTGTAATATTTCTCGAAAGCTTGAATTTCCTTCAAGTGCTCACCTTTGGTTTTCATTGTCAGATTGCCTTCTTACACGGTAAAATCCATAAGGATGTCAAAACAAGTTCTAATGCTTTGACGAAAAGATCGATAATATTTCGACCACCAGTCGACAAAACAACTTAAAACTCCTTGTGAAGCTTCGTAAGGGACTAGGAAGAGGCTCTGTCGACGCCGGTTATTCTCCCCCATCAGCTCTATAACATCTTGTTCTTTACGAATGTGGGCATTGACAAAGTAGTCTTCTGGTGCTAATGAATAAAGGCTGAAATGGATTGACAGAGGCCCATTTGTCGATCAACTGTGTTAGGTAGATGCACATAAAATATGGCATCTTCTGCATCAGGGGCCTCTCCAAAAATCACTTGTTGACAGAGGAAGTTTGACCAAATCGAGATTTCCTCCTTGTTAGAAGATATTGGTCAGGTAAACCATTTAGGCCCTCGTTAGCATTTAGCGAAAAGAGCAAAATTTATTGTCATCGAATCCAAGGAAATAGAGTGAAAGATTTTAAAGAAGTAGAAAAAAATCTTCTTCTCATCCTTGATAAGAGCTTCACATGTCAGGTAACACAGTTTAGGCATAGGTGCCCAACATGTAACTAACCAACTCGTCGGGTGGGGGTTTCATGGACAGACGTTGCACTAAAACTACATTCAACCATAATTGCAGTAGCAAATAGGGGTTTTGACATTTTCTTTCCGTGTCTAAGCCCTGATATTGTCAACCATATGGCTCATACTTTAGCAAAGATTAGCAAGCAGTCGTTGGTTTAGGGCCAATCGGGCACCTTCATGAATAAGGTTGTCCAAAGGTTTAAGGGATTTGGCAATAATGACATACTTCGAGCCAAATGCGTAAGCCGACAACCAGAGCAAAAGAAAGGCAATATGCTCTTCATCTGACACATCATCCCAATCCTTGCGGTGAAGACTGAAGAAGGATGAAAAGGTGGTGTGCTTGACAGAATAGACTTTTATAACCCGACAAAGTTAAATGAATGGATGAATGATCTTCCCATCCGGTCAAAGGCCTGTGATGGCCGACACATCAAACACCGTCAGACCCATCATACTATATGAAAAATGGAAGTTATTAGTGGTTTTGTTCTACAAAAAGACTGAAGCCCCTACCACAGCCAAATCTATTTTAATGGTATGACGAGAAAGCTGGATAAAGTTGTAAATGCTCATCTTCTTCCAGAAATCACCCTTCTTTGTTTGTACCTTGTCAAGCTAGGCGTGATATCCATCGACTCGTGAAGGAGGAGTTCGAAACATTCTTTGAGCTTTTTTGAAGTAGTGAATGGGTATCGATGAGCATAAAGCATGAATGGCCTCGCTAAGAATTTTATAGGGGAACATTAGGTTAAGTTTCTTTGCAAAGGTCTCTAGAGATAGCACAAGTCCCAGAAAAGTAGGTGGAGGAGTCAACGAAGAATCAGAGATAGGGATGATTACCTTTGATTTCTGCCACATCTCTGAAGGATCCACAACCGGATCATGAATCGTATTTTTGTTCTTGGCAATGGTAGCTTGCATAGCGGAAGAGGAGGTTCTGACTTTGGATGAAGAGGCCATTATTGAGACTAATTTGGGGATAAAGGTTGCTGAAAATACTGAGAATGAGAACAGATTGCGAATGGCGCAAATAGCAGAGTAAAAGGACTGACGACTAGGGTTTAGAGTTTTAAAGGCTTAAGGCACACAAAACATCAGGAGTGCAGTGACGAGTCACATGCCGAAATGAGGCTATCATATTAGGGATAATCATGAATTATGATACTGAGCCAAATCCCTAGAAATCTGGTGTCAGTTATAAGGCCGTTTAAATTTTACTTCTTTCCAGATCTGTTGAAAATAAAAATTTGGGGGGCATCTGTTAGACGATTATTTTTAAAATATATAATATTTGTATTTGTTAGACAAGTTCTTTTGATCAACAAATAATTTTACCTTTGTATGTATAACAAAGCAAAATTATCAAAATCTCGTCATTCGACAAGTAAGTACATGCAAGTCATTTATGTTTAGAGACGAAGGTCTATCATTTAAACATAAATCATTCATCAAACGTTGAAGGCAAGGGAATTTGTCAGGTTAAAGCTATCAAAGATAATTACTCCGCTATCAGATAGCTAAGGTAGTTTTGTCAGATTGAGGAAATGTAATTATAAACTATCATGTACGTGGCAAATAGTTAGATAAACAGTTACTTTGGTCATTTGCCTATAAATACTTATTTAATCGTTGTAAAAGGAGTCGGCAACTCTTGATTAAAAATTCTAACATCTCAAGTGAGCAGATTAACGGATCAGTATCAAAGTATGTTTTTCACCGTACATTTCAGTTAAGTTTAAATTCAAAGTCTTCTACATTCCAGTCTCTTTTATCTTTCAACAATTTACTGCACTTCTATTTATTTTCCAACAATTTATTCGCTTTCATTTATATTTCGCACTTTAAACCTTTTGCAATTTACATTCCGTCGATTACTTTCTTCTCTTTACTTTATGCAGTTTACCTTTTCTGCGGTTATATTCTGCAATTTCCTTTCTGCACTTACTTTTTGCTTTTACTGTTTTCATTTAACTTTTTTGTAAAAAAAGTATATTTAAAGCCACACTTTTATCATAAACAAGATTATCACATAACTTTGAAAACACAATCATTCTCGATAGAATCAAGTATTTATTATCAAATTTGGCCTTCGACCGAAACATCTCCGTTAACAAATTAACATTTGGAAATTTGTTCTCAAATCCTAATTGGATCAAAAATCACCATAAACACCTTCATAATTATAAATTTTAATTCAAATATGTATTTAAACATTAAATAACTTAATTTAAAATAAATTTATGATATAATTTTTTTTAATCTTCTTCTATAAGCACTTAAATAAATTACTTATCAACCAAGATCTTAGAACATACTATGCGTAATGGGTATCACATCATGACGAATACCTTCGGAAGGCCCCAGGTGAAGTAATTCATTAAGCAAAGTACTAAACTAAGAGAAATATTAATAAAACTAGTATGTGGCCCGTGCGATGCACGGGTTAACACAAATGTCATAATTTTTATTTATTAAATAAATTAAAGATATTATGATACATATAAAGAAATATATTAACAAAATAATTACACATTAAGCTCATTTTAAGACACTTGTAAGATGAATTATTATATAGTGTATTGGATATTGAATATGAATAACGTGAATGAAAAAAAATAGAAAAGAATAAAGGACAAAAAAGAGTTAAAAAAAAGTTAATAATCTCTAATATAAATTTTAGAATACTTCTTTATACACTACATTAGTAGTGTTTGTCATTGGATATCATGCTTTTAATTAATCTCTTTCTAGCCTATGATCCGTGCATCGAATGGGGGTTTATTGTTTAGTAAATTGCAATTTGATATGCATGTGATATATGAGTTCTAAATAAACTAAATATGAAGTGATTGTTAGAAATTTGGAATTGAAACATATGCAAAATATATTGGCTTGAATACATTTATTTTATATTATTTAATACTTTCTTATATAAAAAATTATGTATTTTTTTTCATTACTATGAATAGATCATAATTAAAATTAATTAAAATAACTACGATATCATATTGATAGATTTTAAAACAACAATAAAGCATTAAAAGAATTTTAAAATACTATATTTGAATATATGGGAAAAAATTTTAAAATGCATTGATATTATGTAATAAATATAATTTATAAACCAAAAATATGAAATATTGTGTTTAAATCAAAGAAAGTTACTTCAGGAATATATGAGTCGAAAATTTGCCACAAAAGCTATCAACTTTCTCACTTGTACCTATTTTACATTTTTCACAACTGAATATTAAATATTTATCCACCTAAAGAACATAAACTTAACTTTGTATAACCACAAATCTCAATTGCAACATTGCCAAAAACACTATATTAGTGTGTGACCCGGATGATAGATAAATTAATACAAATGTCACAATTTTCACTTAACAAATAGATAAGAATAATTAAGATATATAAAAAAAATTACATGCATAAAAATAATAAAACATTTATAGCATATTAAAACACATATAATTCGATTCATTAAATTTAAAAAATAAGGCACTATTCAAATTAATATATATAAATATATCAATAATGAAAAAGAGTTGAAAAAAAATTACTTATATAAATATATTACTAATGAAAAAGAATTGAAAAAAATTACTAACCTAACATAAATTTTAAAATACTTCTTTATAAAATTTATTAGTTATACTTGTTATATTTAACAACACCATTCATTCATAATTTATATATGCATTTAAAATTTGTATGGTCAGAACATACAATTAGAGGCATGAATGCAAGTTATACATCAACACCATTCATTCAAAAGCTTCATTTCCAAACTTTGCTTTCTTTTCTTGCAGGGTTCTGCTTTTTAACTATGAACTTCTTTAGCATATTAGAAGTTTTGTAGCAAAGTTATCTTGCAACTCATTTACTTGTCCTTTGATTAAGTTTTGTCACATATTAAACTCAAAATAAAATATAATTTCCCACAAATATTAACCCGAGCTCCCTACTCTGTCCACATGACATGTCCTCCGCAGAATGTTACATCACATAACATTATTGAATTACAAATAAAACCAAAATAGAAACGTTACAACACTCCCATGTGGAAAGTGATGTCTCTCACCTACGTAGAAGGCCACTTTTGTGCGGTAAGAGTAAAAATTGCGTATTTTTCATATGAATGCTAAACATACATCATGATGGATCAAGTTCATTCTTTTAAATTCAAATTAACAAATCAAGTGGCTTATTTTTCATAACAAACAATTGTGAAGAATTTCAAGTTACAGATTTTTAAACAGGATGAATGAGACGATGACGCATTCTGCTCTTGATAGAGCAGTGTCTTTCAAACTTGCTTCTGTACTCAGTGCCCCTTATCAACAGATTTTGCTTCAACAGTTGAAGCGTTAGCATCATGCATTGATGAAGTTGATTCCCCACCAAGTTTAGAATTCTTCTGCAAAGAAAGCCTTTTACTGGTATTTTTATATACTTTTTTGGCCCTAAAAACCCATGGGTCTGCTCGTTCAGTTGCTGCACACAAAATGTATAGTCCAAACACACAAGTAATCTGGCAAAAGGTGAAACATTAGTAAAACATGATAAATTGATGTCTTTTACACAGTTTAAAATAAAAGCACAGATGAATTCTGATCTGTTAAAAGTTCATTTGAATAATGAAAAACATATACCACAACATTGAGTAAGAGAAGTTTTTGAAATCATGTTTCAAGCAACTTGATAAAGAGATTATCTGATATAACTAAATGATGTGGAGCAATAGCAATCTTAGAAAGTCATATATGGCAGATGTAGCAAGAGAGAAAACAGCAGGAATATGTACATCATATGCCATGCCAAGATAGACACCAAATGCTTAAGCTCCATAGGTTCTACAGTTCCAACAACAAAACTTCTAAGGGGTAGTTATTGACAGCTTACAGACCAAAAACTTGTTCATTCTCTAGCCGTGAATAGTTAATGCAGTTTTTGGGTATAAAGAATCCCAAAGCAAGAAGAGACAATAAAGGGTTGCCAATCTAAAGCCTAATGCTTCCCGAAAAAATATCTGATCCTTTATAATTGATTGGTTCCCTGTATCTCAGCCCACAAAACTGAAGTTCGCCAATCAAAACATCCTTGTTGGAACTATTGATTAATCAGTTCAAATCAAACACTACTTCGCAGCTTGTGGGACAACTATTGATTGAAATTAAATAGCACTTATAAGTGCAAATCTTCTTACCATGACTAAAGCCAGTGTGATAAGCTCTGGGGAAGGCAATTATAAACTCCCCGACTTTTGAACGGCTTTGTAGACAGGGACTTCATGGTCCTCAAAAATATTTAGAGGAAAATAGTTGTTACCCCCAGGAGAACATCAAATGCTCCATCTTCCCCTACGCTTGACAGAATGTCATTAGCATACACATGTTCTCTCACCACCCTTCCAAATTCCAAAGCTGCATAACCTGGAATGCCAAACCAAGTTTTTGATGCCCCACAGCGATGATAATTGATACTGCCGTAACAATATACATGTCATTAAATAAACATATAAAAACAGAAATTACCTAAGTCCACATAGGATTCCAACTTTTAGGATGAACTACAAAAGCAACGGAATACACGCCAAACATAAGCTTATATATATATATGGGTAATTTATGAAATGACTTGTGCCCTAACAGATAAAAAAACCTTACAATCAGTCATAGACAAACAAATCTTTTTGTGTGTCATGAACCGTCCATTAGTTGTAGTCATGCTACGTGATAGAATGTTACAGGGCCAATATTATAATATACCAAGTGATTGAGAACAACAATGAAAAAAGAACACTGCAGAAATAATCAAAGGAATGTATGATCTGACTGTTGCTACTTTCCCTCCAAAGTTTATTCAAGGCTCCCCATATTTCACCAATGACAAGAAGAAAGGAATGTATGATTTATTTAATAAAATCCCAAATCAAGCTCAAAAGAATCCACAGAATTTTTTTTTAAATGGAACGGATATTATAATTAACACCTTTAAATTCCATTTGCTGCTCCTTTGCTGATCAATGGGGGAAGATGAAAAAGCGCTGCCATCAACATCACATGCATATTCAACAATCTCCATCTTTTTGCAGCTAATTTCATGCCAAAACTCTTATTCCAAGTATGTAGCAGGAAGACATCCAGAACTGCAATATCTACACGCAAAAACCTTTTTCGCCATTTTTTTAAAATCAGAAAATGTATAATTTCTAAATGAATTACAATTGCATTAAAAACCAAAATTAGATAAAATAATATAAGTTATAAACTTATATGGTCAGAAAACTCACCTTCCACTCATGGAAAACGTTACTCTATCTTCAGTTTACAATTGCTCAACTGCTTGGTGGAACTACTTTATATAAGTAAGAAGATAAGATAAGATAAATTAGATGTATTTATTTATTTATTTTTACAAATTTAACTTGTTTTTAGCTTGGATATAAAATAATGTGAACTTAAGAGAGCCAATTATCAACAGTTAAAACTGAGAAGATAAATCTCACGAAGTCCTAAACTGTATGAAATTCTTTACAATTTAGGCTTAAAACATAAATAAATTAACTTAATCATAAATAAGCACATAATTATATTAGTATATTATTGTTAACAAATTTGAGCTCATCTAAATATTTTTCTATACAATATTTCTCTCCTCTTCTCTAGGTAGCTGTTACCTTGGATTGATTTGTTTTCACACTGTCCACCATTTCCCATATAAAATATTCATAGAGAGAAGCCACTTACCAAATCAACCCAAATAGAGTTTTCTTCTTGCAGTACTGTGTAGAAAACCAGGGGAGAAAACAATGGAGCCTAAGATTCTTCAAAAGCTTGACAAAAAAAGAATCATATCACTATTGAAATAATATCATATTTCAAATCTATAAACATAACAGTTTTTAATCTTGATATTCATTTCAAAAACAAATCTTACCACTGTAGCATTACCACCAGAATATCATGCAATTTACATAACTTACATAACCACAAATTCTTAAAACAACCAAAAAAAAAAAGATAAGCAAAGAAAATATACATCACACTCAACTTTAAAAATTAATACTTTGAATCCTAAATTAGCATTGAAAAAAGTAAAAACAGTCAGAAGTACTAAAATCTCACTTATCCATGTGTCAAGATATTATCTGTCCATTATTTGACTTAGAACTACATATACACGACCTGTAGGTATGAACTCTATTGGTTCCATTTATGTTGTACCCTCATATAAACATGCAAGTCAGAATTTATTTACCCCTCAAGTGTTTGGTTCTTCCTCAACTGCTTACATGAAAAATTTGTATGCCAAGCAAGATTTTGAGGGCACCACAACAGAGGTCTAATAGGCTCTGTCTCACCACCTTCAACAACCTATAAGAAATCATTAACAACCAACACACACAGACTTTACACATAATGAACCATAGCAGAAGCATGATGACAAAGGTATTGAAGTTGGCTTACCTCAGCCTGAAGGGATGGAACAAACTCATTCTTCAATTGTGATTGTGATCGAATGTCTGCAAAAAATTGGCTACTGCACAATAACCAAACAAAAGGAAATATGAAACTGAAACTGCGCACCAAAAGAAACTTGAGGAATGAATCTCGATTCAAATAATTTAGAAATTATAATATTCAACCAGATTTAAAAAGTAATACTATGCTCTCGCTGCTAGTAATGACCTAGATGCTAAATTAGCAGCAACAATAAATCCCACACCTCACGACCAGCAAGAGTAAGAAAAAGTATCCCAAAACCTCAATAACCCATTTCTAGACAGAGAAACCCAGCAATTCCATGAACAATGAAAATGCAGCAATCCATACTACAGAGTACACAGCTTTGCCTGCAAACTGAAATCCCATATGATAATAGCAGATAACTCATTATATTGCAGATATTGAACCAGAGCTAGTAACTCTTCGCCATGCATAGTATGAGTCTTCGCCATCAACACGATAAAAAGATTTGAAATAAGCTAAAGACATACTTACATGCATTGTATGAGTCTTCGCCATCATCATACCACGCGATCTCGTCCCCTCTCTAATACTTCATTTCACTGCAACCAAATGCCCCAAAATCAAACTATTTAGTACATTTGGAAGTCTCTTTTGCAAATTTTAGATGACTAAATACACAAGAAACAAACAGAATGAAAGTGAGAAAATGTTGTAACCATATGAGCAAAGAACTTTCCTTTGTGGCTATGACTGGCTTCACCCACCTCCTGTTTGGGCTTCTCTACATCACATCAGTATCTGTAATGGAAGCAAGAGCCAAAGATAATACATATCCGCATAGAAAATGCGGAGAGAGAGAGAGAGACAAAGAGGGGAAATCATCCATGGCAGAAGAAAAAAGAGGGTCAAAGAG
The DNA here is from genome assembly GCA_037074585.1 of Biancaea sappan. Taxonomy (NCBI): domain Eukaryota; kingdom Viridiplantae; phylum Streptophyta; class Magnoliopsida; order Fabales; family Fabaceae; genus Biancaea; species Biancaea sappan. The sequence goes on from CM073496.1 coordinate 64,187,187, forward strand.
AAATCTGGAAATCGTTCATGGCAAAAGTAGAAGGAAGGTCAAAGGGAAACCTGGAAATCGTCCAAAATACCAGCATGGCTGCCCCAGAGCCTAAAAGAGCTTTCTTGCTGTTCTAGAGAAAGAGAGTGAATATACGAATAATACTTGGTCTGGATTTTAAATTTTGAATTTTGAATTTTGAAATAAAAATTGAAGATAAGAGCTCGAAGAAAGAAGGAAAGAAACGCAATCAGAGAAGAATGAGCTGGAAGTGGGAAGAAGAAGGAAGTAAAGAAGCAGTAATGAAGGATTGAAACAGATAGATGTGAGGGTTGTCAGATAGATAAAAGTGGGGACTGGCAGAAAGAATAAGAAGATTGACGCAAAAAGACCAGAAGCATTAAATGAAAGCAGCAAAAGCAGGATCATTAGATGGAGAAGCATTAAATGAGTAATTGGAAGATACTAATGGAAACTGGAGAAAGTGGCGTGAGGATGGTCAAATTGCAGAAAGTGGAATGCAGGCATGGGAAAAGAGATACAGTAGGGAAGTTAACGTACGTTTGTCAGATAAAGAGACTATGGAAATGATCTAAGCTAACGAAGATTGAACAACAAAGCAGCAGTAGAGGAGAAGTAGTAAACAAAAATGAATCAAGGAGAGAGAATAAGAAAACAAAGCAGTAAAAGAAGATCATCATCTGATAAAGTTCCACCAAGTAATTAATGCTAGCAATTAATGCATAGCTGCTTGGTGGAACAAAATTATAAGATAAGAAAGAAAGATTGTACTATAAGTTCCAAACTTGGAATATCAGCAAAGCTAAATGATCTAGATTTATCTAACGATTAATTTAATTGTTAATGTAATTGAAGAAGACTTTTTTTTCCCCTATAATATTCGTGTACTTCAAGTCCTTCATCCACAGAGACACCCATAATATTCTCAGTGGAAAATATCAACAAAGAAGAAAAGAGATTTGCCCAACTGGAGGAGGCAAAGGGATGGGATCCACGTCATTGTCCCAAGCTCCAAAGGGTTCCTTGTCATCTCCGAAATCGTGGACAATTCGCCAAGTGCTAATATTCCAGGTTGGTATCATTTGGTCCCATTCATCACGGCAAGCCCCATCTCCGACAGGGGCGGCAGTACAAGCTCACGTGGGCATCAATGCACGTGGAGAAAATAAATACAACTGCTGAAGATCTACACAAAAAGATTGCACAAGAAACCCAGGAACTGGGGGGTCAGTGAAGATGCGACTCGAAAGTTGAGTGATAGAGATCTCGCGTGGGTGTTTTCTGTGGATGGATGCTTTCTGCTTCAAATCTTGAATTATCCTGACCTCTTGAAATCGGACGAACTCAAAATTAAGGTTGACCAAATGGCTAATGCAATCCATGAAAAAGTTTCTTAAACTCAAGATGCGTTCTTGTTAGAGAACCAACTTCCTTACCAACTGCTCAAGCTTTTAAGCATTGACGATGACGACGCCAGGCTAATGCAATTCATGAAAAAGTTTCTTAAATGTCATCATTTTTCACTAGATAAACCAAATGCAAACACAGGGGAGCCCAACCTGCGACAACCGCAGGAGTCTGTAGGAATTGACGTCCAACCGGAGGAGAAGCAGCTTCCACCTCCTCTTCATCTCCTTGATCTTCTGCGCAGGACTGTGTTGCTTTAGAACGCTGGTGAAACCGAAGAAAGCAGCTGGGCGACATACAGGAAGCACAACCTGCGACAACCACAGGAGTCTGTAAGAATTGACGTCCAACCGGAAGAGAAGCAGCCTCGACCTCTTCTTCATCTCCTTGATCTTCTGTGCAGGATTTTGTTGCCTAAGAACGCTGGTGAAGCCAAAGAAAGCAGCTGGACGACATACAGGAACATACAGGAGCTGAAATCAGCAGGGATTCGGGTAAAAAGAAGCAATTGACATTGCCCCCTCGACATTTGCTTCTCCCCTGGCTAGGTTTGTTGAGTACTGAAACTTGCAGAGATCGTTGTGGACGACATAACGGCTCAAACATATCTGAATTTGATAGCGTACGAGATGTGCCCGGGTTTTCAGAACAAGTAGCGTACGAGATGTGCCCGGGTTTTCAGAACAAGTACGAGATCAGCTCCTTCGTAGCGTTACTGGACCCGATTATTGACCACCCCGACGATGTGAAGGAACTGAGGCAAGCCTGGGTTCTCAGAAACGGCCTTGGCAGCGATGAGGAATTGGCCAAGCTCTTTAATACCATAAGTGCTGACTTGGTGCCTGACACCACAATCTGTGCCTCTGTTAGAGCTCAAATTAAGGAGCATTACCAGAAGAAACACAAGACCTGGTTGGCTCAAGGTGATCATACCTATTTCAGCACTCCATGGGCCATCACTGCCTTCCTTGCCGCATTTTAACAGTTGTTTTCACTTCTGTCCCAAGTTGGTTCGCCATTTTTCCCTCTAAATAGATGTACACAAGATTCATAGCTCATGCAGTGACCAATAGGCAATAGCATATCAAATCTGTTGGTGTGATTATATTTAATTAGATAGCTATCGTCGTTCCTCGGCCGCCAGATGCAGCCCCGTCTCATTTGCACATCTGCCTCCTCAATAAAGAATTCTTATATTTTGTTCTTTCTTTGTAGAAAATGAAGTAATTACTAACAGAAAAGCATTAAATAGATTCTGTTATCTTACTCGCACCAAATTATAAATGTACATTTTTCACATCAGGAAACAAGATATATATAAATGCCTTCATGTGAATGTAAGCATCATTCCCTGACAAGTTCAACATACAGAATTTGTGAACAGGCATGTTCTACAACCTTTGAAACATTAGGAAATGAATCTGTTCGGAAATGGAATGTGCCAACTCTGTTTTTCCGTTGAAGATTCCCCCGCACCTGTTAACTAGGAAGGAAAAAACAGTGAGTTTATTTAATTCACGTGTAACTGGATATTAAAAATGATGCCTCTTTGTTCCTTTCTTGCTCTATACTTATCTTAATTAGCAGGTAAGGTCAAGTCAAGCATCGTAGTTAATTTTACTCAGATCCAAACAGTGAGTTCATTAATTTTTTTCTACACTTCACCAAAGCTCTATGAATCAGTGTAGTGTCATTAACATTCGCTTCATACTAGCTTTAACTTTGAAGCTGTTGAACAAATATAAAAACGTTAATGAAGCTTTGGCATGGGCCCGTCACAATGTTGACGACTGCAAATGGTGCGAGCAAGCCCAGATTGAAGTAATTCGGTGAATAAAGTCTAAGACTCGAGAGAAATTTTGAGAGAGAGAGGGGGGTTAAGTTCCAAACTCGAAATATTGATTTTAAACATTCCACAATAATATGATTCTCTATCAATATTCAAGTGCGACTTCAGAGGTTGCAATAACATGCAGAAGGCAACTTGATAACGTTCCGAAATTTAACAGGAAAAGTAGATAATCATCCTTATATTTACAGATTTCATCCAAGCTTTCTCTAAGTGCAGCTGAAGAGGTAGGGTTTTTAACAAGATAGAAGCGTAAAAACAGATTACTATTTTTGCCATAACAAGCATAAAATATATGTACAGTTGCAAATATAAATAAGCATACACTAGAAAAATTTAAATAATGTTGTTGCTAATGCTGTGAGTTAAGCATTATAGGAATAAGAACCACTCTAATATGTTGACATTCAACAATATCGGTGAACTTCTTGTTCAAGTGCACCTACATATGTAGCGTACAATAAATTAGTCGGCATTCGTCCTATTCTTTATCTCGCACCAAGTTGTTGATCATGCTTACCAAAGGAAGAGTTCCTTTTGCCATAATCTCTATCCTAGATCTATTAGAAGCATGAGAGAATAGAGAGAGACCAAAAAATATGAGTTCAGGAAGAAAGAGTCTTGAGGATAAGAATCCATGCCAATAACGAGGTTCTAGATCAAAAAAGGCATCAAAAAACCTCCTCGTGCCTGGCAAATCAAGCTCAAGTAAGATGTCCATACCAAAACAGAAGAACTCCCTTTGTCTCCTCCTTTGGATGGGCCATAAATCTTTCCACACTTGCGCAGACAGCTCAAGTCCATAAAGTCCTCTATCAGAACCAAGGCACTGGACAATGGTATTGGCAACAATCGATGCTGCAGCTAGGGTCCTTGCTACCATATACCCAGTAGAAGGATGCACCATTCCAGCAGTACCACCAATTCCAACAACTCTTTGGGGAAGAAAAGGGAGGGCGCCACCCATGGGAATTATGCAGTGCTCATCTTCTTCAATGCTTTTCACTTTAATGCCCAAATGCTTCAATCGAGCTACCATTCTTTCCTGGATATCCCCCATTTGTAACCCAGGCCGAGCAACTAAAGAAGTTTCTTCAAGAAATACCCTGGTGGATGAAAGGGCATTGCATATAGAAAAGTGGGTATTTTGCTATTTCTCTCTTTCAGCTCCATGTTACCATCCAGATGTGAATCTCTCCAGTCCATAAAAACCATTTTATCTATGTCAAAAGGGTGTTCTTCAACCTCAGCTAAAATTCCATATGCCACTTGGTAACCTGGATTATATGGTTTATCATACTGAACAAGACGTCTTGAAAAGCCGGTTGCATCAAGAACCACAGCAGCCTGAACAGTGACACCATCATTACAAATCAACATAGATTTGGACTCTTCGTGAATAACCTTGATGACTTTAGCTTGATGAAACTTAACACCGTTTGTAATACATTTCTGCAACATCTTGGACTTCAACTGCTTCCGGTTGACCCTCCCATAAGGTCTATCTAAATCCTTCTTTGATTGATCATCAATGAAAACAACAGCACCTGACCAAGTAGTGTCAAGGCAATCAACTAAATCCATAGCTTCAAATTCATCCACCCAAACACCATAGTTATTGGGCCAAATCAATCTGGGATTTGGGTCAATAGCGCAAACTGAAAGCCCTGCCTCAGAAACCTGCTGTGCAACTGCAAGCCCTGCAGGGCCTCCTCCCACCACTGCGAGGTCCACCACAGTGCCCTTTGATGAGTCATATAGAGGAAGTTCAAAATTCAGATTCTCCTTCTTAACTTCCGGAACAAGCTCCAAAAGAGCATTGCTGCTAGCCCTCGTAGAACAACTACCCCCTTTCATATGTGATTTCTTGGGACCAAATCTCAGTTCCTGGTTTTGCAGCTTAGAGCAGGCTAGACTACTCGGTTTTTCTGAATAACCGTGAAGTGGGTGCAGAAAATCAAGCTTGTTAGGTGTTTTGAGTAAAGTATCCATCCTTACGAGATATATCCAGAAATCCTTATCGAAAAGCAACCACCACAAAGTACCTAACACACCATTTGAGGTCAAAATTTTCTCAATTATATTACCAATATGGCAAAAGTGGGGAAAATTAAATCTAACTCATACCACGACGATCCACCACAAGAAGTATGTGTAGAAGAAAGACTGAATTCGCACCTACTAGATCCAGCAATGTATGGCAGGAACAATTAGCGCACAAAATGAAGCTCTAGTTAGTCAGGAAATCTTGGCCATAATATTATCAACAAAAGCAGAACCGCTCATGCAATGATAGAATTTGTGGTTCTGCTTTTGCTGATAATATTATTGCAAGATTTCCTGACTAATTAGAGCTCTATTTTGTACTCTAATTGTTCCTGCCATATATTGCTATATCAGGGCGGGGTTTTCACTACCTATCATTACCTTGCACACCTACCCATTGTCCCATGAGGTTTTTTTGTTTTGTCCCATCTATGAACACGCGGGTAATTTTAATACCCACCCCACCCCACCCAAAACCCTATCACGTGGTTTTTGCCCTACACTCACCCCACAACATTCAACAGCATAATTTTTAAACAATATAATATTCATAAATTTGTCATAACAAATCACATCACACAATATTCAATAGAATAAATCCAATTAAAATAGAATATTCATCAACTTGTTAACATATATACACATCAACATTTAAAAAGAAAAAGTCTCATTAATAAATCTTAAAATGTTGCCATGCTTGAACTGGTATTGTCACCCTTAGTTACTTTTCCGGGTTACAGTTACTCATGAATCATGGTGATGATGATGCCTGTATAGTATATAAGAACCTCTATATGTTCCAAGAAAAAAATAAAACTGGTATTGTCATCCTTACAGCCTTGTAAAATCCCCTATTGCAAAAGATTTTAAACAGGCGAGCGCTCAAAAAGGTCCAAGAAGAAACCTTTTTGGTACTTCGTAACAATACCAAAACCAAACTTCAAAGGCGTTTTGCATACCACCTCAAACCCTGACAAAGAGAAACATTTTAAATATATATATATATATATATATATATATATATATATATTAACCACCTTCACGATGTAGTTGACTTGCAAAAGATGATCTAAACTGTCCAACTTCTAAGAGACAGAAAGGTGGTAAGCCGGAACAGGAAGTGTTGAACATGATTTTTTTTTTTTTTCACCATTGCCATCTCCAGAACAATGTAACTTTTATAGTAGAATATCGAGTCTGAAAGGAATTTTAGGCCCCTCAAATCATAAAGGCAAGTGCTTACATATAACTTTGCTGAAATAAATAAAAAAAACTAAGGAATGAAATTCAAAATAAGGAATAAAAAACTAATCCCTATGCATGAAATTGCCATCTCTCTTTTGATTTAGAGATTGTGATAATTTGTTTACTATTGCAACTTCACCAATGGGATTGTGATGCAGGAACGTGAGTCCTATATCTACTGGATGTGAGACATGAAACTCCCATTTTAAAATGAGGGCTTTCCCTTATTATCAGCTTGGTTTTGAGAGAGTGTGCTTCCATTCATCGTTTTGGCAACAGGCTACAAAAAATTTACATTCTTATGATCTTCTACTAGTTTCAAAAGTAACAATACCAATACCAAACTTCAAAGGATATAGAGTATAAGTGGGAGTATTTTGATCTAAATCCTTTTTAAGTATTCTTGAGGATATAGAGTCTCAGATGAGGGGTGGAGGATGAGAAAAAAAATTAAAGAGAGAAGCAGTAGCAGAGGGATTGAGGATGAGCAAACCGTACCTCTGCGACGGCTGACGGTGACTGAACCAGAAGGGTTGAGGCTGAGAAGACGATGACGATGAAAATGAGAATCAGAGAAGCGATGGTCACATGGTTGGCAAATATTATCCCGGTAATCCACTTTTTGACCCTACCCATCGCCAATCAGGTACTCTGTCTTCTATTTATTTATTCATGTGGGTTTAATTACAGTCTGATTTTTAATTTATCGGTGAACTTTGCAACCCTTCCTGTTTATTTAGGTACACTTTTTTAGTCTTCTAAATTTCTCTGACATCAACCATTTGAATATCTTCCAATAATAAATCTATATCAAAAAATTAAAGAGATTTCACTTCTTTTGGGAATTTATCTTCGTGTTGTTTGCATCTCTGTAGATTCTTCATCTTAAGGAATGCATTTGTCCTTTCACCATGCTGATGTCAGTTATGCGGTTACTTCTCATTTTCACCTTCATGCGTGCTTTTCTTCTGTCGACTTCATGGGTGAAATGTGGAGCAGTCTATTGACATTGTGGCTAGACGAAGCTGAGTTACTGTACCTTAGGGGGGGAGCCGTATGAAGCTGCAATCCCTGAAATTTATAAATTGTTATTTAAAAATTTTTTTTTGAATCTTTTTAATATTTTTTGAATTCTTTCCGTGATTCAATTCCTCTCTATTGTTTACAGTAACAAGACCGTCACTCTCTAAAGTCACAAAATATTTTTTTGATTATAGTTAATTTCTCATTCCATTGTTAGAGACCTCTTTATAAAAGTTAAAAATTTAGAGTTTTTGTACATAGGTCTAATTCTATTAAATTGGTTAATTAATTATGTAATTAGGATCATGAGTAACATATTTGTGAAGTCAATTTCATGAAATTTTTTTTTAATCATGGTTAATTTTTCATTTTATTGTTAGGGACCTCTTTGTAAAAATTTGAAATTTGAGATTTTTGTATATAGGTCTAATTCTATCAAATTGGTTGATTGATTATACAATTAGGATCATGAGTAACATATTTGTGAAGTCAATTTCATGAAATTTTTTCTTAATAATGATTAATTTATTATTTCATTATTAGGGACCTCTTTGTAAAAGTTTGAAATTTAAGGTTTTTGTACATAAGTCTAATTCTATCAAATTGGTTGATTGGTTATATAATTATGATCATGAGTAACATATTTGTGAAATCAATTTTATAAAAAAAATTTTTGATAATGATTAATTTATCATTCAATTATTAAGGACATCTTTTTAAAGGCTTGAAATTTGTAGTTTTTATACGTATGTCTAATTATATCAAATTAGTTGATTGATTATGCAATTAAGATTTAGAAGAAAATAATTTTTTGTGTAATAGAAATATTTTTAAGAAGAAATTATTATTAAATGAGCAACAAATTAAAATTAATTTAAAAGAATTGTCATTAGATTTAAAAAAATGAATGAAAATTTTGCCCCCTAACCTAAAGGTATTGGATATGCCACTGTGTACCATCCGTGTGATTTTTAATTTAAATCAGGCGTCTTTAGTCTATACCCGTATAACCTACATGCATGGTATTATTGCTTCTCTGCTCTTCAATCTCAAACTTCTTGGCTGGTTCTGGATTTACCGATCCTTGGGTTATTCTCATCTTTCAGAGGGACTGGGAGAACAAAGAAAAACAAAAAAAGGGAAGATAATTTTTTCAAGTCCTCGAGATAATTATCCACATCACAACCTTCTTTGCAACTTTTTTGTATTATTTTGTTCTTTACCTGCTTGAAACTTATGAGAGATCCCTGCTATCAAATGATGTGCAGCAACAGTTGTGATAGCACTGTTCAACAGAGGATAACTCCCCTGGCCTAACAATTATGAGGTAGATTTATGAAGAACTACCTGCTGACTTCAAAGATAGACTCCAAGTATTTCATTCACCCTTGGCTTCGTTGAAGATTACTCATCACTCTACTTGGCTGGTTTTTCTTAAGTGGGGGATAAGTTGTTTGTGGACCCCTTGGCAGAAATAAATAATTGATGACACAAATTAATCTGATCTAGGTCAGTGTGTTTGACAACCTACAATATATTGGCATGCTACTTAAAGTGCATTTGCAATTATATTGGATAATTCTTTTTCCAGATTGCCAGTGATTGACGGTAACATTTCAATCTATATTAAGGTCAATCAAGCTGAGGCTGAGTTCTAAGAAGACATTTTCTCTTGGGTAAGCATCAGCCTCTATGCTGGATAACTGAAATTTATAAGAGTATGGATTATATTCTAAATTCTATTTTTGGCCAGTACGGGTAGGTCGGTGGTACAAGGTCATATGAACTGCACTTATAACTTTGCTTGTCTTGTTTATCATTTTGTTTTATATCTCTACGTGGTTTCTAAAAAATAAAATAAAATAAAAATATATTAAAAAAATTGATCTTGCCTTTATGTTAGCGCTGTTTAGCTGACGAACTGTTATGCATGAAACCACTGACCTGGAGATCTCTGGGAGCAACTCTAATTTCACTACTTAGTTTTATTAATAGTCAGCTACATAGGTCTTGTTGTCTATCATCACTCAAGAATTTCTAGTTTTGGCTATCTCTTGAAAGTTTTAACTTGTAGATGAAACACTTCTATACTTTAATTCCTCTCCGAGTTTAGCATGTAGATTAGTTGCATCTGCCGGATAACAAATACATCTTGTTGTCTATAGTCTTTGCATGATTTGGCTTGTGAGTGACCATGACTTAATATATTTGCTTCCTTTTCGAACAGTTCGGCAGTCAATTCTACCACAGATGCTCGCCAGAGGAAGTATAAACAGAAGAATTCTTTCTTACAGGCATTTTGAAGTTTCAGGCAAAATTGTGGGATCATTACTCTGCTTATAACATTGGGTTAAGATTGAGGCTATTAACCAAGTGACAAATGAGTATGGTGTGTCTGGATTGAAATTTGGTAGTCAAAATTTCTTGATTGCTAAGGACCAGCTCGAATTAACTGGTTTAGTTGATATCACCTTTGATTGGAGATGTACAACAAAAGGAAATATATATATATATATATATATATATTCTAATATGCTTGATTTCTATTCATATTATCTTTTATTTTTTAGGTTCCAAAGGACAAGGAGGAGCTTGCGGCTGTCCAAACAAGGCTAAGGTTCTTAACCTTTTTAATGGTATGTCTTGAATATGTATCTAAGGTTTTATCTTTGACTTGATCCTAGTCTTTGAATATGTTGCTAAAGACTAAAGATGGTCAGAACATAAATCGAAGAAAAGGGAAGGGAGAGATATTTGAGCTTCTCTCATCTTAAAAACAGAAGAACAATTGATTACGAGAACGTAACTGAAGCTTTTTAAGCTACTTCCTGAGGTCAAGAGCAATTATGCTTTACAAGCTGCTTCTTCTTCTTCTTTATAGAATATTTTGTATATATTTAGTATTGCATAATATTGTTTCTTTACAAAAATATTAGCTCTGATTTGTTCTATCTGGATAACTTTTTATGAAATATAGAAAAAGCAAGTGAGGAATTCAGTTTTATCGCTAGCGTCTAGTGGATATGATTAGCAGAAAAGGATTAGTATGGTATATTTTTTATTACAGAAGTCGATATACTTAGTAAAGGAATGCAAAGTGTATTGAAATGAAAAGTAAATGCAGTGACACCTCTGTATATATCACTGATGAATGAGTTATATATACACATCCTGAACCAAACTGTTGGGTTTGACTTGAATTTTGTGGGTGATCCGGTTTGTAACCCGACCCACGACCCATAACCCATTATGTGAATGGAATTCATTAGGTGAAGTGGTTGATATAATTTCTCTCTTTATAGCCTCTATCAGAAAATAATACAGATCTTCTCTCTGTCCGTGGACATAGGTCACATTGATCGAACCACGTAACTTTTTTGTGTTTTCTTCTCAATCCTTCTCCTTGATTTATTGCCTTACAATAACCTAACAAGTGGTATCAGAGCCTTGGTTCATTTTTTGATTCGCCAGTTACTGTAGCACGTCCGAAAATTTTCAGATTTGGCTCTAAAATTTCAGATCTTGCCCCGATTTGGTTGATTTGGAGCATAGGAGACCGTTTTCTACATCTTTGGTGCTTTAAAGAATGTCGGAGACCAATTTTTGGTGGTAAGAAAATTTTCAGATCTAGTATCAAATTTCAGATCTAGCTTGATTCGCTTGTTTTTGGGCAAAAAGAGACCGTTTATTGCATTTCTAGTGCATTGGAGATCATTTTTTAGTTGTTTTGGTGAGTTTTTACGGTTGTGAGTTACTGTTCATCGCCGGAATCTTCATTAGAAATACTATTCATCATCTTCTATGGCGAGGTACTTTAGCAGTCAACGGTCAACGTACTGTAGCGACCCGGATACTGTAGCGACTTAGTGCACTGTAGTAGAACAGTACTGTAACGACTCGGCACTGTAGCAAGGTCAACGGTCAACGGTACTATTTGTTCAAAGTTATTGTTTGGTTAAAGTTGCTGTTTGGTCAAAGCTGCTGTTTGGTCAAAGCTGCTGTTTGGTTAAAGTTGATGTTTGGTCAAAGCTGCTGTTTGGTCTTAGTTGTTGTTTGGACCAAGTTTTCTTTTGCGATCGTTATTGTTTCGTCGACACGGTTCCGGTGAGTTTATGTTTAATTTAGAAAAAAATTCTGAATTTCTGTGTGAATTTACTAGATTGTGTTAGATTGTGCTGGATTGGATTTCAGGTTTACTGTTATGAATTTTGTTGGACTGCTATGTTGGATTTCTGTTAGTGAAGTTTTGGTCAGTTTGCAAGGTTCTGAACAATTTTGTGAAATTCAATTTCTTGTTGCGAAATTTGCTAGTAATTTATCTGATATTATTTGAGAAGATGTCGACTCATAAATTCGATATTGAGAAGTTAAATGGATCGAATGATTTCACTTTGTGGAAGTTAAAAATGAGGGCACTTCTGGTTCAGCAGGGATGTTCAGTGGCATTAGAAGGAGAAAGTAGTCTACCTAACACGTTGAAGGAATAGGAGAAGAAGGAAATTTTGGCAAAGGCTCATAGTGCATTACTATTGAGTCTGACTGATGAGGTGTTGAGAGAAGTAGTTGACGAGTCAACTGCTGCAAGTTTGTGGAAGAAATTGGATGATAAATACCAGAAAAAGTCTCTCACAAACTAGTTATATCAGAAGCAGCGTTTGTATACCCTGCGGATGACAGAAAATATGTAGGTAAAAGATCATCTTGATAATTTTAACCGAATTATCCTTGATTTACAGGGTGTTGGGGTTAAGATAGATGATGAAGATCAAGCGATCATTCTTTTGTGTTCTCTACCAAATTCATATGAGAACTTTGTTGATACTATGTTGTATGGTAGAGATAGTATCTCTATTAATGATGTCAAATATGCTTTGCAGTCTAAAGAGCTGAAGAGAAGAGTCTCTAGTTCTAATGAGGATGGTGCAGAAGCAGGTTTGTATGTTGGTAGAGGCAGAGACACTAAAAGGGATGATGGAAAAAGAAGCAAGTCATGGTCTAAGTCAAGGAACAAAGGAGGACCTCGATGTTATCACTGTAAACAAAAGGGGCACATCAGGAAGAATTGTCCACAGAGGAATAAGAGAAATTATGAGAAGGAATTGAATACCAGTGGTAGTGCTGCGGTGGTGCAAGATAGTTCTGACGAAGAAGAAGACATTGATGTTCTCACAGTCAGCACCTCTGGTTCTGCAAATACTTAGGTCTTAGACACAGGTGCATCTTATCATATGACTTTTTTACGTGAGCTGTTTACTTCTTTTAAGGAGTAGAATGGTGTTGTGAGATTGGGTGATGATGAGCAGCTTAGTGTTAAGGGCAGTGATTTTGTGCAGATTCAGATGTATGATGGAATAGTCAGGACGCTTGATGCTTGGTATGTTCCTGGTCTACGGAAGAACTTGATTTCTCTTGGTACTCTAGACAGACAAGGGTACAAGTACTCTGGAGAGAATGGACAGTTGAGAATTTCCAAATGTGTTCTAGTTATAATGAAGGGTAAATTGCAGCATGGCATTTACTTTCTGATTGGTAGTTCAGTGATAGGGACAGTAGCTGTATCTAAATCTTTAGGGAAGAATGATGATTGTACAGAGTTGTGGCATCGCCAATTGGGACACATGAGTGAGAAAGGGCTGTCAATTCTAAGTAAACAAGGATTGTTAGAAGGAGCAGAAACTGGGAAACTGAAATTCTGTGAAGTTTGTATTGTGGGTAAACAACGCAGAGTTAAGTTCAGTTCTGGGAAGCATACTTCTACGGATGTTCTGCAATATGTTCACTCAGACTTGTGGGGTCCTTCTCCAGTTGAATCTCAGGGCAAATGCAAGTACTTTGTTACTTTCATTGATGACTACTCTAGAAAGTTTTGGGTGTATTTTCTGAAATCCAAAGATGAAGTGTTTGGAAAGTTCAAAGAGTGGAAGACCATCGTTGAGAAACGGATTGGAAAATAGGTCAAAACACTCAGAACTGATAATGGGTTGGAATTCTGTAATGCTTTTTTTGATGAGTTTTGCAAGAAAGAAGGTATAGTGAGGCATTGCACTGTACGTCATACACCACAGCAAAATGGAGTTGCAGAACGTATGAATCAAATACTGTTGCAACGTACGAGATGCATGCGATTAAACGCTGGCTTGCCAAAATAATTCTGGGCTGAAGCAGTTAACACTGCTTGTTATCTGGTGAATAGATCGCCATCTACTGCAATTGATTTTAATACTTCTCAAGAGCTATGGTCCAGTAAACCTTCTGATTATTCTGGCCTGCGTATATTTGGTTGTCCTGCTTATGCTCATGTGAATGATGGTAAACTAGAGCCTAGGGCAATGAAATGCATATTTCTAAGGTATGCACCTAGAGTTAAAGGGTACAGACTATGGTGTACCGACAATGATAGAACTCCAAAATTTATTACTAGCAGAGATGTAACTTTTGATAAGTCTGCTATGTTTGGTCAGAAGGAGGAGCTTGGTAGTCATACAGGTAATAATGATCAAGGTGCCAACCAGAAGGTGGAAATTGAAGTTCAAACTTCAAAAAGGGTTATAACAGACCCTGTACAGCAGCCCAGGGAAGAAGAAGAATCACAACCTATAGCAACAAGGAGGGAAAGAAGGGAAATCAGAAAACCTATAAGGTATGCAGATTGTGTTGATATAGTTGATATTAATTCAGTTACTTATGCCTTGGCAGTAGGTGAAAGCATTGATTCTGATGACCTGAGATCATATAAAGAAGTAGTTGAGAGTAGAGAAGCATCAGAATGGCTGGTTGCAATGAATGAAGAGATGCAATCTCTTGAGAAAAACGAAACATGGGATCTTGTACCATTACCAAAGGGAGTGAAACCGGTATGATGCAAATGGGTCTTCAAGAAGAAAGAAGGTATTCCTGGAGTTGAACCAGCAAGGTTTAAAGCACGACTCATGGCCAAGGGTTTTTCACAAAAGGAGGGAATTGATTATCATGAAGTTTTCTCCCCTGTTGTGAAGCATAAAACCATTCGTGTCCTTTTGTCCATGGTAAGTGTTTTTGACTTGGAGTTGGAACAACTGGATGTGAAAACTGCTTTCTTACATGGAAATTTAGAGGAGCTGATCTATATATCACAGCCAGAAGGATTTCTTGATTCTGGGAAGAAAGATCATGTATGTTTGCTGAAAAAGTCCTTGTATGGTTTGAAGCAGTCTCCTAGACAGTGGTATAAGAAATTTGATGCATTCATGACTTCTCATGATTTTCTACGTAATCAGTTTGATAACTGTGTCTACTCTAAGAAACTTGCAGATGATTCTTGTATTTATTTGTTGCTATATGTTGATGATATGTTGATTGCTGCAAAGAACAAAGTTGAAATTGATAGTTTGAAAGCCTTGTTGAGCAGTGAGTTTGAGATGAAGGATTTGGGTGCAGCCAAGAAGATATTGGGCATGGAGATTTAGAGAAATAGAAGTGCAGGTTTACTGTATGTATCTCAGCAAAAATACATAGAAAAATTGTTGCATTCTTTCCAGATGAATAATTCTAAGCCAGTTAGTACTCCGTTGGCGGCACATTTTAAACTTGATGCTAGTACAATACCTACTACAACTGAGGAAAAAGGGTACATGAGTTTAGTGCCTTACTGTAATGCTGTTGGAAGCTTGATGTATGCAATGGTGTCTACTAGGCCTGATATGGCTCATGCAGTCAGTGTGGTAAGCAGGTTTATGAGTAATCCTGGGAGAGCTCACTGGAGTGCAGTTAAATAGATTATGCGGTATCTGAAAGGTACGAGTAATATTTGCTTGGTTTATGGTGCTAATAAATCTGATAGTGGCTTGGTTGGTTATACAGATTCAGATTATGCTGGAGATCTTTTGAGGAGGAGATCCTTAACATGCTATGTCTTGACTCTGAATGGATGTGCTGTCAGTTGGAAGGCAACACTTCAATCTACAGTTGCTTTGTCTACCACTGAAGCAGAATACATGTCATTGACAGAAGGAGTTAAGGAATGTATGTGGTTACATGGTTTGATTGATATTCTGGGGTTAAATATTCAAAGACCTATCATTTATTGTGATAGTCAGAGTGCATTAAGTTTGGCCAAGAATTCAGTCTACCATGAGAGGTCGAAGCATATTGATATTAGATTGAATTTTATTCGAGATGTGAAAGAAGACAAGAAATTATCCATCGAGAAGATAGCCACAACAGATAATCCAGCAGATATGTTGACAAAGGCTCTACTTTCAGAGAAGTTCAAGCATAGCTTAGACTTGGTGAATGTTCACATTCTATGAAGCCCTACAGGGCTTGAATGATAGAGATGAATTTGTACTTAGTTCTGGTGATTTGAGAGAATTCAAGTCAATGAGGGAAATTGTTGGGTTTGACTTGAATTTTGTGGGTGACCCAGTTTGTAACCCGACCCATGACCCATAACCCATTATTTCTTCTATATATATGTATGTAATGGAATTCATTAGGTGAAGTGGTTGATGTAATTTCTCTCTGTATAGTCTCTATCAAAAAATAATACAGATCTTCTCTCTGTCCGTGGACGTAGGTCACATTGACCGAACCACGTAACTTTTTTGTGTTTTCTTCTCAATCATTCTCCTTGATTTATTGCCTTACAATAACCTAACACAAACTCTGTCCCTCACTTAGTAAGGTAGTGATACACTGTATAACCAGTATACTTAGTATGGTATATCCTCACATGGTACTCCTACCAGAATTGTAGCTTAGAAGCATGCTTCACAGAGCCACCAGCAGCATAGAGCAAAGAGGCTGCATTAATCAGAGTTGAAACAACAAACAGATTAGTGACAACAATTAATACATTCCAAATAAATGTGAGCAAGAGCCACTATCAGTAAAAGAAAAGGCCAGCAAAGCACCAGAATAGATGAGGGGGCTATTGCACAACATGAAAGCCGCCATAGAAGTTAGCAAGTTAGTTTAGAATTCAGATGTGGCAAGTTTGTCAGCACATTTGTTAAACATTATCATTTTCTTCCTTTCATTCCATCCTCTCATTTGATATTTTTGTAATTTCCATTGGATCCTCAATTCCTGAATTACGCTATCATCTTCCTTCTTCTTCCGTCTCCTGTTTCTTGAGTTTGTATCAAACTGTGATTCGTCACATGCAGAAGACTAATCCCTTTCGCTAGATCCAACTCCTATTAGTACTTATAAATTTACTTGGTCTTAACCATTCTTGCCCTCCCTTGCGATATGACTATGTATCAATTGGTAAGTAGTAGCTAGATGCTTACCATTCCTCAATGAATCCCCTCTCTCCCTTATTTGAACTAGAGAAGAACTTTCTTCTAGAAGGAGGACTCTCAGTTGAAGTTCTGTTAGCATTTCCAATAAATTGCATTGTGCTTGTGCGTTCTGTTTAAGAGAGGCGAGAGAGATGCTATGCATAGGGGAACCTGTTGGAGGCTTGTTTCCCTGTGTTTATGGCTTCGGCATTTTGCAGCTGATAGAAGAAGAGTAGTTACTAACTGTAGTACCTTGAACCGCACAAATGTGTCAAGTGACTGCAATGGACAATAAGGGGAGGGGGTTTCTTGTAAACTTTAATTGGCTGTCACAGTAATTATTCTTCTCTTAATATTTAAATTTACATGAGCCAAGTTCAACGGCCTAAAGTTTTTTTCCAGTAATCTGTGCAACTTTCTGAGCTATACTTGGATTCCATATGGCAAAAAAAAGTTAGAAGCATATTGTTGATGTTAGATTGAAAGCCAACAGGGAGTTTCTCCAGATATAATAGCTGCTCTTTTATGCAATTTTATGAAAGTGAATATACTTAACAGCCAAAAGTAAAATGATGACTAAAGAAGACGCTGTAGGTGTGGTAATGGTTGAGTTTGTCAACAATTTCATGTTGATTTCCTTATGAAACCACATAGTGCTATTCAGGTTAATTAGAAAGTGAATGTGAATGAGAATTGAAAAGGTATTTTACTAAAATATTTTAATTTAAAAAAAATAGAAAAGTTAGTGTCTTTTAAAAAAATAAATTGGATAATTTCTCTCATTCATCTTTCTGCTTCTGCTCTTATTCTTTATCTCGACTCAATGGTCCAATGTATGTGTGAGATTAAATGCTCTGCTTCACTAATCAAAAACAGGAGAGAACAGAGGACTTACTAGAAAACAACTCACTAGAAACTTCTCCTAATGCCGGAAAATGCACCCTAAAGCCTAAGAAACTCGAAAACCAAGAAGAAGGATTTGCAGAGAATCTTATGGTGGAAGAAGAATAACACTTACGAAAATGAGAAGGTGAATATCGTTGAGCAGAAGACACACCAACGAGCAGAATTTTTCCTCTATAAATGTGACATCTCATTGTGGATATTGTTGAGCAAAGCAAAATAGTGGGAAAATCTGCAAAAAAAAAAATGCAACAAGAAGGAAAGGCAGTATGAGAATCGCATGGCACGTTAGGAGACGAGCGTGATTTGAACCCTAGAGAAGCTCATGCACACTTGTGTTCGCTTAAATTGCGATTGGGCAGCCAAAACGTTGTTGCTGTCGATGCATCATAACAACATGATTAGGGACGAATCAACGTAAAGGGTGATATCTCACCGCGTAACCAAACGAGCGCCTAGTTCATGACAATATTCATTGTACCAAACATACTAATTTCTGTGAAGAATATATGCTTCCTAAGAATTGTTTTACATTAAACCAATAATTTTGCTGTGCGAAGAATGAGATAATAATTGAGAAATGGTGCCTAATAGGAAGTGAGTGGTGGATTTGTGGAGTCCAATGAAATGAATTTGGGATTAGCACGTTGTAACATCATTTACAGTGTAAGTGGAATGCAAAAGTCTTCACCTTCAATTTCTACAAATTTCGAGTTGCTTTTGTTTAAGATATTTGTTTAAGTGCACAATCCATAACAAAAATGCAAAATAACGCTATATATCTACCTAAGTTTTTTCGATGTCTATGAACTCAAATAAAAGCACTTACGTATAGTTCTACACAATTACTTATGTTAAAGTCATATAGTTTTTGGTTTGTATACTTTCAAGAAAAATTGCAAGAAACAAAGAAGTTAAACGAAGCAAAAATCATAAAATTTATCGGATTTAACATAATTCAATTAACGTGACTTACATCTATAAGTAAAGAAATATTTTTTAATCTTCGAGCCAGAAAAACCCTTGATACGCCCCCTCCCCCCCCCCCCCCCCAAAAAATGAAATTAGTGTTGTTTGTATATGGGCTCGAGTCTATTGGCTTTTGCTGTACTAGCCTTATAAACTTTGAAACTGTTTTCTTTTGGATTACGTTCTCAAGATATTAAGTTATATTATAATTCAGTCTATCAAATGATTCAAATTACTCAATATAAAATATATATATATATATATATATATATATATATATATATATATATATATATATATATATATATATTTGCTAGATAAACAAATATATTAAATTATCAATTATTACATGACACTACCTAAGTTTGAGAAAGAAATAATTAGTAGGACCATTTGTCCTCATAGGCTTATACAATCATGTGTGAATTTTATACACAATCTAATAGGTACTATCATGAGCTGTGAAGAGATTTGAAAACCGTTATACCTCCCTAGCAAAGTCTTCCACTAGCATCATTGGACCAAATTAATTCAAAATATAATATTTTTAAATTGTGATATATTATAATAATAATTATGACCTAAATGTAGGACTGGCGCAGCAGACTATCATCCCCAGCCATTAGACTTCGTTCATGCACGTGCAATCCACAAAACCTCTTGATAGATTAAAATTAATAAAAAAATAATTAATACATTATAATTCATAATTAGTGAAATAAAATTTTGTTGTTGTGGTTATTGTTGTATTATAATTCATAATTAGTGAATGCAAAATTTTAAGACCAGTGGTAATTCATAATTAATTATACCGCAACGGGAATACTTATTATACTCTAATATCATTTACATTTTGTTAAATGAGTATTTTTCGTTTAAAATTATAATTCAAATTCTGTACGTAGTAAAGTGTTTGGGGTAATCACATGCAGCATTTACATAAATAATCGATCAAATATCAATATATCATTGTGAAATGACATTTCTGTTAAAAAGACACATTTATTATAATTTAAGAAAGAATATGCGTCACCTATATAGTCTACAAACCAAACCAAATGTATCATAGGGTTTAGAAATAGAAAAAAGGAAAAGATACCATTTTCATACGGAATACAGAAGAGAGCTTACTTTATATATATATATAGGCTAGGTACCACTCTAATTGATACGTTAATAACCTATGGCTCTCGTAGCGTTCAGAGGATTTGGCCTTTTATAATGAGTGCAGCATAGATGATGAGATGCAAACTGGAGTTCCTGGTTGGTAACTAATGGGTCCATGATCACGTGAGGAGATGCCTTTGAATAAATGGAGAATTTCTTCGGTTACACAACAGCGCTACTGCTCCACAGTAGTATAAGAATGCTGATTTAATGAATTGCAGTATACATATATACATATATCTATTAATTAACGAGGAAAATATGAGTGCATAATAAAAGCCCTATTGCTTTGTCTTGGGTTGCCTTGTTTTGACATGACTTTAGGCTCAATTATTATGATTCTTATTATGACAGATTTTGATTATTCATATCATGATTATCTAATAAGTAACATGTTGTCTGCCACTAGTTTTATGGGGAGCACGAAGGCTACTGAGCAGAGAGGAGAAGCTACAAGCCTACGCAATTCCTTCCATCATTGTCCAAATAGCCTTTTGATGAAGGTCAGACAGTGCAGTACAATCATGGAGACATGGATGCCCCTCCTCTGCCCTATCATCCTCCATCTTTCTCTCCTAAAATCTTCCATTCTTTTGAATTTTCATTCCCCCAAAGTCATCTGCCTCACGTCTTATCCCCAACATGTGTGGACTCCTTTTGTACGCTACGGATTTGGATAATTGTCCTCCCCCTCAAAATATTTTGTGAGTGTATGTATATATATATATATATCTTATACTTAACATTATCTATATATGCGCATGCATATAACATTGATCCCATGTTATAATGCTTTAATTAATTAGGGTTCCTTTCTTTTGTTTTGGATGATGAACAGTAGAGGTTGTGGTTAGGGTAATTACTAATTACCTTATTTATTTTTTGGCTACATATATATATATATATATATATATATATATATATATTTACAAGGGGATCAGACAGGGTATGGCAGACACAGATGCATGTGTCTGTGTGTCACCCAGGACAGCATGCACGCGTGCGCTTACCTGACTGAAGCAGATGCTATGCTGGCTTTGCAGCGAATTGTCATGCCAGATTTGAGTTGGATCCAATCAGAACTAATTAAGTAAGCTTCATTTTTAAATATTATTATTTATCGCTAAGGAAGAGAGAATATTAAGGAAACCAAGATGGTGACCAAGCTCCTGTGGCACTTGCAGTTGCAGTTGCAGTTGCAGATGCTGATGACTGCTTTATTCGAACTAATTAAATATATGTATAACCAACTGTAAAAGGTTAATTAATGAACGAATATGTATGACGTCTCCAGCTATATATATATATATATTGAATTCATTGAACCATAGAAAATGTCAAGAATCTGTGGAAGCCTTTTGCATTCACTATCACTGTTCTTCATTGATATATAATAATCTATATTCATAAAAACCAGTACGTACTGCTGCATTCTTGCAGATTCTGGACAAATGCCAAATGCCAACTTCTATTACTGTGTTTGGAAGATGCAGTCTCGTGTTCTCCCCCTCTTTTCTCTCTAAATAATAGTTTCTCTTGAGGACATGAAATACCATGAGTTATTTTATTTTACCTGTCCTTCCTGGCATTTATATACATAATCTTTTTTTTTTCCTTTAACTTCAATTTTAAACCTGTCCTGTGTACATTTTCACTTATACTAACTTCATTCCAGGGCACAACCCTGCTTCATTTAAATCAAAGACATAAAATATAGTACATTCCAATAAAATATTCACACACACACACATATATATATATATATAGTATCCATTATTAGCCTTGTACCGTTGATGGATTTTCCAGGAAAAGGAAGCGATGGAAAGAAAAAAAAGCTGCAGTGGTTGTCTACTTATGTATGCGGATTAAAAGTTCAAAATTGCAGGGGAATATCATACACAATTTGTCTTACATTGTTATCTACCTATATACATATAATATTTCCATTTTAGTTGAATCAATGATGTACAGTAAGAGTAATTTCAGATTTTACGTTGGGTTAAATTTCTTCCCAAGTGATGTTAAAAGTGCTTTCCCTCACACTCGCTTGGTGCACTGTAAGATGTTATTCTACTTTTTTTGTCCAAATTAATTCTCCACCTGAAACAATTTTAAGAGCAAATTAACTAGCCCAAAGTATATTTAGAATTTTATGCACTAAGATTTTATTCTACTTTTTGTCCAAATTAATTTTCCTTTTTTATAAATCAGGTGAATATCATATATACTAATTAAAAAGTAACTTGAAAAACATCTATAGATTAATTAACATGGAAGAACTGTATGTGTATTGACAAAGAATTGCTTTTCTAGACTACTGCAATCCACCCAATAAAGTAGTCTCACTGTTTTTCTAAGGGAAGAAAGGTTCTCAATATATCAGATACATAATAGAACTAATATCCCCACTTTTTTGTTATTAATTCTCCCAAATGCACTAGAAATTAATTCAACATATATAGTGAAAACATGTTAACCTTTAAGGACACTTGCTAGTTTAAGTAGTTTCGCAATTGTTTCCTTTTAAGTATGGGTCCAAGTTTGAATCTTGTGGATAAAAAAATAATTATTGATAAGAGAACTTTACACCTATATAATTAAACTTAAACTAAATTAGTTTAGTCTAATCAATTTTCAAATACTTGTAAATGTAACTGAAAAAACATGTTAATATTTCTTTATAATTTTTGTGGGAAAAATGATAAAATATCGTTCAGACTTTATGGATCAATTTCAAATAATAGTTAAACTTTTTAAATCAAAAAACGAGTCCATTAAAAAAAGAAAAAAGTCTGTCGACTTTCATAATTCTAAAAATAAATCCTCGATCTCCCTATTTTCCAGAGAACTTTGGTGCGATATATGGGTGGGGATGATCCTTTTATTTTAATTTATGGTTGTCATAGTGGCATTGAGAATAATGAAGACTTGTCATTGTCGATTATAGAGAATCTAATGTGGCATTTGAGTTAATTAAGATTGTTAAGAGAAAAATACATAAAACAAAACATATTTCATACGGTAAAAAGTTATTGAATTTGTCATTTGATTTTGAAAGTTCAGAAATTTCTGTGCAAATAACATAAAATTTGATGACATTTTTTTTTTCTAGATTTGTCACTTGATCTAAAAGAACTAACTTGAAACTACACTAATTCATTGTTATTGAATTTGTCATTTGATTTTGAAAGTTCAGAAATTTATGTGCAAATAACATAAAATTTGATGAAATTTTTTTTTCCCTAGATTTGTCACTTGATCTAAAAGAACTAACTTGAAACTACACTAATTCATTGTCCCTCACTTAAAAGATTCAATATATTTTCATTGAGGTAAGAACATGTCACCAACATATTTAGTATTAAAGTGAGTGATATAAAGGATTGGATTCCTATCCTGCATCTTTTTTACTCTCACCTTGTGCCTGTTTATGGCAGAAAAAATGCTAATTAAAGAACTAAATGACATTATTTGAGAGGGATGCTGTTAATTTTAGTTTATTGAGAAGGGGAATACAGCCCCATTATTACCACTAAGCTAAAATCAATCGGCTATTTGTTTATATATAACACCATTTTTGTGCCATGAAATCACTTGCAATTACTCATCTGCATATATATATCAAGCCTAATTAAAAGTACAGAACATTTTATATGGAGAATCATTGAAACAGAGAAAAGGAAAGGCGTAGAAGTGGGAAAGCCACATCTTTTGCTCTGATGACAAAAAAGAAGCTAAGCGTAGAACATGTGCCACTACTTTGGGTGACCAGCCAGGACGAGGTGGTAAATATAATCTAAAATCCCTGGACAACACCTATATATATGAGGGTTAGTTTAGGTCTTAGGTTGTCATTTTCTCCTTCAGTAATAACTATAGTTGATATGATATTAACAGCATTTTCAAGCATTTCCCGACTTCCTTTAGTCAATGATCATACAGACAGATAAGGAGAAAAAGTTACGGTTTGTGGACAAAAAAGCCAGAGCTAGGCGAAGTTATAAGGATATGCAATTAATTAATCACTTCACTTCCATTAAGCAAAAGCAGTATTGACTTTTATTTGGCTTATTAATCATCTCTTCACCTTTAATCATCACGCAAACATACAGAAGTGTGTGTGTTTTAAGTCGTCAAAAAGATTAATGACTTCATTGAATTGATATCTGAAGTCCTATCATGCAACAAGGTCAAGTTTTCGATAAAGCATTCGAGAATAAAGGAAAAGATAATGCACATTTAAAGAACACATCAAAAAGAATGAAAAGTACAAGCATTTGAAATGAGAAACTACGTAAGAAGCCTCACCAAGGTTCGCTCTCCCATATTGGGCTACGAACACTTGGCTACAAAGGCACGATTAAAACTCAGATATCACATCACTTGCGTCAACTTGTCATATTCTAATGCTACGTGAAACCCTTCTTAATTTTTTGGTTCGAAAGATGTGCTAAACCTTCATGTTGCATGCTAGTTTTCCAGCTTATCAAGTGCAGAACAAAGCAAAATCATTGAAGTCTCCAATATATTGATTAATAAATTAGGTGTACTAATCAATATATTGGAGACTTCAATGATTTTATAAAATCTAGCCATTTAGTGGATAAAAGCATTAAATAAATATACGTCACTCCAGGTAATATTATAGGGTTTATATAATGGCCAATGAAGGGCATGGGCATGGCATAAAGATACTGAATATGCAAGGTTAACTTTTATTTGCAAAATATACGTTTAGCATAGAAATAAACTTCCATATAAGATCAGCAGTTTAGCAATAGAAATGCAGCTCTAAGTATATACAATTATACAACTTAATAATTACCCATAAAAAAAGGTCAACTAGGCACGGAAGAAATAAAGATTAATTTGCAGCATTTGGTTTATATATATATATATATATATATATATATTATTATTAATAAAAAGTGTATATATTTCTTAAATAGATACAAAAGTAGATACAAACGAAGCCAATAAAGAAAGGGAAAGAGACTGGAAGGCCTGAATCAGATTGGGAAGTCAAACGAAATGTTTTAATGTTGACGATATTGATAAATAAGAGCAGATATGGTTTGGTAAGAACGAACTCAAGTTCTACATAAAGCTAGTTATGATCATGTAACAGTTTAAGAAATTATATTTCAAATACCAGAGCGGTTTTTGGACAATGCTTGACAGCAATAAACATTTAAAGCCCCTGGAAAATATACGTGCAGGAAAATATAAGAGTCTGTGCAAGAATCTTCACTGACCAACATCCGATGAATTGAGACAAAACAAAGGTAATAAAGAAACGATTAGCAATATATAATAGGGTTTTAGGTGCAAGTTTTTCTCTGCTGGAAGCCTAAAATAGGCAAGGGGACAAAAAGAGGATTACATGGAAGGAGATATAGTGCCAATATTTTAACTTGTCATGTGTGGTCACACTCATTGTTGCATACATGCAATACAACCAATCAATTTTTCCACAGCCACATGATTTTTATTAAAATAATCAGCCCAAAACAATGGCCAATCAACTAAAATCTTTAAAGACTTAATATAATGCTATAAGGAGAAAAAAAACAATATATTAGGTGGGAAGAGAAGAAAGAGAAGAGATCATTGGTGTATTTCTAATATAATAAGTAAATATTAAAAAAAGAAGAAGAAAAATGGGTAGAAACCCCAACCCCACCACCCCCAGCAGAAAATAGTTAATAAAGATGTAAATGATTAGATTATGAGAAAGTGGGAGGGGAACAAGAAACGAGAGAATGAGTGGAATTAGGAAGCTAGGGATCAGTAAATACAAATTAAATTAAACTAAAAGGAGGTGACAGAGGCGAAGGAATTGGAATTCAAGGAGTTTGAAAAGATTGACCTGCGTCTCCTCCGTGCATCCTCTCGTTTCACATCCAAAAAAACTGAATAGATTCCTCTTGTCTCTCTATTATCCCTTTCCTATGAAACTGCACTTCAATTCCTGACCATTCAAAGCCCTACAAAAAACCAACGAACAAACCCAAAAAAAAAAAAAAAGAAAAGAACTAAACCGCCAGTACAGACCAGAGAGCCAAAGGAGAACCCAAAAGGGCAGTGCCAGTGACCGGTGAATATTTGAATTTTCTTCTGACATTGGAAGAAATTTTTATGACCCATCCATCGTGTCTCCTGTCTTTTCCACATCCACGGTTGGCAATTCAATCATAACTTTATACGATGAGGAATTAATACAGAACTCATATATTGTGACTTGTGATGTGAGCTAGAAGTCATGAGAGTGGTGGTGGTGGTACATTATGGGGTCACATCTACCTCCTTGCGAAGCGTGGCGGTTCATGGCCTCCCTCTGCCCATCGTCGTCTCCGTCCAATCTCGAAACCATGTGAGCCGAAGCCGCCGCACCAAGATTCAGATACACCAGATTGAGGTTGCTGCTGCTCCCACTGCTATGGTCCTCGCTCAATGGGGGGTAAATGGCGGTTGAAGTAGGAGGATTATTATTATTATTGGCATTGCCTTCTTCTCGAGATATTACAAGAGCCGCCGATTGGACTAGCTCCAAGCACAGCCTCAGCTTGTTGGGTTCGATATGGGTTAGCCCAGGCACCGCCCCTTTGAACAGGAAATCAGAGGTTAGGGTTCTGAGGATGTCCAGTGGGGTCACTCCATCCACCATTCGGACATTAGGGTCAGCATGGTGGTCCAGCAGCACCGCCACCATGTCCGGCGACACCATCTCCGCCGCAATGTGTAGCGGGGTCTTCCCGGCAGGCCCCGCCGGGTGGTTGACGTCGACCGCACCGAGCTCCAGCAGCGCCTTCACCACTTCTCGGCTGCAATTCTCTACGGCGTAGTGCAAGGCCAGTGCTTCGTCCAGATTCAGGCCTTCCCCCATTACCATGAGTTTCACGAGTTCCACATCGGAGGAGTCGAGTGCCTTCTTCATTCGCCGGATTTTCTGGTCCTCCAGGTCGGCTGCGGCGGCAGCAGCGAGGTCGCGGTGGTGGTAGGGCAATAAGGAGCGGCGGGCGAAGGAGGACTTGAGGCGAATCTCTTCGATCTTGGCGACGACGTCAATGGGGAGGTGCTTGGCGAGGACTTCAGGGGGAAGACCTGACTTGGCGACGAGGTGGGAGCAGGTGGCCCAGAGCTGTTGCATGTCTTGCTTTCTTGATGCTACCAGCACTTTCATTACATCTTCGATGGAGGCCTTCTCTACCATGCTCGCTAGTTGTTTCTGTTTATTGCCCAAACAAACAAAAGCCAAATGCGGGTAAGAGAAGTTGCATCCAAAAGCTTAAAAAGTTATTACTTATAAATACATGGGAGGCAAGTCTGTCTAGGAATTGGTCGTGTGAAGATATAATAAAGAAAAGAGAGAGATGAGGGAAGACAGCAAGATCGATGGGATGGGATGCTTGCTAAAATTACGTCTAATTAAGCAACGCCCTTTTTACCGTGCTTTCTTCTCTTTTCCTATCCAAACCCAAATGAGGAAAGTGAATATGTTTGGATGTGCTCAGCTCACTGTGCAAGGAAGACAAGATAGACACACTGATCTAAATTTAGTAACTCTTGGATATGCATCGTGATGGGTATCGGGTAGAGAAGCGCACCCATTCGAGTGAACTCTTAAAGA
Source organism: Biancaea sappan (assembly GCA_037074585.1). NCBI lineage: Eukaryota > Viridiplantae > Streptophyta > Magnoliopsida > Fabales > Fabaceae > Biancaea > Biancaea sappan. The sequence continues at coordinate 64,214,689 of CM073496.1, forward strand.
AGCATGATATTAATGGACGCCACATTAAACATAAAACAGCTCTAATTTACCCAGAATGAAGCCCCACTCAAAAGAAAAAGGAAAGAAGCCGGAAAGAAGTAGCTAAAAGCTATGCGTTTGGGTGATGAGAAGCGAAGGGTATAAGTGGACAGGATTGTTGAATTCCATAGCGTAGCAGAAAGAGAAGTGAGAGATATATATTAAGGCGTTCAGTCTGCTGACAAGCAAAAGCACATAGTAGAGTAGCTACAAAAGTGGGAGATCATATAACCCACCGTTCGTAACGAGGATGATTAAACACCAATTAATCCCAAATCTCACCTACTTCATCGTATGATTATGGAATTACCCAGAAGATTACTGTTTAAATAATAATAATAATAATAAAGTAGAGCTCAAAAATCCCACCTTCGCACATCCCAAAAACCAGACCCAGTAACTGTGGAAATTCTCAAGACCCACAAAACCTACGACTGGTCACCCACTCTAATCACTAATCAGAGAGCGAAAGTGAAACAGCGGAGATGATAAGTGAATGGGGATAATAATAAGAAACAAGGGAGGAGTATGATTAGACCTGAGTGAGCAATGCAAGCTGTTCAACGCCAAAGGATCTAGCGGCAGCGAGGGTGTCGAGGGCAAGATCAACGGCGGAGGTGCAATGGGTGTGCCAGCAGCCTCGCTCGCCGCAATTGGACCTCGGCTCGTGCTTCTGAGGCACAATAGAGACCTGCCCACTGTACAAGAACTGGAGAAGCAGCAAGAACACCTCGTAGCCGACGGAATTCACGGGAATGACGGGAGACCGGGAGGCGGAGTTGGCCCGAGAGGCGGAGGCGTCGAGGCCCGACGGCGGCTCCGGGGCGCAGAAGAACTTCCGGAAGAAGAGGCTGCGGGCTGCGAGGATGCAGCGATGAGCGTGGACGAGACGACCCTCCACGCTGAAGGTGACGTCACTGAAGGCTTGGCCGTTGATGAGGAGGTTGAGGTAGTCCAGTGATAGAGATCTCAGAGAGTCTTCAAGGGACATGGTGGACCTATTTATGCTGCCTCTAGGGTTGGTTGACAAGCGAGGAGGGGCAAAAATTAAGCCCTGAGAAAGAATAACAGTACTTAAGGATCGATAGATATATAGAGACAGAGGGAAATGGAAAGAACGAGGGAGATTCAGATTTAAGAGGAGTGAGTGAAATGAAATAGTGAGAGGAGGAAGAGGAGGAGGAGGACAGTTAGGTTCATTTGGTTGATGCTGGTGATGATGATGATGATGATGGTAGTCACTGTGAGATTTATGGGATTCTCTGAGTGAATGGAGGGGTGTGGTTGTGGCTTTGTGTGTGTGTGTGTGTGTGTGTGTGTGTGTGTGTGTCGATAGATTTTTTGAAAGAGATAGAAAAAAGAGAGATGGAGAGATACAGACAAAGCAATTTGGGTGGCTGTTCTGGGCGGCTCTGTATTTATAAAAAAAATTCCCCATATTTAATTTATAAATCTGCCATAATTATTTATCCTTGTTTTTATTATCTCACTTCACTTAATTTGTCTACATCTAACATACATACATAAATATATATACACATATACAGAGAAATATACAGATGTATTTAAAAATTTTGGTACAATTATCATTATTTTGATTTCCTAATTTTTTAAAAAAAATTTTACATTTTTTTTTAGAGAGAGGGAGGGAGACAGAAGAAGAAGAAGAGAAGAACCATGGAAATTATGTAATATGAGGGACTAATTAAAATCACAATTGAAGAACAAATAAAAAGTTAAGTGACGTGTGTCTAGAAGTTACTAACTTATATAAATTGAAATCTTAATAATTAATAGACTAAAGTTACAGAATACAGCGCTTGATATTATTGACGGTCTCTAGCATACATATCCACAATTTGGACAATCCATATTTCTATATTCCTCCCTTTTTGGTAATTAAAAAAAATCTTCGAGTCTGCAATTATTTTGTAAAATGAAGGCCTACCAAAATCTATGATTATTTTATTAGACAACTCAAACCTAATAATAAAATGTAAATATTTGTAAGTTTCTGTTAATGAAAAAGACATTGAAAGGCTTTGTTGATTTGTTCTCTAAGATAAAAAATTTCACATTATTTCGATGCTGCAATGTTATTGTCTTTGTTTTCTTTAGATATCAAATTTATTATTTTAAAAAAATATATAAAAATCTCTAATTTCATTATAAAGCACCTTAGAAGGCACCATCTCAAAAGAAAATATAATTATTACGATAAAAAAATTTTTAAAATAAACCATTAGTAAGACAGAAGGAAAGGCTGTAAAACATTTTGATCTTATTATATTCTGCACTTTCTTCTTTTCTCGTGAGTTTTTATATAATGAGTATAATAGAAATTTGTTGTCACTTTATTTTAAAAATTATCTTATTTCTTTTTGGCTGATAAGTTATGCTCTTTCAATTGAGGATTAGATATATCTATATATATATATATATATATATATATATATAGAGAGAGAGAGAGAGAGAGAGAGAGAGAGAGAGATAGATATATATATATATATATATACAGTATTTGGAGAAAATCTTTTAAGAGATTCAATAATAATATGATGATTAGGTGAAAAAAAATCTACTGGTCAGATTTTTAATAAAGGACCTCACTGTAAATATCTGAAAAGTATATATGTCTAACTTTTTCCATTTATTTATTATATACCAATATGAAAGTTTTCATGTAATATAATGCAATATATATAATATAATTAAATACTCGCAAATTATCAAAAACAGTAATATATATAAGTTCTAAATATTATATTTACAACTACACCAGTATTAATTCTTTAATTCAACATAATTAATTGGGTAGAATTGTCGTTGTATTATAAGTAGTAATGAAATAGTTAGTTCTTTATTTTTGGTACACAATGAAACAGTTCCTGCTGATACATCATTATTAATGTTAAAGTGGTTGCAGGCTTGCAGAATTAGAAAAGGCAATCATTTTTATATTGACAACACATAAAAATAATTAGGAAGTCGTGTTGTAAAATTTTGGACCATGAATTCATTGAAGATTTATCTAATATGTTATTTATGGAATAAGCAAAAACCTCTAACCCTGTCTGTCAGCTTATCATTAGCACAAATAAACAAAAGCCATCTACACTTTTGTTAATAAATTAATAAAAAAGTTTTTTTTTTCCTTTTTAATTGATTATTCTGTGTTCCCTCTCAGTGGCAAAAGGAAAAGCGTATTTAATTTGTTGAATTGGCAATTACTTTTGCATATAAATTTTGATTTGCTGTAATTTCCTAGCCCAAAAAAATCAAGGAAATCTATGAGGAAGAACGAATTAATTCCTTTATTGAAATATCCACACAATGTTTGCATTGCTACACAAGTTTCATCAATGTTTTAAAAATTAAATTGATCGTTGAAAATATATAATATATATTAATTCTATATAATAAAAATATATAATATAATAAATTAAAAAAAATTTCATATTTAATCCTAGTAAAATTATTATTATTATTATTATTATTATTATTATTATTATTATTATTATTATGTTGTAATTTTTATTTTTTATTCTCTTATTTGTTTTTTGGTAAAAATAATATTATTATAAAAATGATTGAAAAGAAAAAAAATATAATATGATAAAAAATATAAAAAATTACTATATTTCATATAATGTGAGAAATAATTATATTTTATAAATAATATTTTTTTACAAAAAATCAATTCACCGTTTTTTAACGATTCTTTGGCTGGCTGAATTCTTAAGCGAACCAAACCAACGATTAGTTTTTGATCAAACCTATCGGTTTTATAATGACTACTTAATTAGTGCCAGACTTTTAGTTATTGTAAGCAATTCCTTTGTTCATATTTCATATATTTAGTAATTACTATGAACTATACTGTTGTTACTACCGAGAGAAATTTTCCCAAGGGTGAACTTAAGACACACTTTTTTTCTTTTTATGGGGTCAACAGATGGACGTAGCCTTCGATGGATTATTATCATTGGTGGTGACAATACACATTATTTTTTCTCCATCGAATTAATTATTGTTTAATATTACATTATGAAATGCTCTGTTGATCAATCACGCTATGCAGAATAAGAATATTATTTTTTTGGACATTTCAAAACATTGCAATTGGCGCACATAACTGGACATAGCTTTGATTTTTTTTTTTATATTTATACAGCTAGTTATTTCTAAAAATTCAGGTGCGCAATTATCAAGACGAAGAAAAGAAATTTAAAGGCAGTTTTTTTATATATTTTTCATGAAATTTTTAATTAAAACATGATAAAAGTATAATTATTTTTAATCAAAACACAATAACTTTATGTAGTTTACAATTCATTATTGAAAAATATAAAGATAATTTAAATTTCTTGACTCCAGCATATTAGATATTGGGATTTAAAACAAAAAATAGGGCACAGAGTTTAAGCTATTGATATAAGAAGAGTAAATAATAAATAATAAACCGCAAACAAGCAGAAATAAAGGGAGAAAAAAAAACAGTGAATTCAGTTCGGCAATAAACATAATAAAAAATAATAATAATCGAATATTGTTTTCTAAAGAAAAAAGAGAGAGAGAAAAGGATGTGGAATCAGAATATGAAAGCGTGGAAAAAATGACAGCGACATATAAAAATGAGCATAAATTTAGGAAATTGATAAATGGAGTTGGGTCAAGCATAGGGAAGCGTGTCGGCCGGGTCTTATTAACAAGTGCTTCAACTTTTTAATTTATTTTGTGTATGTTTTTATTTTGAAGATATTTAAATTTAAATAAATTATAATTTACAAAAATAATAATTTAAAATTTTTCATTAAAATCACAATTTAAAAATAAAATCAATTTAATATAAACACTTTCAAATATATTATTTTACATTAAAATTATATTAATACAATCCAAACCTGCAAACCATAATTTGTAAAACTGTATTCTTGCTGCGCTCTGCAAACACAATCTTCTATTTCATCTTATTAACTAATTTAATTCATTTTGTTTAACTTTAAACTATTATCCCAACTTTAAGGCAGACAAGGGACCCCGCACCTCATTATAACTAACTCAGTAACTCTCTACAAATACACCCAGCATTTCATTTCATGTTCTTTTATTTATTTTAATTAAGATAAATATTAGATATATAAATTCAGATTTTAAATTTTGGAAATTAAATAATTGAATATTTTAAATGTATAGATTCTCTTTAATTAATGAATAGATCATGAAAGATTCTATACACAGTAGATTGAGAAGGTGGGAGTGCTTTAGGCGTATGGGCGTATGAAATAATTGTTTTTGTCAACAATACAGAGCAAAATTGGTAAAGGCAACAAAAAAAATTGAAAATAAAATTTATGAAAGGCAACAAAGAATAGAAAATGGAAAAAGGGGATGAAAGGAGAAAATCCCATGGATTGACAGCACATCCCACTGACTGTCATATGATATGGAAGACCCTCGATTTGACGTTTGACTTGTCATTTCACTCTCTCCCTCCTAACTCCCAAGTCCTAACATCTCTCTCTCTCTCTCTCTCTCTCTCTCTCTATCTCTCTCTCACATCACTTCTCTCTGCGCACTGAATACACGGTTGCATTCTACACTACAATTTTATTTGCCGCTTTTGTATTTGTATACTTTGCCAACTATTTGGTCAATTATGTTTCCCTACATGTATACACAATTTCCTATCTTTTCTTTTGGCTAAGTTGATACGGACTCAAAAGCTTAAGTTTTTATTATTTGATTATGTTAAGATTTATGTAAAATATTTTTTAATTATTATATACATAAATTTTGATATAATATTTAATGGTGAAAGAATTTAATATAGACTTTTTCTTCTTTTAGTATCTTATTTCTCTCTTTCCTTTTTCTTATTTTCTAACTGGCCTCACTATCAGATTATGCCTAACTCTCTACCCACAAAATTTTATAATTATTTATTGCTTTGCACATTTGGATAATTGGTCTGCTAGCAATTATATTTTTTTTCGAGTTAATCTATTTAAATATATGTATGTGTTAGAAATTTTGATTTGGAATATGTTAGTTCGGAATGATTCTTGGACTTACTGAGTGTGATGGCTAGTTTTGTATTAAAAAAAATGCTTAAGTCAGTTTAGTTTGGTCCCTTTTTTTTTTTTGGTAAACAAGAGAAATTTAAATTAAAACAGAAGCTGATAGAGAGTTTGGTCCTTTATACTTTATAAGCTATTATATTTTCTCTTCACTATCAACGTGGGACTTTTGTTCAATAATATATAATACATTTACTATAATTAATCTCCCCCCATTGCATTTTAATTAAGTGTTTTAAAGGGAAAAGTGAATCAATATTGCAGTCATTTAAAAATACAATTCTCTTAATTACATCTAATAAAATATTAAAAATTTCATTTTAATAATTTAAGATTTATTTTTTGTTTCAAATGATATTTACATTAAAACTGTTCACAAATTATATAAGTTAATGTGAGGACGTCTAGTTTAAAACAAAATAATAATTATTGGAGGATTAAAGCAAAAGATTTAATTTTTGAAGTAATGAATTGAGACAAATTAAAATGTAACAGAGAGGAAATTAAAATGCCATTTCCTCCGAATTTATAAATAAATAAAAGAATTAACCAGTTAAGTAATTAGTTTTGCATCAACAGTACAACTTGAATATAATAAATATGTAAATATTATTAAAATGTGGTTCAGATCATCATAAGTTGTCAAAATTTGAAGGCGCGTGATTTATTTGTATATCAATATAACCAATTAAGAACATGTCAATATCCTGGATAGTACATAAGTTTAGGCTAAGAATTAGACTTTGAGGCATGAGATTTATTTGGCGTTGCTTATTTGAACAACCAACTCTTCACAGAATTGGTTACTTGAAGGAGATGGATAACAAACGCCAAGGAGAAGAAGAAGGAGCAAGCTTTTGACCGCTCCAAGTCTTTGGTACATTTGGAGCAGTACTAGCCCCAATCTCAAACGGCGCACGAATTAAGATTGAGTGTACCAAATGAGACGCATCTTTTGCTTACTCCACTCACTAATTTGCTTCACGTGCTTTGGTTCCTTCTCACACTTTCCAGCTTCACACACAATCAATATAATATATAGAATTATCACTTTAATAAGATCGACCATGCATGCATCAAATTTCAAGTTTGAACCGCCTTGGCGTGTGACACTGGCACTCTTGAATCTTGACGCCTCTCCCTCCCAGCTCCCTCATCTGCCATTAGTAATTTTGTATGGTGACTTAAATACACTGACATTCATCTTTCTCTATATACAACTTTCAAAGTATTAGGTGCTTTTAAGACAGGTTGGGGAAAATTTAAATCATCGCAGGCAACACAAAAAGGGGATGGCCCTAGCTTCAACCCTTTTGTCTTCTGACTAGTCCTTTCAAAGTTCAAACTATTACTTTTTCATCTTTCTTTACCCTCATACACTGTTTGTGCGCATTGTGCAACTTACTCTACTAATTGAATTAAATGATGAAACGCATCAGTTATATATATTATATTTATGGTGTTCTTTTTAATTTCTTCCCTTTATCCAGTTCCAGTCCGTGATTTTCAATAATTAATTGTACGTATCTCTAAGAATATAAATATAGCATTATATATCTGACAATGACATGCAGATTGCAAATATTTTTGGAAGCGGCAATACTTATTAGAAACGGACAGTTTGAAATGTGATGAGTTTGACTGGGAGCTAGAAATTCTTCATGTTAAGGTAGAATATGATATAAACCTAACAGAGGTTCATAGCACTTGGAACTGTTGAAGTCAATATTGTCTATTAAAATGGACAACAGATCATTTAATTTACATGTTGAAGCTAGAGGCACTTGTCTTTTTGTGGCTCTGTCCAATTAATTTGTTTTTTTTAAGAATGAGGGGAATTAAATAGGCCCCTATCTGCCTCATTCAAGCTGCCCACTGCCTAAATTGGAACCCTGAAAATTCAAAACCATATTTGAGTACAGGTCCATGCAACTCAGGAAAGTCACCTTGCAACATATATAGCTGATTGAAATCTCCCCTTCTTGTACATTCTTCTCCGAGTTAAGGGACAGAGCGAATTGGTAATACAGGTGGATGTTGTCTGACTATATGTACATTTGGATGGTCGCAATGACCAGATCTAGTTGACCTTTGACTATGACTCTCTTATGTGGTATCCATTAAAATTGCTCTCTCTCTCTCTCTCTCTCTCTCTCTCTCTCTCTCTCTCTCTCTCTCTCTCTCTCTGATTCAGTGTCTTTTCTGAAAATTTGATGTTTGGTATTTGATGAGACGGTGATTAGATATTATTATGTTATTGGGAAACGATGAGAATTCCATAAATAGGAAGTGGGTGTAAACGGATGTTGAAGATTTTTGTGGAGGGTGTTAAGTCAAAATTTTCTCAATGAAATTTGCCATATATGCTATTTGGTGGTGTACAGTGTAATTAATTAACATTATTGGTGTCAGCTCAAAGCCTTTTCCATATCCATTAGGAAATTCTCTGATAAATATCACATCCCACCATAATTAATCTTTTTCTCTCTCTCTATTACCATAACGTCACCATGATTTGATTTGGTTAGGGGAGGACAGTTTCTTGGCTTTTTTCCGTTGGAAGGTGGATCTGTTTTGACTTGATGAAAGGGTAGACCTACAAATTAAAGGCCATGTACACTCGATTTGACAACGTGGTTTTCCCTTTGCCACGTGGATATTTTTTAGGTTATTTATTCACCTGGTCTTCCCACAAGTTCTAATACATCTCTCGCGAGCTCAATCCAACGTCCAAGAAAAATTCCAAAAGTGCCATTCATGTTCTTCAGTTTTGTACTTTCCTAGCAATTATGTTTGATAATTAACTAGCATGTTGAACTATTCTGGTGTACAACGAGATACTAATTAATTATTAAAGTTCAAGAGGCTAAATTATAGTTAAACCCCGAACTTATTATTGGACAATATGCTGATTCATAAACACATAATTTATTTTGTGGGGGACTTTAATCCTAATTAAATTAACTTACCCTATCTGTGTATTAAAATTTAAAATAGTGCGTTCAAATTTTCTTAAAAAAAGGACAAAATCGTCTGAATTTATATTATGGATAATCAAGAAACTGAAAGGGCCATATGCAGACTGGATATGAGGAAATAGTCATTATATATAATGAAGATAATACCGCGAACGATATATATATAATTCAAGAGATGAGTATTAACAATGACCTTCTGGCTTCTACTAATGTTTGTCGCTTGTAGTTTGTATGATGCTTGTTCGTGAACGCTAATTTTAATTAAGTCTTCTTCTTCTTTGGTGAATTTTAAAACGATGGATCTTAATCGCCCTTAAATCAAGGGAACAATCATTAATGAAAAGGATTAAAATATACAAGTGATGATTGTTTTATCAACAAAAAGAATATATGTTCTCATCAAAGCATTTAAAATGCGAATATTTACGAAGTCTGTAGACAGCATATGCAATATAATAATTTTTAATCTTGTCATTTTGCACTAGGGTTGTGAAGCAAGCCAAGTCACCTAAGATCCCTTGAAAGTGACCCAAGAAAAAAGAAAAAAGAAATAGTCAGATTAAGCTAATACCTAATTAATTAATCGATAAGCCGATCGGTAAATAATGAATGTACAGCTTGAGTACGTCTGGAAGCATGAATTGAGGGTGGTTCATTCATGTCAATGGCCCACCAAAGTTGATTGGGGAATGGGGATATATAAAGCTTCTAAAATTGGAAAGGGTTATTTGCTATAAAGCATCCTAATTACTATAATGGTCTTGATAATTATCACTATAGGAAAAGGAAGCACTGGACAGTCGACACTAAAAAATTAAAGATTTGAAAATGTGAGACAAGCTCTAACATGATTATGAAGAAAATGGTTATTATATAAATATATATATATATTAAAAAAATGATTAAACACAAAGCACTTGCAACCTGCTAGTTTAATTTGTTAACGGTGATCAGTGATCACCATTTGAAAACTTAGTTATGCCAGTAATGTGTTTGACACGTCAGTGATGAGGAAGGCAGGGTTCGCATGCAAAACGATTGCTCATAGTCATAGCAACTTTTATTTGCAATTAACCCAAAATAAATTCAATTTGTATCGACCTACCTTCAATAATCTTTTTTTTTTTCTTTTGGCGTCGTTGACCCTGTTTAATTAGGTGTGCCAATCGGCATATATATTTCTTAGGCGAGAGATCCCCAGTAAAAAGCAATCACAAGAAATTGGTACGTCCATATATTCGGAATAAAGGTATATATATATATATATGAGCATGATTAATATTGGGTAGAAATTGTTGTGAAGATTGAGGGGTTACTCAACAATGAAGGCGTTGAGGAGACCACAACTCACTAATGTAAAAAGGAGTTTGGATTCTTTTCGTTAAGGAAAATTTTTATTATAACTATTCATTTTAGAATATACGGTTAAAGTCGAATCTCATTGAGATAAAAAAAAAAAAAATCTCCACACATATATTAAAATAAAAAATAATTGATATATTATCCTGCTTAATAACGATATAGAATACTCTCACTACATAAAGCTTAGAAGGAAGTGGTACCAAAAACCTTCCTTATCCTACCTCATTGACCTCTACTGATTAATTAGTGCAACCACACCATCATTACATCGCCACAACATCCATAACCACTTACTTGGACGAGAATGCCACTGTGAGTCCTCTCTCTCCCCCCTCATGATCACACATTTTTTTCTGGGTCCCACTTTAAATCTATAGATTTATAGTTAATTTGTCGCATTAACATAGTTAAGATTCACCTTATTCGTAGTTAACAACTCGATTATAAGGTTTCGTTTGAATAAATAATTTATTTAAGTATTTATAGAAAATATTTAATGTGAAAAATTTTTGTACTATAAGGTTATTTTTTAAATTAAATTATCTAGTATTTGGATATATATAATTGAAAGAAAGCTTTTAAATTAAGATTGAAAAATGAGAGAGGCAAAGGGTTTAATTTTTATGAAATTTTAAATTATGATTAAAAATATATTTATTTTATAAAAATACAAAATAACTTTTGAGTTATATGAATTTGAGCTATCATATAAACTTTTTTTTAAGAAGGTTAAAAAATTAACTTCATAAAATAAGTTTAAAATAACTTTTTAAGAATTAATAAATTACTTATTTAAATTTATCTAAATATTATTTTTTTACATAAAAATACTTATACTCATAAAAAAAATTAATAAACAAGAAATTATGCTAGTCAAACGGAATTTAAATAAACAAGAATCGCAGTTTAATTAATTAGAACAAGGCCAAGACTGAACATGGGGATGGGATAGTCTCTCAGGTGAATTCCCCATAAAGAGCACCAAAAATGGTCCCACAAGCTCCAAACCTAACCAACTGAAGACCACCCATTAAATTGATTGCTTCTGATTTTGGCCTTTGAATGGATCCAAGCCCACCATATGACTTAATTCACAACACCAATGCTTTTTTGTTAAGAATTCCAATTTTTTTTAAAAGGAAATAATTAAAGTCTCAAATCTACACGCTCTGCATAAGATTCGGGTTGGCATGTGAGGGAAATCTCCGAGTTCTGGATTGGAAAGGGTGAGTCCAACAAATAGAAGCCATGCTTTTTTCAAAATGTAGCCCCTTTGCTTCTGCACCAATGAATTGAGATTGGCACTTTGGCTTTTGTATCACGCTCTCATTAAGTACAGTGAAAATCTGTTACAAGGTTGATGCTGCGCATAATGCGTTCCATCTCTCACACCAACCAACTTTACCTGGTGAAAGCAAGCACCTTCAAACTCCTTCTTTTTAACCATGGACACAACAACCAACCTTGGGAATATTTTTAACATATAAAATTAAATATATATATATTTTAATTATTACTAATTTAACTCTGTTTAAATTAATGAATCATAAATTAATATTTTTAATAATTTATCGATTAATTTAATTTTTAAAATATTAATTTTTGAAAGCTAGAGTTCAGTTTTAAAGATTGGGAATAGTTGAAAAAAAAAAAAGGAATGAATGGATTTTATAATTAAAAAGATTGATGACGTGTGGGTAGATTCTACATTAAAAATGAGATACCTGTATTCATTTGTGGTGCAGTGGGGAAGTCAGTGTTGATTTTGTAGTGAAGGTAGAAAGGTGAGTGAGAGGTGAGAAGAGATAGGGTAAATGAATGTGATTAGGGAATAGAGAGACGACGGATAACTCAGAAGTGGGAGTATACTAATAGTAAGCAAAGGGGGTAGATGGTAAAAAGTGAGAAGGGTGAAAGATGACAAGACAAGACGAGACGAGAGGTGCATGTGAAGGATGTGATGGGGACGAATGAAGTTGTGAAGTGACAAATCGAGAGGGAAGGGTAAGATTGAAGAGTCCTCAAGTCCTTACTCTGATTCTGATGTGTGAGCCACACCCACACACGCCAGCAAACAAAGGCTTAATTGGCCTACCTTTAAAGTTCAAACCCCCTGAAAACGGCTAACATGATCCGTACCATAGTGCAGAGGAGAAGAAGGGGGGTCACCTCTCCTCTTACACGTGTCGAGCATCTGTGGGTTTGCCACTGTAGGGGACAAAAGTACTAATTTGGTTTGGAGTTGGAGGGAGGGAGAAGGGAAGAAGAAGAAGAAGAAGAAGGGGTGTGTGTTTGTATTGCATGATCACGTTGGCACTGACTCCCACGTGCCACTCTGTGGCTCATCAATGTATGAGTGATCAGCGATAGGATCATTGAGAAGGGAAGCATTCATTCGTTCGGGATTGGGGGTCTTCGGTTAAATCAACACACCACACTGTTTCTTCATTTATCACACGTCCCATCCCATTCATTTTCTCTCTCTCTCTCTCCCTCTCTCTCATTCCTTTTGCCTCCACACCACTCTTCTCTCCCTTCATATTATGTAAAATTTGTACATCTCAAAATAGTAAAATTTAGTCTCGACTAAAATATGAGAAAATAATTTTTATTTATATTAATATTATAATAAAATCATAAAAAATTAAGAGAAAATATAAATTTGTGTACTTATATCACTAGGTCAATTATTACAAATTCGTGATTTCTTTCCAATGCGTGCAAGACGTAACGAGGCGCACTCATGCCAATTATAATTGTTCTTCTTATCCCTTTCGAAATTTTAGATATTTTAAATTAATTATTCATTTAAAATTAATTTTAAACTTACCTGTAACTAATTCAGATTGGTTATAATTTTTCATATTACAATTTTTATCCTCTATATTTTTAATTTTAAAAAAAAATTTTATCGTCACAATTTTTTTTTTAAAGAACAATATTTTACCGTAACATAAATCAAACTGCAGTGTTTGACAAACATCACAACACATATTCCCCACACTTTCAACCTTGCTTGTTCAATTTCTTTCAATTTTATCTATCATACTAAATTTTAGAGTACTTTGATCATTTAACTTGCAATCTTGCTTGTTCGATTTCTTCCAATTTTATGTACCATACTAAATTTTAGAGTTGATCATTTAATTTCTCTCTCTCTCTCTCTCTCTCTCTCTCTCTCTCTCTGAAACATTGATTCCTTTTTTATGATCGGGATCCATTCCATAATTTAAAGATAAAATATAAAGAGACAAATTAGTACGTAGTGAGAGAGTGTAAGACCAATAATCGAAAGTAAACTCAAATTTTTAAATTGAAAGTCAATTTTACAAATTCATAGATTTAATTGATGAGCAATTATATTAAACCTCTTAGTTAATTTTAACTGAGTTACATTTATTATCTTTTATTTTAAAAATATCATCTAAGATCGCGTCATATCTTACATATATATATATATATATATATATATATATATATATATATATATATTTACACATGTCTTGTTTTATTAATATCTACTTTTTGTCAGAAATGCATTTCTTTTGATATAATATTACTAGCTTATTTACTTTTATATTATCGTATTGAAAATTAAATGATAATCTTATAGTAAAGCTTAATTTGACTAGACACATTAAACAAGCAATCTGCATCATACATGAATCGATACATATAGCTTACAATTAATGAGAATAAAAGGTCACAGAAAGACTTTGGAAAGCGACAGGGGAAGATGATCTTTCATACTTAGGATCAATGGTTATATTTCATATAAAATGTTAACTGTATTAACAGAAAGGAAATGACAAGAAAAACTTCTGTAATATACAACACATATTATTAAAATCTTTTTAATATTTTAAAAACAAGAGGAGTATCACTTATAATTTAATTAAACCTTAAAAAAAGGTTATTAAGATTTATTCTTAATCAATATCCACACAAAAGCTTGTATCAAAATATTATTTCTCAAATACACATATATATATATATATATATATATATATATATATATACACATGAGTAAATTCTAGAAAACCTTATAACGAATGCATAGGCCATTTTTTGATATATGTGGGCTTGGATACTAAAGATCTCAGGTAGCAATATATTCCCCAAATATATACCTTTGCGTTCTGTCCCTCAACAGCCATTCACTTCACCCTCCTTCAAAGGAAAACAAAAAGAAAGAAAATGGATACTTTCATTTGTTTTAATTTAAATATTTTAAATATAAAAATTAGAATAAAAAAGTCAAATCTCATGACATGAGAAGATGATTGTTAAACTTTTAAATTAACTCTTAAATTCTTTTGAGTTTACAAATTTAAATTTTTAAATCGAGTAAATTTGATCTTAAAATTAAAATTTGGTTAAACTCATCGAGATTATACCAAGTTGACCGAGTTGACTTAGTAACAATATCTAAAATGTTTTGTTTTTGTTTTTCTAGTATCCAACCCAAAAAAAAAAAGAGTCATCCATATCCAAAAACTCAGAAATATAGAATCAAATGATGAAATTCCAATTTTTAATAAATTTGTTATTAGATTTTACAACTAATAAAAATAATTTATATTTGTTCAATAATATTTTTTATCAATTGATACTTGACTTTATTTTGTTAATTTGTATTTTGTTCTTATCAATTTTATATTAATTATAAACTAAAATATTATTTATGTGTTAGAATATATATAATTTTAATAACTTATTAAATGAAGGAGAGACATATATAAACTCCTACAATTTTATGTTTTAAGTTTATTTCTTTTATAAAAATTTAGATGAACTCAAATTTGATAACTTGTATGAGAAGATGTATTCCAAAAAAAAAAAAAGGAGAGTAAAAGAAAGAGAAGCTGCGAGTAGAGGCAGAGCCCCCACCAGATCGCCTGATCCAATAACATCACATTAATTATAAAGGAAAATCAATTAAAGTGAAGAAAAGTTGAGGATAAAGTGAATCTGGTCACATGCACAGCAACCAATCCTTCTTCCCTCTTTGGGCCTCATCCCCTGATTTCCAAACAACAGTTTCATTCTAATATTAAATTAACCATTAATGTTGTATGAAAGCGTAAGGTAGGATTGATTAGTATTCCTCGATATAGAATAGTTGAAGTGCTACCATTATTGTCTCAAAGGCCAATGAAGATTGAGGGCAGGTGATTATATCTTATTCGGGAACTGCTGCCTCACTTCTTCATCTCCTTCACTCTTGTCTCCGTCTTTTGAAACACTTTCTTCTCTTTTACCTGCCACTTGAACTTATAACACCCAACTCTCACCTCCACCACCTTCCTTCACTTTTATTTTCACCAATATAATTCAACATTAAATGTAAGAATTTTTCATATATCTAAAGTTTACCTCAACTTCTAATTTTTTTCATAATATCTTTTTTATCAATTATATTTCACATATTTTAATTTGTTTTAATTTTCACATGCCTCTTTACTTCGTTTCATAATGAAAAAATATAAGAAAATGCGTTCTTCTACCTCAAGTTTTTCATTTTTCTCTTTATTTTTGTTCTCTCATTGTTCTCATCCTTGTTTCAATCTCTTGATCAATTCTTTTTTTTCGTCTCTTTCATTCTTGCTTGCTCTTGCCTCTCGACTTCGTTGCACTCTCAACCTTTGTCTCATTGTCTCTTGTTCTCTGTCTCGCTATCTTACTCACATTGTGTTTTGTGAAAAAAGGAGGGACAAATAAAGAAGGGAAATAGGTAGATAATTTAAGGGCAAAATTATTATTTTTTCTTATATATATATATATGATGTGGTCGCCACTTTGAATGATGTGTGATAATTGTAATACCCAAGAAAAATAAAATATAAATATTTGTTTACAAACTACTGTTACTATTTCAGTATACGGTACTGTTCACCTGTATAATACTATTTACGTATATGATACTGTTCACTTATACAATTGAAATATCAAGTACTAGAAGTGGTTTGGTCATAAGAGAAAACTAGAAAGAAGTTCGTGGGAGAAAATGACGTTTTATGTGTAAAAATACCCTCAGGGACTAAAGTGAAAGGACTGAATTGAAAAGAAACATAAATGTTTAAGGTGAAATGATAGTTTTCCCCTTAAGTTTTCAATAGTAAGCCGCCTGCGACTTTTCCGTCGTTGCACAGTAACTGTAAATGATTAACGTGGATTATTTTATTAGAAATGTCATTTTCATAAATAGTAAATTGAATATTTTATTAAACGCATAGTATCAAATAGTACCCTTGACTTTTGCTATAAATAGGCCCTTCCATTTCACTTCTAAACTCACACCTTCAACTTCTCTTCTTCTCTCCTTAAGTTTCTCTTACTTCAATGCTAGGCCTCTGAGATTTTGGGCCTTTCCTTTTCAGCTTAGGTAAGGATACTATGCCCTTTCTATGTCTTTCAAATTTTAGAAGTTAATTTCTTAAGTATGCTCTGTGGTTGCGGCCTTGGCTGATCTTCTACATCAGAAAAACTGTCCTTAGCTGTTTATATGTTATTTTGATTCTCTGATTACCAAAATAGAATGTAAACTGTGAAGAATACATGTCTAGGAAAGTTCTGGCTAAGGAAAGACCTGGTTTTTAAGTGTGTCCAGTGTGACCCTCCACTCTTTTTTGGGAACTTACCTGGTGTACTCTTTTACAGATTGTATTCTCTATTTCTGGTATGAATAGTGACCGTACGCATGAATAGTGACCGTACGTATGAATAGTGACCGTATGAATAGTAACCGTATATATGAACAGTAACCGTACATATAAACAGTATCTATACGAAAACAATCCTGACGTATTTTCTCTAATCTTTCATGAAAATCTCCGTAGCAGAACACCGAAATTCACCTGAGAACTCTTGTCTGTAATGACTTAGAGAAGCGATGTTCGTACGGAATCCAGGTGAGTGAAACGACCCCGTTTTAATAGAGTTTTAGCATTACTGGTGATAAAAAGTATGTCGTAGGACACTCCCAAGATTCATAGGGGGAAATTACATTCAGAATGACGAATCTAAATGAGATAATTAATCCATAAGTATGGATAAAATGAAATAAGTATCTTATGATGATGTGAAGTTTGAATGTTTTCAAAAACGGATTAATTGTTATCTTGATATGTGGTTTATAAATCTATAATATAGTTATATACTATACCTGTTATATGGATGAATATTATATTGAGCTTTCGATTATGATATGAAATGCTATTGATTGTGATTGAGCGGGACAGTACCCCCTCTCACGGCAAGGCGGAAAACCCGGTTGACAGGGTGTCTTGACCAATGAGTGTGGAGACAACGATTCCCTCAGTAGGGATATAGCCCGGATTGGTGATAAATCCGTGAGGCGCCCTAGCTAAGAGGATGAGGTTGTGCGTCATGGCGGAAATATACATAATTGGTGAGCCGGCCTGTGTGCGCTCTCCGGGATATATTGCCATTGACGAGTACTAGTAACGTTTGTTGAATTGGATGAATTTTTATCTTGTATGTAAGAGGATGATGTTGTGCGTCATGGCGGAAATATACATAATTGGTGAGCCGGCCTGTGTGCGCTCTCCGGGATATATTGCCATTGACGAGTACTAGTAACGTTTGTTGAATTGGATAAATTTTTATCTTCTGTCTATTGGTTGAGTATGAGCCTTTGGATATACTTGCATGACTAGTAATGTATTTGAATTTTATTAATGCGAGGCCGATTCGCTCATTGAGTTTAAAAGCTCACATTGTTTGTACAACCTTTTTGTTCAGATCAGGTTGCCATCGAAGAATATCTGCTAGAGGAGTAGATCACTTTGGACCTTCCCGTTGTCGGGTAGACCTCTCTTCTGTTATAGATTATGTTGCTCTGTAATCGTCTAGGACATCTAGTTCAGGGGTTCGACATTTGGCTTGTATGTCAGTATAATAATGTATTTTAAATTGATAATCTATGATTTTCAGATAAGAAAATTTGATATATTTATCGGAAGGCTTACAGTGATGAGAGATTCATCATTGTGCCGGTCATGTGCCCAGAAACGGGTCGTGACAAAGTTGGTATCAGAGCAAAGGTTGTTAGGTCTCCTAGTGATTACAGAGCAAGGTAACCTTAGTAGGACCTCCTCTATCGTTGTGAACCCGGGCACAACTATAGAGAGACGGCTCTACTGAAGGTCCTGTAGGATGTTTCCATTTCCTTTCCCTCCGAGACTTATCTCTTCTTAGGAATTATGTTCTCAGTTTTAGTTTTAGACAGATGTGGCCACACTTTTGAACTTAGTAAAGGAAAGGTTATTACTTGTTTTGATTCCGTTGTTGTTGGATCAAATTTTTATATGGTGGATTTTATAAGCTGAATTCATGATTGAATTTGTGTAGCTATATTATTTTAGGGTACCAGCCAATAAAAGAAACCACTCGCATTAAAAACAAAAAAACTGAAGGATTACATTGCAAAAAAGAAGAAGTTTACTCATGCATGAGTAATCTAAAAGCGAGGTGGTCTTGGATTAGGAGGGTTGTATTGTATCATCACCCCTCGACCATTCCTTGGAGCAAGGGACATAGCAATGTCGCGGAGGGTAGTGTAAATCCCATTCATACAATCAACACTTCTTTGTTGTTGATTGCAGAAGCACTGGGTAGACCAATAGAAGAACCTGTCTATTCTTGAAGTCATTTCTGCATGATTGCGTTTAGTTAACTTCTCCAGGTCTCCTATCATCTTTTTCAGATTTTTCACCTCCTGCTCTAGACAGGCGATTTTGTCCTCCGAGGTATGGCCCGTGCTAGTCTCCTCAGCTTCCTCGATCTTCTTCATTTTCTTCTCCTTCTGTTTCTCTGGAGACCCCTCAAAAGGTCTTTTGCCCTTGTCTTTGCCCAGACTTAAGTTTAAGTCGAGCTCTTCTTCCTTAGCCTCTACTGTGAGATCAATGTACTTCCTTGCAGACATGATTTGGAAAAATTTAGAAATTTTTGTAAGAGTATGAGGCGAGAGGAATACTGGGGGATTGTAGGCTCGGAGATTATTACTCTTTGTGGTGTGGTAACTGAGAACGCTGAGAAGGTTTTTATAGAGAAAAAATTTGGACTAAGAGACAAAGAAGATATCTCTTCACCGCACCCCTACACGATCAACCTATGGATTTCTGCAAGCTGGAAGCCAGAAGTCTAGGGTAGGCGTGCACACCAACAATGCGTCGCATTAATGCCAAAACCACGAAAGTCAGTATTCGGTGGATTTGCGGCCGATTTTACTCGGTTTTCCCATTTCTCCCGTTGGCATTTTCCGAAATTCAAAGAAGTTGATAACATAGCCATCAAAGATTGCCTTGGATGCTTTTATGATGAACTGAAATACATTTCTCTGTTTTATTGTGTTGTTCTTAAGAGCCTTCAGTTGAGTATAATATACATAATTGATTGAATCATGTTGTAATTACATTTATGTATGTTATTCATGCATAATGAGTGAAGGCTACGATCAAGGAGAATATGTGATGATCCTACATATACTCATAGAGATGTGAAATCAAAATGACTTGGAATGCTCTCGTGGGCAAATGAAAGGCAGTGATTTCCTTACATCATGATAATGCTTAAGGCATGTGACCGTAAGCAGTTAACTTTGTTTTAAAAAATATATATTAATATACATATATTATGTGTAAGTCTAGAGTAAAGACACCGATTAGAATCTAAGATACGGCCAATATGAGGCGACCTAATCATAGAGGGACATCGTGATATAGGATTACAGAATAAAACAAGTTTAGAGGGAGAAAATCTCAGACTAAAGAGCGTAGTTAGTCAGAACTTTGCGAAAGGTCAAGATTAGCCGAAATTTTTTTTGAGGAAATCTTTGACTTATGTTAATTGCATTAAATTATATTTACTATTTACTTGCATGTCCGACATTAATTGCTGGCATTGCGACGTATGTGATCTGTAAACCTTATAGCAAGCGGCGTGTAGGTTGTGGTGGCTTTAGCTCCAGGGGCTTCGGGTTGTCTATAAATCTTGTATGCCCGTTACCCTACTCATCGCACCAAGCAAACCTACTTCTTTCATTACATACCTATTTCTCAATCTCCATTCCTTTCTCATTCGAAGTTATTTCTGAGATCCCTAGAGCAATGGCCGATAATAAGTCTTTCAACTTGAATTTTGAGACTGGCAATGTAGAGCTTGATTTAAATCTAAGTCTCGGAAACAACAAAGGGAAGAGACCTGTAGACAGGTCACTAGAAATTAAGAAGAGAAAGAGGGATGTAATAGAGTTGGAGGAGGACAGTACTGCAACATCCTCAGAAAATAAGCTTGCATTCCTGGAACGTAAGATAGAGAGCCTGGAATACAAGATAGAGGACCAGAAGCGACTAATAAGTCGTCTCTTTGAAAACCAAGAGAAACTGATAAACCGTCGTTTCGGGGAACTGGCTAATCGAGTTGATAGACATTCAATGTTTGCAACTCAAAATTTTCGTGACCAACAAGCAAGGTGTATTGACTGTATGAACGGAGTGACTTATGCTCTTCGCCAAATTTCTCAGGCGCTTCCTCCAGAAACTCTTTCTAGGCTGCAACGATTAGCTTCCTCCTTAAGGTCTGAAGCACCTTCCTCTTCTAGACCTGGAGCACCTTTTACATTTCAAAAGCCTCCTCGTCCTTAATTTATTTTTCTTTTGTTTGTACCTAAAGCTACATTTGGTGTAAGCTTCACGTATTAAAATTATCTATGTACTAGAAATAAAATTTAAGTTAGTATCTAGATCTTCTTTGTTGAAGTGATTCATTTTACTGAAAGAACTTGAGGAATGAGAAGATATTGGACTTGTTATATTTCATACTTGATTCTAAAGCATAGTATAGTAATATCTTTTTGACTGAGCAGAGTTACTAAAATGATATTTCATTGCACTTCTGAGCTATGGAGGAATGCTGAATAAGTATTTTATGAACCTATATATAGAGAACTATGAGTTTACCCTAAGCATTGAAGGGATACGACTCTATATGAGTCATTGAGGTGAGAGGAATTTCTATATATATTTATTTTATAATTATGCGTGAGGAATATGTTATTTACTTAACACATTTTCTAGAATTGTTCTTCTTAGAGATTTATGTAATGATTTCATTTTATATAACGCCTTCAGCTGAGAGTATCACCTTAAGGTAGAAGGATCGCCTTCGGGCAAGAGTATTGCTTATGGCCAAAATGATGCCTTCGGGTAGGGTGCTTGTATTCGTAAAAGTTATAAGCTATATGTGTGGAAACATGTGTTCTGATATTCAATGTGAACTGGAAAGACCACGTGCCACTTTTGAGATGACACCTATTTAAGGTTTTACATAGAGACAGAGTTCGTCTCTGATTAGGTAGTTTGAGTTTGGTAAAGGTTATGAGGATGAGACACTTTATGGTACAAAAGGTTGTGGAGAAGATTAAACTGATGAGGAAGAGATTACTTGCTGTCTAGAAAAGGCAAAAGTCTTATGCAAATTATTGATAATGCGGTTTAGAGTTCACAGTCAATGGTATAATGTTCTTGTAAATCTCACCAAGGGTGTGATGAGGTTTTGGAAGAAAGAGATACAAAGAATGAGATATAGACGAAGTAATCACACTTATTTCAGTCTTGAAATGAGTTTTGAATTCGGGGGACCGAATTCTCTTAAGGGGGTGATAATGTAATACCCAAGAAAAATAAAATATAAATATTTGTTTACAAACTACTGTTACTATTTCAGTATACGGTACTGTTCACCTGTATAATACTATTTACGTATATGATACTGTTCACTTATACAATTGAAATATCAAGTACTAGAAGTGGTTTGGTCATAAGAGAAAACTAGAAAGAAGTTCGTGGGAGAAAATGACGTTTTATGTGTAAAAATACCCTCAGGGACTAAAGTGAAAGGACTGAATTGAAAAGAAACATAAATGTTTAAGGTGAAATGATAGTTTTCCCCTTAAGTTTTCAATAGTAAGCCGCCTGCGACTTTTCCGTCGTTGCACAGTAACTGTAAATGATTAACGTAGATTATTTTATTAGAAATGTCATTTTCATAAATAGTAAATTGAATATTTTATTAAGCGCATAGTATCAAATAGTACCCTTGACTTTTGCTATAAATAGGCCCTTCCATTTCACTTCTAAACTCACACCTTCAACTTCTCTTCTTCTCTCCTTAAGTTTCTCTTACTTCAATGCTAGGCCTCTGAGATTTTGGGCCTTTCCTTTTCAGCTTAGGTAAGGATACTATGCCCTTTCTATGTCTTTCAAATTTTAGAAGTTAATTTCTTAAGTATGCTCTGTGGTTGCGGCCTTGGCTGATCTTCTACATCAGAAAAACTGTCCTTAGCTGTTTATATGTTATTTTGATTCTCTGATTACCAAAATAGAATGTAAACTGTGAAGAATACATGTCTAGGAAAGTTCTGGCTAAGGAAAGACCTGGTTTTTAAGTGTGTCCAGTGTGACCCTCCACTCTTTTTTGGGAACTTACCTGGTGTACTCTTTTACAGATTGTATTCTCTATTTCTGGTATGAATAGTGACCGTACGCATGAATAG
The DNA here is from genome assembly GCA_037074585.1 of Biancaea sappan. Lineage (NCBI taxonomy): Eukaryota > Viridiplantae > Streptophyta > Magnoliopsida > Fabales > Fabaceae > Biancaea > Biancaea sappan. Next base: position 64,237,725 of record CM073496.1, read on the forward strand.
TGACCGTACGTATGAATAGTGACCGTATGAATAGTAACCGTATATATGAACAGTAACCGTACATATAAACAGTATCTATACGAAAACAATCCTGACGTATTTTCTCTAATCTTTCATGAAAATCTCCGTAGCAGAACACCGAAATTCACCTGAGAACTCTTGTCTGTAATGACTTAGAGAAGCGATGTTCGTACGGAATCCAGGTGAGTGAAACGACCCCGTTTTAATAGAGTTTTAGCATTACTGGTGATAAAAAGTATGTCGTAGGACACTCCCAAGATTCATAGGGGGAAATTACATTCAGAATGACGAATCTAAATGAGATAATTAATCCATAAGTATGGATAAAATGAAATAAGTATCTTATGATGATGTGAAGTTTGAATGTTTTCAAAAACGGATTAATTGTTATCTTGATATGTGGTTTATAAATCTATAATATAGTTATATACTATACCTGTTATATGGATGAATATTATATTGAGCTTTCGATTATGATATGAAATGCTATTGATTGTGATTGAGCGGGACAGTACCCCCTCTCACGGCAAGGCGGAAAACCCGGTTGACAGGGTGTCTTGACCAATGAGTGTGGAGACAACGATTCCCTCAGTAGGGATATAGCCCGGATTGGTGATAAATCCGTGAGGCGCCCTAGCTAAGAGGATGAGGTTGTGCGTCATGGCGGAAATATACATAATTGGTGAGCCGGCCTGTGTGCGCTCTCCGGGATATATTGCCATTGACGAGTACTAGTAACGTTTGTTGAATTGGATGAATTTTTATCTTGTATGTAAGAGGATGATGTTGTGCGTCATGGCGGAAATATACATAATTGGTGAGCCGGCCTGTGTGCGCTCTCCGGGATATATTGCCATTGACGAGTACTAGTAACGTTTGTTGAATTGGATAAATTTTTATCTTCTGTCTATTGGTTGAGTATGAGCCTTTGGATATACTTGCATGACTAGTAATGTATTTGAATTTTATTAATGCGAGGCCGATTCGCTCATTGAGTTTAAAAGCTCACATTGTTTGTACAACCTTTTTGTTCAGATCAGGTTGCCATCGAAGAATATCTGCTAGAGGAGTAGATCACTTTGGACCTTCCCGTTGTCGGGTAGACCTCTCTTCTGTTATAGATTATGTTGCTCTGTAATCGTCTAGGACATCTAGTTCAGGGGTTCGACATTTGGCTTGTATGTCAGTATAATAATGTATTTTAAATTGATAATCTATGATTTTCAGATAAGAAAATTTGATATATTTATCGGAAGGCTTACAGTGATGAGAGATTCATCATTGTGCCGGTCATGTGCCCAGAAACGGGTCGTGACAATAATGACTTGTCTGACCACATTAACTTTTTTGTTATTGTGTTAATGGTGTTAGATCCCAGGAACATAATTGAAACAAATTAAAACATGTGAAATATAATTGACATAAAAAAATATTAAAGACATTTAAAACTCAAAATAAATATTAAAAACATAAAAAGTACTTTTATCTTTTAATAAAAATTTAAACATTAATTCATCAATTTATAGAAAAGTTCATGTTGCCAGACTCAATCCGTTCTTGAGTGTTACTATAAAAACTTTTAATAAAAATTTAAACATTAATTCATCAATTTATAGAAAAGTTCATGTTGCCAGACTCAATCCGTTCTTGAGTGTTACTATAAAAACTAGTTTTACTGTACAACTGTCAATCTCGGTGCATATATAACACTTGTCTTATTTAAAGTTCATAAATTACTATTAATTAACTATATGCAATTCTTCTCGAGTTGAGATTTCCTCTAACGTGGAAGAGAACAGTTTCTTTCAACGCTGAATTTTGACTGTTAAATAATCTTATCCAACAGTCATCGTTAAATCTTGTATTTTTTAAAAAAATTAAATGATTAATTTTAATAAGTCAAATCTTATAAATTTTTTAAATTAATCATAAAATTTGAAAAAAAAAAAAGAAAATGCAAGATTTAAGAATGATTGTTAAATGAAATCATCCAACTGCCAAGATTCACTCGAACTGCATCATTTGTCATGAGATTGTTTATGAATTATATGGCAGAGAGCGACAAAATGAAATTATTTTTTATGAACTAAAAGAATCAAATTTAAATGTTTATAAACATCAGAGGCAAAAAATATATATATATATATATATTTAATTTGATGACCTGACAAAACTTAACGGTGACCCCTTTTTAATACAAAAGACAACTTTTACGCAAATTATGCTCCACTAGCTACGTGGCACTACTTTGAAATAACATAGGATTCTGTTGTAAACAGATTCTCTAATTCAGCACGAATTGGAAAATTAAATAGATTGTATCCCAATTCTGGATCCTATAATGCATTCATATCCAATATAATTCATATACAGCGTTATAATTATTCAAGGTATTATAAAATTATATTATAGTATAGTTTTCAAATCCATTGTCATAAAAAAACCTTCTGCATTCGAGCAAAGTTCATTTAAATATTTTGGCCATAGTTCACAATTCATTCAATTGTATATTTGGAAGTTTGCAAAAAGATATTTCACAATTATATATTTTTATAGTAGTTAAAGATTTTATATAAATGCACTTATGACGGAAAATTAATCAAAGATAAAACTAAACAACTAAATAGAAAATGTATTAAAGGTCTTTATTTGATATGAAAATAAGCACTTCAATATATTAAATATGATGCGTTGACTAAAGTTGTGTCATATCAATTCGTATAATTATTTCATTATCTTCGCAAAGAATTCAATGACATACGTTATCTTGACCTGACATATATAATCCAGCCAGTCCATACAGACACGGAAGTAATGGAGAGATTTTAGTAACAGTAAAAATTGTTGTTAAAATGTATTGTACTTTGCAATAATGTAAAAGATCCGCTTCCCCATACAATCCTATTAATTTTGGCACTGTGATTTCCGGCTTTGCAATTATGCAATTATAAATATTTAATTTTCCTTTTTTTCCCCAATTACTCTTTTAGAAAGCAAAAGGCATTTAGATATCTTCACTGTTATTATATTAACATCTAATTGTAGAAATCATTGACCTGAAAGTCCCAAGGTCATATATAATAGTATAAACATTACCTAAAATTTGCACGTCTAGGTTTATACATAAGGATGAAAAATGAGTTTCTATTAATCAATTTAATACATTAAGAAATAAAAAAATTACCTAAAATGCATATTGTATGATTTGAATTACATTAATGATTTAAATTATTTTGCAATATTTTCAAATAAAGAAGTCCAGATATAAGGATTTAAATATGCAATGACCTAGGAGGTGGAAATTAAAGTTACCTCTGAAATATAAATTCAGATATAATTTTTTTTTCTTCAAGCAGCTAAAAATAGGAATTATATTTTTCTATTCATACCTTGACTAGGGTCCATTTGAGCAGCATAATTTATAATTTATTAGAGATTCTTTACTAGTATTAGTGTTTTTATATTAAAAAAATAGTTATTAGATAAACTTAAACAAGTAACTTATTAATTTCAAAAAATTATTTTTAGCTTATTTTATAAAGCTAATTTTTTAAACTTCTTGTGTCAAAGCTCAAATTCACATGACTATGAAATTTTTTTGTATTTTTATAAGATAAATATATCTTCAATCATAATTTAAAATTTTATAAAAGTCAAACTCTTTACCTTCTTCATTTTTCAATTATAATTTAAAATCGCTTCTTTAAATATATACTAAAACACTAAATAACTTAATTTAAAAGAAACTTACAATATAAAAAATTTTTACATAAAATTTTTTTATAATTATTTAAATAAAATTTTTATCCAAAGGAAGCCTTGATCATTGAGAAATGGGAATATATATATATATATGAATATTTGTAGCGTGAGGGTGAAAGTTGAGTTGATGGATTGGACTCAACAAAGAAAGGGTATTCCGTAAAAGTGTGTACAAACTACCAAAAGCATGGAGTTGGGGATCATCCCTTTTTTAAACTGTGTCATATGTATACTTTGATGTAGACGATAAAAGGAAAGCCCAACAGTATCACTCAATTAAATTCATAGCCTGTAATTAATTCACAGTTCCAAACACAATCATGTATATTATTATTACTCATATATATTTGAGTGAAGCTTGCTGGCTGACACATTTTCTGGAAGTTTTAACCGGGAATTGAAAGAGAGGCCCTTTTCCTTTTCATTTACTGTGAGTGGGGAAGTTGACTTCAGGACCCCAAAAGGTCATGTCATAAGTCATGCGATTAAGTATTTGATGGCAATTATCAGAAAAGCATTGGATGTACACTTTTAAGTTCTGAAGTCTGAGTTATTGCCAAAAAAAGTAGCAAGAAAAGAGAGGGAAGGGAAGCTCATGCATGTGCATAGCGACAAAATTTGTCTGACAACACAAAACCCAGGATGAAGATGGAGTGGAGTAACAGTGAAACCTTAAAGGCCATGAACAAGATCATAGGGAGACCATCAGCCACAGCCACTGCATGTTCTGCCACTAATTAAATAAATGAAATCGATGAAGAAGAAGGATGCTTGGGGGGGACAAGCATGGGGTTGTCTTGTCTAATCACCTTCGTTTATCGTTCTAGTGTTCCATTCGTGGATTTACCTCTTTTCCCACAGTCCAACACTCCCACTTCGCCCTTTCATTTCCCTCTTGCACACACTATTAGGTTCGGTTCTGATGCATCCTATCCTCAGCTGCTTTGGGCACAACCATCAAACCAAATTAATTAACAGTACTGGACATGATATATATGTCTAACACGTGTTTGTATGGCGGATACACATACAGGAGAGAGCACAACTTTAGCATGTGTTTGCGCAAGACAAAAGAAAGGCTTCTATCTTCCTTTTGGACAAGAAAGGCCGATACAATTCTCCTAGCATCAGTAGATTTGGGCCTTTCTTGAAGTCTAAAGATATGTCATTGGATGAGCCCAACAGGAAGCCCGTTTTTATTTGTAATGTGTTGAGCACTTGAAGTCAGGTCATTACTCATTTACCACGTCCATGTAATTATTACTGTTTAGGTTAAAATATCTCTGATCTCAATAGTTTCATTTAATATTAAATTTAATTTTTATAATTTTAAATTTAATCCCTATAGTTTTCAACATTAATAAAGATGGTCTTTGGTGTTAATCAATCATTATATGTACACATGTGATGTTGACTAGAACTCTTTACTCGGTATCTAAATTCACATAAGTCTTATTCACTTGTTACATTATGCCTAAGAATCTTTTTTTCAAAAAAAAAAATTGTTGTTACATACTGTCCAAGCAAGATCTCTCTCTCTCTCTCCCTTTTATTAAAGGGACCTAGATCCTCTGCAATACTTTTGGTATTGCAAAGTGCAATACTATTTTTAATAACAATTTTTTCTAACTGTTACTAAAAGTTTTAGCAACAGAAAAAACTGTTACTAAAAGTATTGCACCTCATCCAGATCCTTATTAAGGACCCATGAAAATATTTTGAAGAAATAAATTCATTAATTTATGTTTTACTAGGCATGACATTGATGGTGAGTAAAACTAATGTGGCATCTAATGTAAACTTAGATGCTAAGCGAAAAGTCTTTGTCAACGTCACATGTACACACTCTATTCAGCAAAATTAGCTTATAAACTAGTTGAAAACTTATAAGCTACTAGCTTAGTGAATTATGAATTAGAATGCTCGATAAAAATAGTTGTTGAAGTAGGTAAAAAATATAAAATAACATAAAAAAATATGTATTTTTTAATTTCAAAATAATATAAATAATATATTTTCACATATATAATATATTTATATACATTTTATTATATTATATATACTTATAATATATTTATATATTTTATCATATATTATTATATATATAATATTATATATAAATATAAATATAAATATAATAATAGATGAGTAAATAGGATATAATAAAATAAGAGATATAATGGATATTTTGAAAAAATAATAAAGATAAAATAGAAACAAAAAATTATAAGCTACTCAAAATTTTTATCCGTGACAATCACAATAAAAACCGTGGCTTTAAAAAATATTTTTTATAACACTTTCAGCAACGATTTAAACTGTTGTTGAAAGTTTTAACAACGATTTCAACGATTCAAACCGTTACTAAAACTTTTAACCACGATTAAAAATACAACTAAAAAACATGCGCAGATCCACTCCCGCACCGTATTGAGAAGCGCAGTAAATACGAAGTGGAAGGTAAAGGTGAAAGCAAAAGAGAATCAAATTATCTATTCTGATAGGGGTTAATATCGTGAAATGGCCCTAATACAGAATTTACAAGCAGTTTGAAAATACAATTGCAAGAAACATTTACACTAAGATAGAAAGAAGAAGCAAAACAGAAGAACAGAGGCTAGAAGATGAAGAAGAAGAAGAATTCAAGGAAGAATAGCAGAGAAAAGAGATTCAGATTATGGGGAAGAAGATCACAACATTCACGACACCTGTACTGCCGTTCCTACGTGCTTAAGTACCCGTGGGAAAAAGGATGAGAACACAAGATTACCCCACTAATCCCAGAACAAAGACTAAAGTACCCTTACTAACAGATTTATTTCCTAACATTTTCTCCCTATGCTACAATTAAAAGTAGAAATTCGTGTACCTAATCATTGCCCTCCACACATCTATAGAATATAATCATCAATGAACAAAGCACCTACAGAACTTTAAGATTACAAATTACCCATGGTTGAAAAAAAAAAAAAATCTTTGGCATCGTTCCATTAGACGATTGCCCAAAACTTTTTTCTGCAAAATAACACGGTTTCCATCTTCTTTTCTTTATTTTCTAGCAAATGTGAATACACATCCCACATAAATTTTGGGGCAACGTCTTTAAATCTCGACAAAATCTGTTCCTCGTCCCTGATGATAATAAATCCCTGCACATTGATGTTATCGATTAATAAGTTAGTGAGTACAGCATGACATAAATTGCATAACTATGAAACATTGAAGCATCCTTCACCTCCGAAGGCAAGTCTGCAAAATGAAACAACTTTTGAGTTTAATTTTTATACTTTTTGCATGGCTAAATTCCGGGCAACCATGAACTTAATTTCTTACCTATTAATAAGATCCAGGCAGTCGAGTGAACACATTTTAAAAAGGAAAATGAAAAATAAATAAATAAACAAAGGAAAGAATCCAGAATCAACTTTTCAAAGTCTGTGACAGCCAGTTCCATGCACCTTTCTGATCTCACCAATATCATCAGTGTCGAACTGCAGTTGAATTATGGCCCATTGAGCTCATGACTATACAGTCTTTAATTTTCCCTACTTGTCTTCATTTTATGTGTGCATAGTTTTCTTAAATATGTATCCTTGTTTAACAATACACAGAGCGATGTTAGGATTCATATGAGCATGGCTATGTCAAAACAAGAAGCTCCATATGTCATTTTTCTTCACCAATTTAGCAGCCATTAACTAGTAACTTCTGTTTCAGAATATATGACAATATCTGGAATATGATCAGGTTTGTTTGCATCTTCAACAATAAGGTTTTCAATTTCCTGTCCTCCCCTAATTACATAGAAGTATAGACAGCATATTATCTCAAAGCCAAAGATTACCAACATTATTGTACACTTCCCCTTTAAAGTTTAAAGACAGTTAGCTGTTGATACTTCTACTTGCATATATAGCTGATAATAGAGGTAAATGAATAGATGCTGTACTCATAATTTCAATAAAGAACAAAAGGCTGGTAAATAGTAAAATTATAAAAATCAGGATCCTAATACTACTATCACTCATATTTCATCTCTACTAAGTGCACCCTAGTAATACAATCTATCAAGATTATCATGAGACTAGAGAACTTTCCTTTTCCTTTTCTTGTCTGACTTTTTTCAGATAGATTCCTATTTACTCATCTGAAGAGACCATAAAGAAAGGAAAAAAAAAAAAAAGGAGAGCACCCTCTGCTATTCTGGCAGCATAGTTTCAGCCAGTTATATTTTTTTCAATGAGTGAAAGGACATTAACCATTTAGCAGTTTTCTGTGTAAAAACATGTTCCCTCTTCATCTTTGAATTTAATTGTATTTTACAAGTTTAATTAAAAGGTCGAACCTCTATCTGCTCTTGCAAACACACAAACATTTTTATATGTATATAAGCGTTTGCATTAGATTTGACTAAATCATATATAATCATCTGTCACTCAAGCTTCTATTTTGATACCATATGTAGATCATCACAATAGATAACCTTTAAAAGAAATGATTACCAGTGGCCGAATTAGACGATCCATTTCTAGCATGATATCTTCAATTAAACACCCTTCCCCTTGGGTTTTGTAGTGCGAGAAGAGATAGTTGGCATGTAGCAAATCATATGTCCGAGGATAACTTGAGAATGGTTCACACCTGATGCAAAGTATCTGTTTTATCTGCTGCTAACTAATAAAAGATATAAATAATAGTGGTTTAAAGAATATTTACAATATCAACTGTTAAATCTTACCAATCATGAAAAGTTCCAATCAGTCCCCTGTCATATATTCCAGATAAGGTGTTCTTCATGTTTGCAGGAACTACATTCATCACCCAAACTGGAAAAGTATTTAATGCCACAGCAAATCCACCATAATAGGCATTCATATCCATCACATTGCGTACGTCTGTCTTCCTGATATTCATCAGTCTCCAATAGTGATGAATCTGATCTTGCCAAAAGAGGGTCTCTGAAGTAAATTCATCTCGGTTTATACCTGTTGTTGAGAAGTTGCAAGGTCATCCTATTATACTGAAAGATACTTTTGAATACATCAAATTCACACCTGTTTATCAATAACATTTTTTATAATCTTTGGTTGAATAGTTCAACATTATCATTTTCAAGGTCATATGTTGCATGCATACTTATCCCCATTATAAAGCATCAAACAGAACAGAGAATGCTTTTCTATATTGATAAACATATTAAACATAATCCCTACGACAACATATTCATCAAAACAATATGCAGAAAGTGTTCGGATACAAATTTTCCTGTTAGATTTAAAAAAAAAATTATTTGGAGAAAATATCTAAAGCACTTCTTATAACACTGCTCCCACATTCATAATCCTTCAGTATATTATTTAAAGCAAATTAAACTATGCTATCACCTAAGTCCATGTATATTGAGAAAATATTGACAGTTTTGAGAAAAGCTGAGAAATGGTGAGATCCTGCTCTCCTCCAGATTGTATCTTTGATTAGAAGCCGGGGCCTACATATTTATGGTCCATTGCAGGCACTCTTGAAACAAGACCATCATTAAACCTTGAACACTTGAAAACAAGAATCTTTGAAGACATATATCTTTAGAGTGTGTATCGCACATGCAGGCGTACTAGTCAACATGGAAAAGCATAATTGCATTATATGAAAAGCATGACATATATATATCACTACAGAATGGAGCTTCTTGCACTTATATAAAAGAGGATGGGCAGACCTAACTTGCTCAGGCTCTCAGGAAACACTGAAAGGCGCTCAGGTCTTGGAGGAAGCTTGTAAGGATCTGTTTCAGAATTCCTAACATATACACAATTTCTTAGAGGGATATTCCATGAAGGTTTAGAATCATCAACGGCATCACAGACATTTATAAGATTCTGTCCTGCATTGTGGAGGAGGCATGACTGGTCATCTTCTTTAATCCATATTGCTGTCTGAACTTTTCGAGAAATGAGTCTCCAGCACATTGCTGTAGTCAGATTCACTAACTTATCCCAAATAGCAGGAAAATCTTTATCTTTTCGATAAGCAGGGGGAGCAGAATAGACAAAATATCCATTAGAACGAAGAAGGCGATTAACCTCTTTCAGCAAAATCCCATCTATAGAATAACAATAATTAACCAATCAATCAATAACAATAAAACAAGTAAATGGATCAAACTAGGCTGGGCTAACCCAACTATTGTTTAAAGCAGCCTTCAATAAGTAAGCATTGCACTGCAGTTTATCCTGATTAAATTGACAATAGAATTAAGAATCAATCCAATTAGGCAAATCTTGAACCCCAGCAATGTCTATATAGCAGCCTTCAACAAGAATGCATTGCACTCTAACTATGAAGTTATCCTTTAAAATTAACAGTTACACTTATGATGATGATAACTTTGAAGGGAATTACATCACTGAGCTCAACAATTTAAACTAGACTTGCTAAGTTGATAAAACAATGGAACAGAACTCCCATTTTAGTTGCTACCTACCACATCTAAAAACATTTCTTCAAATTTTTTCACTTTTATTATCTCAGAATTATTAATATAGCTATTTCAAGAGTATTAAATATTTAATATTCTTCTTCAAACTGGGAAGTATAACAGAAACTGGCAGTTTGCACAGAACAAAGTGCACAAATGTTAGAATGTCACATATCTTTAACAGCTACTTATCTCTAATTTAGAAACTCGAACCCACAAACAGAATAGAGAATTAGAGATTTCTAACAACATATACAAGGACATATGTTAAGTATAAAAATTGAATTGATTTTTGACAAGTTCACAAAGTAAAGTGCGCACTATCAATGGATAAACTGTTGCATCTTCGTCTTTGTCCACTAGATATCAAGTATGCCAGCCAATGGGTGCAGATGACATTCCAATGGTAAATGAAATGAAACAACTAGAAAGCATCTGCCAATCCCAAAGTGTAATTCAACGGCAACATACAAATTAATAAGGTAAAGAAGGTCCATTACCATTTTCATGCCAGTCTACACGACACCGTGAACAGTGAACCATTTCAAATGAGCCAGTAGGATATGGCAGTTGTTTTGTGGCCAAGGCAGCAATCATGGCACCAATACCTCGCTCTAATGCAAATTGAATCTGATTCTCATGACCATCCTTGGGTGCAAAGGACATTGTTTGTATATCCAAGGGAAGAAGATAAGCTGCAAAACTAGCCACACCACAACCAACATCAAGAACTTGAAATACCCCTGCAGAGCGCAGATCACCTATCTCATTTGTTGTCATATTTCCTAACCTGCATGCATGAAGCATAGCATGTTTAGATAACCATTAAGTTACTTTCACATATAATGCCACAGGAATCAAATATAAAATAAGCCACAAAAGTACCCTCTGAAGAGAGAAAATTTCAAAAAAAAAGAAAAAGAAAACAAGGAATAGCATGTTCAGATAACCATTAAATTATTTTCACATATATTGCCATTTGACGGTCATGGTTGTTTAGAATACCAAACAATTTAATTACATCATATGCGGAAATGACATACTAACAAATGATGTCAATAAATCCAAATATAAAGGTTGGGGGGGACACTAAATGATCAATTGCTCAAACCTCCAGCTTCAGCTGGTGCATATAAAAACTTTATGTGCTGTTATAGTTGTGCCTTGTCTCACTTATGCAATTAGGGGAAGAAAACAGTTTCTGACAGGTAGTCTACATCTGTAGAAGCACCTTATGCCCTGAAAGTAATCGGTAGTATTCCAGAAAGATATATTGACATAAGCGTTGATAAGTATCCAGAAAAGAAATTACAACTTAAAAGTCAATAATCAACTGGAAACAATTCTCATCAGGAGAGTGGGAAGAAGAGGGGGGGGGGGGGGGGAAGGGAAGGCAACTACAGCTACCTCTGTATGTACTCAGGGGCCCCATGCTTGAAATGGGTACCGCCTCCAGGAAACCACCAGAGCTGATCCTTCTCATGCACCCAATTTTGCCCTCCTTTGACTTCTGCAAGATGTGTATGATTTACATTACTTCGCCAAACATAATCCCTGCTGATAGGCCATCTAATAGGTATTTTATAATCCTTTGGTGGTGGAATCAAGCAAAATAAGCGCTTTTCAAGTGGTGGACAATGCCTCTCCAGTTCTTCTTTTCTAGACAGATCAAATTTTGGGAGCAATGTTGCCACATAAGAGACATCATGGCAGGGAATATACTCATTAAACGTCAATGGGCAGACATCCATCCCAGTCTCTGGAATCCGGAGGGGTGTTTTGCGGTAAGTTAGTGCAACTTTGTTGCTAAATCTGGAAATGCCTACAAGATTGCAAAACATTTTTTTACCACAAACTGCAAAGCAAGCAGTATTCTAAAATTTTAAAGTTTAACAGAAAAACAAACACCAAGTTACCGTGTACGGTTTAATACTTGACAGTAGTGAAATCGTCCAAGCAGTTCTATTCATTTACTTTGAACTCCACAAAATGAAAATACACAATGATTTGGGTAACTGGTATAGAATCCCATTCCAATTATACTCCATAAAAGCCATATAATGTAAGCAATTGATGGCTGAGAATTAAAAAGAGAAGCATTCTACATGGTCAGGTTTTAAAGAAGACTTCAAAATCAATTTTAATCAACTTAGTATCGATCAGCACTCCTATGAGCTCGCCCAAGATCTCCATAAACAATTTTCGTGCATAAAAAGTGGCCAAAACAATACAAACTTACAGTCCAATTAGATAATTTAGTACTCCTATTTAACCAAATATTGGCTATGAGACCTACTAAAGATGACATTTTGAGAAACTGATAACAAGAACGATGTGAACCCCACAGAGCATAATTCCAAAAACAGAAAAGCAAGATAAATGCCAAAAGAAAATAAAAACAAGAATTAAACTTTGGCGAGATATAGAGCTGGAGCTCAAGTCAAGAGATTACCAGGAGAGGAAGAAGAAGAAGAAGAAGTGGAGTGAAACTGAGATACATAAATAGGACCATTTTGGCTGAAAAGATAGCCCGCATAAAATGAAACAATCATGAGCAGCAAAGTCGCCATTATCATCTGCCCAGATTTGGAATCAAACGCCTGCCCAAACCCGCCCATTATCGTCCTTCTTCCTCCCTCTGATCCTCCTGCGAGCTTGGTGACTCCACTGGGTTTCTTTCAATGAAATCAAGATATGCCAACGGTTCCCCGAATGGTATTGAAAGAGTGAGATCTCGAGCTTCAGAAACGAAAAGAACCCGAAAAGAAGCTGCAAGAGCTTACAGCGCAGCTCTGCTTCGGCCTTCCACTCTCCAGATCGCTTCAGTTTTTTTGTTTTTTTGGGTTCTTTTATTTTGGCAATCGATTCTTTCCGGAAATCAGTCAAATCACCACTTTTTCTGGTCACCGTCGGTTGACAGTTGGCACTTAAGATGCACGTGGCATGCCAATATGACTTGGCACTTCCTTAATATTTGTTTACTCTGTTGTCTCTGTTGTTTAATCTTGTTGAGTGACGAAGCCACATTGTATTCGAGGTGTATTTGTACTCTTTGAAATTATGGTTAAAATTATAAATATAAGTATAATATTTTATAAATTTATATTTTGATCTTAAATTTTAAATTTTTTTTATTTTGATCCTTTAATTTTTAGCTAAAATTATAGTTTTATGTACAATATTTTAAAATTCATATTTTAGCTCCAAATTTTAAATTTTTTTTTCAATTTAACCCCCTATTTTCTAGTTAAAATTACAATTTTGGGAATAATATTTTGAAAATTTATATTTTAATCCCAAAATTTTAAACTTATTTTTTTATTTTAGCCCTTGCAATATTTTGGAAATAAAATTTTATCCCCTTTGATTGAGGGTCCTGGATATGCTATTGCATGTATTCCTATTGTTCGTTATCACGGCAGAAATAATTGTTAGCTCTAAGGCTATATGCCATAAGTTTTGATGATGACAAATGTATTGTAGCATTGACATATATAAAGGTTAATTATTATATATATGCTACAATATGCCATAAGTTTTGATGATGACAAATGTATTGTAGCATTTACATATATAAAGGTTAATTATTATATATATGCTACAATATGCCATAAGTTTTGATGATGATAAATGTATTTGAATTGTAGCATTGATATATATAAAGGTTAATTATCATATATATGCTACAAGCACTTAAGCATGATTATATTATTTAATATGTATGTTGCATATAGTGAATCATGCTATTATCATGAATTGAACTAACCATTAGATTTGCAAGTAAGATATATTTTATAGGTTAGTTCAAAACAAGAAGAGTGAGCATTGGATTGAAGAACAAGGAAAAGAAATATCATGCTTCACTCAAGGAAAACAACATGCAAGAATAAAGTTCCAAGAAATGAAGGATTAGAAGATTTGAAGTCTTAGAAGCTTGGATGCATCAAGAAAGCAACCATCATGCTCTAAAAACAAAGAATTTGAAGATAACAAGTGACTGGTCGACCACCCTAAACTGACTGGTCGACCAACGAGCTCCAAAGGCAAAATATTTGAACACTGGTCGACCACCCCATCTACACTGGTCGACCAACGTGACTGATGAATCACTTCTGGACTACACTGGTCGACCAACGTGCCACACTGGTCGACCAACGTGCCACATTGGTCGACCACCGACATCAGAAAATGCGCTGTAACGGTTAGTTTTTGCTGACATCATTATGGAACCACCTTGGATTTGTCTCCAACGGTCTTATTTGTCCTTGGGGGCTATCAAAACAGAAGAGAGAACACTCCTATTGCTGAACATCATCTATAAATTTTCTCTTATGCAGATTATACCTTTGTGAGCTTATCAATGTAATATATACTCTGTTTTTAGAGAGTTTCTCTGTAATTGTTGATTTTGATCAACACAAATATTATCTTGAGTTGTATTATCAAGGAGAGTATTCCTTGATAGAGTATTTATTGAAAGAGCTTTCCTTTGGGTTGTAGAGAAGCCAGTTTAGCAGAAATTCTCCAGAGGGTTGAGGAGGAGCCCGGATTCATAAATTCTCCGTTGGGTTGTGGAGGAGTCTTGGCTAACGAAATTCTTTGTAGTGGTTTGCAAGTACCCAGATCAAACTTGCAAGTATAGTGAAAATACTCAAGTGACTTCTTGAGGACTGGATGTAGGCTTGAGATTAGCCGAACCAGTATAAATCTCTGAGTTTGCTCTCTCTATCCCTTACTCCTTTATTTGTGCTTATTGTTATCTATTCTTTATTTCCTTGCTCCTCATAATTATTCATCTTGATAGCACATTGATTTTCTGTGTTGTATTTATTATCCTAAGCATTGTACTTTTACAGAAAATCATTTTAACTTCCAATAAAGTTTTGTAAAAAATTTATAAAACCCAATTCACCCCCCTCTTGGGTTCCAACCATTACTTTCAATTGGTATCAGAGCTTGGGCTCTTGATTTGAGACTTAACCGTCTAAGAGTAAACATGGTTGGATTTAGTGAGTGGTTTATGTTTGAAAATTGTTCTTTCACAGAACCTCCAATTTTTGATGCTAATCATTTTCAATATTGGAAGTATGAAATGAAAATGTTTTTAATTTCAGTAGACCATAAACTCTGGGAAGTTATAGAAAATGGTTTTTATATGCCTGTCAAGGAAGAACAAGGAAAATGCATTCCAAAACCCAAGAGTGAATGGAATGATACTGAAAGAAGTTTAGTGCAACTCAATGTTAATGCAAAATTTATTATCTCTTGTGCATTGAGTCAAGATGAATTTTTCAGAATTTCCAATTGTTCAACTGCAAAAGAAATATGGGAAACTCTTGAAGTTGCACATAAGGAAGATCTTATTGCTAAGGAATTAAGGTATAGAAGTTTCATTAATGAACTTGAAATTGCTCAAATGAACAATTGCAAAACCATTAATGAGATACAACTTGTGCTTAATCAATTGCAAGCTCTTGGTGTTGAACTTACAGGAAAATCTCAAATCACCAAGGTGGCAGACGAAGAAGAAAAAGGAGAAGAAGAGAAACCACAACCAAAAGCAGAATCGTCAAAGAAAGCTTACATATCTTCCATTTGGGGAAATGGCAATTCTGATAAAGAGGACACAAATGAAGAAACCAACATCTATCTTGTGGCCAGAGATGAAGATGGGGTAAATTCATTTGACTACTCTTTTGATGAATTACAAGATGCCTTTGATGATTTACATGAAGAATCTCTGAAACTTGCAAAGAAATTAAATGCTTCAAAACAGAAAAACTCTTCTTTTGAAAATGAATTAGAAAAATTGAAAAATGAATTTTCTATTTCCAAGGAAGAGAATTTTGGTTTCGAAAATCAAAATAAAACTTTGCAAGAAGAGAATTTGATTTTAAAGGGAAGTATCTCGACCAACAAAATCTGCTTTTGCACCAACTGTGATTCTTTGAAAAAGGAAAATGATGATCTTAAAAACACACTTGTAAAATTTTCTCAAGGTAGAGAAATTTTAAATACTTCAGTTTTGAAACAAAGAATAAGGTTTAACAAAGTTGGTCTTGTTTCTAAAAGTAAATCAAACCAAAAGCATTCTAAAAACTTTGTTTCTGCAAAGATGTCCAATAGTCCAACTTGCACTTGTTTTTATTGTGGACTGAAAGGACACAAATCTTACTCCTGTTTTTATAAGAAAAATCTTGTTCATGGAGTAAAAATGAAATGGGTTCAAAAAGGAACTCATGACCCAGGTAAACCCAAAGAAATTTGGGTACCAAAGACAAAGGATTAATTTGCAGATTTACCTCGAAGCAAGGAGCGGAAATGACTTTTTCAGTGGCTACATCATTCAAACTCCACTCTCTTGCGTCAAAATGAGGCAATAGACAAGTAAACATATAAGCTGGAATGTATTGTAAGAAATTTGGTTGATATGTTTACTGTATCAAATGCTTATACTTGTTTTCTAGCATGCCTTTCATCTATCTTTGATATTCATACATGCTATATCTGAAAACAACTGTTAGGTGTGCGGCCTATAGATTCGAATTTTATTTTGAGCTAAAATCTTTTCTTTTAAATTCTGCTCAAATTATCCTTTTTACCGCATCACGAAAACTTGCTTCCATTACATGCATATTTCTCTTGTTTTCACAACAATAAGATTACTCTTGCCTATAGTATTTATCCTTATTGTAATCTTATTCAAATATTTTCAATGAAATCAAATTTCTTGCAAAATTGCATTTCATGGAAGCATAGCACTTTTATTAATATGGCATATCTTGAACATAATGTTGCTCCTAGTGCTCGAGATTTATTTGAACATTACTGATTTGAACATCAAAGTGCTCCACCAAAAGTGTTTTGTAGGAGTTAATCCTCAAATTTATCCTCTAAGGCACACTCTTTCCTCTGCTCTCTAAAATCAGTAAGATTTATAGTTTTGAAGTTGGTTGGTCGACCAACGAAGGCTATAATGAACTAACACCCAGCGCTAGGAGAAGAATGTTGAAAGTTGAGACAAGTGGTCGACCAAGGTCCTCAGACTGGTTGACCAACTCGAGACAGTGGGTAAATAAGGCTATTCTGGTGAGGAGTGGTCGACCAACTCATTCACGATGGTTGACCAATGCTTGACAGTAAGCTCCTTCCACTTTCTCATCCCCACGATGATCGACCAGTGTGGACACGTTGGTCGACCAGTAGATGACAATAGATGAAGGATTTAAATTTTACTGCTATGTACTTAATGATCTCTTCAAAGCTTCATGGGTGATCTTATAAGAGATTGTTTTTGAGAGAATCTTGCAAATAATCAATCAATGAAGATCATTAAAATTGCAAGAAGATAGGATCAACAGAAGGGCAATGAGGAAG
Organism: Biancaea sappan; assembly: GCA_037074585.1. Lineage (NCBI taxonomy): Eukaryota > Viridiplantae > Streptophyta > Magnoliopsida > Fabales > Fabaceae > Biancaea > Biancaea sappan. Next base: position 64,255,360 of record CM073496.1, read on the forward strand.
ACAAGGATATCAACATCTTAAGGAGGAAGTTCAAGAAGCAACAAAAGTTTGTCAAAATTGATGAGTATCTCTATCCTTTACTTCTTTATTATTTAATTGAATGATACTCCTTGATCTCAATTGAACATTTTGGCAAATCTTTTTACTGACATACTTTCATTGCAATGACACATTGTTCTCTGATATCTTACATACTTGATCACATCATTGCATATAAAGATATGTTAAATGCTTAAACTGTCTTTATACCATTCATCATGATTTGAGCATTATACATATCATCTCTTTTACATAAGCTGTAACTTATGAACCATTGTTTATGGATTATAGTTTATATCTGATTATATCTTATTAATCTATGTTACCTCTATTATGTTACTAAATACTCTGGTTATAATATGCTTTACCTTGAATGAGTATGTAACTTGCTTCCGCTATGTAATGATGATATATATATTCATGTGAGAAAATGCTTTTCTAACCTTAAATGAATATATGTATACTTTTCAAAATACATAATGCCTCTACTGAGATGATATGATATATCCTGGATATAAAATGTTTTATATATGATAATGGATATATATTTTCTTCTACTGTGCTAAATCTGGTGACATTCTTTCAATAAGAATTATTTAGAAAAGTGTTGGAAAAGGATTTGAAATTGCTTTATCATTTTTTTTAAAAGAAAAGAATTTGGAAATCCTTATTTCAAAATTACATCTGCTAATGTACTTAAATGTCTCTATACATAAGCAGAAAATTATTTTCAGAACTTTTGAAAAGGGAAAGTGTACCCTTATTTCAAAAGAAGATAATGGCATTGAAGAGAATGCCAAAATATCTCAAGAAGAAGAAAAGCCTCAAGAAGAAAAATTACCTCATGAGAAGGAGCCATCAAGCAACAATGATGATTTTTCAAAGGATTTGAGGTATGCCAAAAGTCATCCTAAGTAACTCATCATTGAAGATGTATCTCAATGGGTATTCACTCGAAATCTTTCTCTGCCTATGGATTATGCCTCATACTAGTTATATCTTTTGCTAATCCATAAAAATGCTATTATATACTCTTATTATAATATGGTATATCTTGTATGAGTATATCATTTGCATTTGTTGTGATATATATCCTGTCATAATATCATCTGTTATTATCTTTAAAAGGATATATATGTTGCTTCTGCTATGCTACATCTCTTTCCAAATCCTTTTTGGAGCAAAATTTGTTTTTCAAAATAAAAGGACTTGGAATTTCTTATTGACAAAGTTTTTCTGATAAGCTCTTTATAGAATCATTCTTTCAAGGGAAGAGATTGTTTCAAAAATTATTTTATCATGTTGAAGCAAAAAATCATTTTGAAAAGAAAAGGATTTGGAAATCCTTATTTCAAAAGATTTTCTTCTCTTGTGCTTTTTACGGTATCAATCTTTGAAGAAGAATGATTTCTCTATAAATCCTTCATTGCTTGAGAATTATGAACTAACCTGTCAAGGACCCAAATTATTTGGGTACCTAAGAATAAGAGTTTCATTGTTTTGTGAGGAAAAGTATTCTCAAGCTCGAGCTTGCAATGACAACCAACCAATCTTGAGGATGAAGGACTCAATAATGAAGATGGTGATTCTAATCAAGCATGCACATTCAAAACATTAGTATTATCTAGCCTTGCTTGAAATAGATTGTTAATCCATCAAATATTATGAGCTTTATGTGAAGATTAGATGAATGGCAAGAAAGAGCTTTTTAAACTGATTGAAAGTTACTTTGAAAACTCCTATATCATTTTCAATGTCTCTTTTACACTTCAAGCTAAATATGAAGTATAGTGGCTCTCTTTCCAAACAAAAATTTTTTTTTCACTAATTCTTTGAAGTAACTTTCCTTGCCTATCATCTATTAAATGATTTTATGATTTTTGGATATGCTAATCACAACTTGTGCAAGGATACTTCTTAGTTGATGAAGAAGCCTAAAGATAAGAATGACTTGTTCAAAAGAACAGTCAAACTATACAAGTTTGAAATCTTCATCAAGGATCAAATAGTCAAGGGTTGTAAAATAAATTATCTATAAGCCAAGACAATTCTTGGATAAACAAGTTCCTGCATAAGAAAGGTAAGAACGATCAGTCGATTGGATAAAAGAGTTTTGAGAGGTATGATTACTCATCTCAAAATGGATATTATATTGAATTTGCTTGACTGATCTTCTTTAAATATATGTCCTTTGCACTTTGGCCTTAGTGATTTATATTGCTTCTGTTGTGATGATATATATTATATATATCCTGCTTATAATGTTTTACATCTTGAATGGGTATATAAATTGCTTCCGTTGTGCTGAAATCTATCTTATCCTTTATGAAGCAAATTTGTTTTGAAAAAGGACTTTAAAAATGCTTTCGTAATGCGAATATGTTTTATCATACGAAGCAACATTCTTTTTGAAAAAGAAAAGATTTTAAAAGATCTCTTTTGTTGTAGATGACAAAGGGGATGAAAAATATTGATGTTTGATGTATGGATTATGACATATATGCTTGAATATATCTTATTACACTAATCCATATATATTGCTTCTTTAGATGAAACGTGTCTAAATTCCTTCGAAGCAAAATGTTTCAGAAAAATATCATGAAACTCTTGAATTGCTTCCACTATGCTAAAATTGCTTTGCCTTATTGAAGCAAAATCTGTCTTGCAAAGAAAAGGATTTGAGTATCCTTATTTTAAATTACTTCTGCTATATGTTAAAATACTTTTATGCATATAAGCAGAAATTGTTTTCAAATATCTTGAAAATTATTAGTATTTGATTTATGGATTATGATTAATATTCTTGTTTATAGCATGCTTTGCTAATCCATATGTCATACTTTTGTTGTGTACTGCAAATATTTCTATCATATGTCAGCAAATGATGTTGATTTCTTGTTACATTCTTCAAAGATTTCAATGTTTCTGCTATTTACTAAAAATGCCTTTTCATAAACAAGCAGAAATCATTTTCAATGAAAATATTGCAGAAATTTCTTCAAAAATCTTACTTCAAAATTCTGCAATCAAAAATTGAATATCCTTTATACTGATTTGAACAATCTTTCTCAAAGGAAAAAGGTTATGAAATTTAGGTGGAGCTTTGTCTCACTTGATTGTATATTTTTTGACAAAGAATATATCTTGAAAAATTGGATATTCATTATTCATTATTCTTTTTCAAATTATGCAAGGTTTAATGGGGAGCCTAAAACTCTTTCAAGTTTTATCTTTTGGCTCATTTCATTTGACATGTGAAATTTTTCTAAAAATTATGTTTACATGTCAATGAAATCAATGATAAGTTTTGATGTATTATCACCCTATGCTATATTGACATCTTCTGCCATCCTGGCTTAAAGAAGGTATGTACTTTAACTTTTATATATTGTGTTCCTTACACCTTTTTGTTGATGTCAAATAGGGGGAGAAGAAACAGTAGAAAAATATGTGTATGTGTTTACCATATTGCATTCATTATCTTGTGATACATATTTTTCTTTGGTGATTTGTCATCATCAAAAAGGGGGGAGATTGTTAGCCCTAAGGCTATATACCATAAGTTTTGATGATGACAAATGTATTGTAGCATTGACATATATAAAGGTTAATTATTATATATATACTACAATATGCCATAAGTTTTGATGATGACAAATGTATTGTAGCATTGACATATATAAAGGTTAATTATTATATATATGCTACAATATGCCATAAGTTTTGATGATGACAAATGTATTTGAATTGTAGCATTGATATATATAAAGGTTAATTATCATATATATGCTACAAGCACTTAAGCATGATTATATTATTTAATATGTATGTTGCATATAGTGAATCATGCTATTATCATGAATTGAACTAACCATTGGATTTTCAAGTAAGATATATTTTATAGGTTAGTTCAAAACAGGAAGAGTGAGCATTGGATTGAAGAACAAGGAAAAGAAATATCATGCTTCACTCAAGGAAAACAACATGCAAGAATAAAGTTCCAAGAAATGAAGGATTAGAAGATTTGAAGTCTTGGAAGCTTGGATGCATCAAGAAAGCAACCATCATGCTCTAAAAACAAAGAATTTGAATATAACAAGTGACTGGTCGACCACCCTATGCTGACTAGTCGACCAACGAGCTCCAAAGGCAAAATATTTGAGCACTGGTTGACCAACGTGACTGATGAATCACTTCTGGACTACACTAGTCGACCAACGTGCCACACTGGTCGACCACCGACATCAGAAAATGTGCTGTAACGGCTAGTTTTTGCTGACATCATTATGGAACCACCTTGGATTTGTCTCCAACGGTCTTATTCGTCCTTGAGCTATATATATCAACCTTGGGGGCTATCAAAATAGACGAGAGAACACTCCTATTGATGAACATCATCTGTAAATTCTCTCTTATGCAGATTATACCTTTGTGAGCTTATCAATGTAATATATACTCTGTTTTTAGAGAGTTTCTCTGTAATTGTTGATTTTGATCAACACAAATATTATCTTGAGTTGTATTATCAAGGAGAGTATTCCTTGATAGAGTATTCCTTGATAGAGTATTTATTGAGAGAGCTTTCCTTTGGGTTGTAGAGAAGCCAGTTTAGCAGAAATTCTCCGGAGGGTTGAGGAGGAGCCCGGATTCATAAATTCTCCGTTGGGTTGTGGAGGAGCCTTGGCTAACGAAATTCTTTGTAGTTGTTTGCAAGTACCCATATCAAACTTACAAGTATAGTGAAAATACTCAAGTGACTTCTTGAGGACTGGATGTAGGCTTGAAATTAGCCGAACCAGTATAAATCTCTGAGTTTGCTCTCTCTATCCCTTACTCCTTTATTTGTGCTTATTGTTATCTATTCTTTATTTCCTTGCTCCTCATAAATATTCATCTTGATAGCACATTGATTTTCTATGTTGTATTTATTATCCTAAGCATTGTACTTTTACAGAAAATCATTTTAACTTCCAATAAAGTTTTGTAAAAAATTTATAAAACCCAATTCACCCCCCTCTTGGGTTCCAACCATTACTTTCAATAATAAAACGGTTTAATCAATTTAAAAGGAAGTAGTAATTGATATTTTGAAGATGTAATTCAAAGCAAGACCTATGAGCAATAAATTCAATCAAATACCCTATCTCGATATTGTCATTTATGAGATTATGGCTCTAATTAATACTTTATAAACTAATTTTTAGTTTATAACTTATAAACTAGCTTATTGAATTAAAAATGTTTGGTAAAAATAACTCTTGAAATAGTTAAAAAGTGTAAAATGACATAAAAAGGTCAAAAATAATATAAATAAACATATTATTTTTATTTTTAATTAAATTATTATATATATAAAATTCATTAAAAATATATATTTATTATATTTTATATATGAATAATATATTTTTACATACATAATATATTTATATATATAATAAAATAATATATATATATATATATATATATATATAAAGATATAATGAATATGAAAGGTATAATGGATATTTTCATAAAATAACAAGGGTAAAAAGAGAAGAAAAGTATATAAGATATAAGCTACTAAAATAAACTCGATTACCGAACGCTTTTAACGATCTTATAAGTTAGTCAAATAAACTATAAATTAGTCAAATAAGTTATAAGCTCATCATACCTAACAGAGTCTATGGCTCTACTCTGCAAAATTATAAGCTAGCGGATAACTTATAAGCTAATTTTTAACTTATAGCTTATACCTTATAAGTTAACTAATTAATTAAAAATGTTCAGTAAAAGTAACTATTGAAATAGCTGAAAAGTGTAAAATAAAATAAAAGGACATATATTTTTTAATTCCAAAATAATATCAATAAATATATTTTTTTAATTAAATTAATTTAAATTATTATAGATATAAAATTCATTAAAAATGTATATTTATATATTTTATTATATTTTATATATGAATAATATATTTTCATATAATATATATATATATATATTATATATAATAAAATATATTTACATATTTTATTATATTTATATATTTTTATAATATATTATTATATATATAATATTATATATGTATAATATAGTATATATAAATATAAATATAATAAAAGATGAGTAAATATGATATAATAAAGTAAGGGTATAATGGGTATTTTGAAAATATAATAAGGGCAAAATAGGAATAAAAAATTATAAGTTATAAGTTATAAGTTATAAGCTACTCAAAGTAGCTTATCAAAATAAGTTATAAGCTACTAAAATAAGCTCATTTACCAAACACTTTTAACAAGCTTATAAGCTAGTCAAATAAGCTATAAGCTATAAGTTGCCTTGCCGAACAGAACCTATAGCTTTTATTGTTATTCATACTGGTTTTTAAAAATAAGAATTGGTTCTCATTGAATTTTATCATTGGAGTTTGCTAGCATTACTGTCACATATAAGAATCGGTTTTTAACAAAAAAATATTAATAAAAAAAAATCAAAAAGTAAACATTAAATACATCTGCATTTATATTAATTAAAGTAGTGAAAAGTTACTTGTATGACCTATTTGTAAGTTTTTAAAAGTTGCACCATTAGAAATTTGGGGTGGAAAGTTGCTTAAAGGTAAAAGTGATGATGTGACATAGTATGACTCATAATAAGACAACTCTTAGAATTGCACTATTAGAGTTGCTCTAAACGCACTAATCAATGATGTTGTTAGTATGTACACATGGAGAGTAAATAGAAAACTTAAGAGCACAATATTTGTTTTGGTACAACTTGAGAGCGTAATATAAAAGTAGATGAAAAATGAAGAATGGACGAGCGTAAAAAATAAGTTAACATATGACTCATGGTTGTGAAAAAAATTTTATGTTAGGGTAAGGTTGTTTGGCAGTGTCTCAAATCTCAACACAGTGTTTAAATGAAATAGAATGAGAATGAAAAAGAGGAAAAAAAAAAGGAAATATGTTGATGCAATAACTCAAAAAAGTTTTTTATTAATAACCACTATCATTTCCTGAATCACAAGCAATAAATGCATCCAAAGATATTCATTGGCCCATAATGTATAGAAAAATCATCTCATACAATTAGAATCATTTTATATAATCAAAATTGTTTTGTGCAATCTAATCCTAGAGATATGGTATAAACTTGGAAAGAATCAAGACCCTTTTTAAATGACGAGATTCCAGAGATCCCGCCATTAATGCCAAAGAGCTTGTTTAAGGAAAAGATCTGTGCACACTAATCAGGCATGTTTTCCTCCGTATTCACTCAAAGTATTCAGTGTCAACTTCAATTAGATTAAACGTACATTTAATAGAGGATCATACAAAGTCAAATTGTTTCCATATTCGGCACCTGCAATTTTAGGACCCCGAATTGACTCAACATTTAAGAAGATATTTCAAATTGAAGATACTCAAACGGCTAGTGAAGAAAGACTATAAAAAGAAGTTAGCAACTCAGTTTAATATACACGATCATATTCAGTGAAGAATACTCTAGCCTACTGTTATACTCGAGTCGTGCGTATTATCTATTGTATTTCTGTCAAGAGAGAGTTATATTTATAAGCATATCCTATGTGTGAGAGAACTCTTAGTACCAAAGGTTCTTGTAAACCAAACCTTATTCTCTATTCTTACTTTGTCCCCTGAGTGGACTGGTTTTAGGGCCCTAGTAAGGACCCTATTTTAAGTTGGAGTAAAAGTTATGTAGCTGCACTTTTCTAGAAGAAAGATTTCCTGGACGTAACGTTAAGCTAGAGACATGTTAAGACCTAGTGTGCTAAGTGTAAAAACAGGACTTGTTAATCCTAAGATTGAAGTTACTAAGAGTCTTAGCATAAAAGTGGGAAGCTTAGCCTTAGTTTATGTTACTTGTACTATGATCATATTGCTCTTTAATAAAACTCTCACTACTATGTGTTTTGATAAGTGCACGTAGGTGTATCGTCAGAAACAACTGAACCACTATACATCTTTGTGTCATTTATTTATTGTCATTCATTATTCCATCTGAAAAATTGTTTTAACCACTAAGTTCAAATCAGGACCCTGAAACTATTTCCAAGACCTAAAACTATTTCAAAAAGAACAAGTTTTTTAAGAAAAGTTTTTAATACTCAATTCACCTCCTCTTGAGTATACACTTGCACTAACAAAATGAAATAATTGTATTTGATATAATATAAAAAGAAATGGAAAAAATAAGGTAGTGTATTTGGTATGATATTTTGAAATAAAAGAATAAAGAAATTTAATGTGAGTTTATTAAAATACCCTTATATAACAAAATAAACAGAAAAGAAATTATTGGAGTAAAAATATTTTATACAAGCACACTTTGTTTTTAATAATGAAACTCATTTGCTTGTTGGGCCTAAAGTCTAATTATTATTTTGGCCTAGTTTGTTTTTTTTATTCCCATAATATCATATGTTGCCTTTATCTCTTTAAATATCTTTCTTGTTTTCAAGGAAGCTGCTAGGACCTAGGGAGTTGCGCCTTATACTTATGGACAACATTTTGTCTCTTCCAACTAACTTTCGTTCTCTCTCCAAGAAGAGCATTTATGGCACATGAAAGGAGATGAACCAGAGCATTAAATGATATATCCATTGAGATTCAAAATGGGGCAATAGTTATCTTCCTATCATCAGTATTTAATGTCTTGCCTGCTGTGCATACCTAAGGCTTCAGGAGGCAAAATGAGGCATGTGTCATAATTTTGGGTTTCTCATTCACTCTTGTAGAGAATATCTTCACGCTTCACAATTCCCATCAATGCTTTGTATTAATGAATAAAGATTGAGATGAGAAAATGCATTTATGAGCTGTAACGGATAGTTCATGATCAATGACTTGTCTATTTAAACACTAGAGCAACTCCATGAAATGGTTAACAGAGTGCAATAGAGAGAGTTTTTAGTGGAGAAAACATTTTCAATCATATATGATCTTCATTTTTTATTATGTACTCTGAGTGAGCTTGTATCCTTCGTTGGATGGTTGAAAAAAAATTCCTTTTCTTACTTTATTTCTTGCATTTGTGTTTAAGGTTTTAGATTCGCTTAGAGGGTTGTAAAAGCGTGGTTACTGAGCCTTGAGTGAAAGGCTATAACTGTTTCCCTTGTGAGAAGCATTTCAAGGTTGAGTCTTTCTAAGTGTATGAAGTAAAAATGAAGGAGGATTGTTCTTGAAGAGTTTTCCTTGTAATACTTAGACTATTAAAGGTTATAGAAGTCCATTTTGCCTTTGTGCATTGAGAGGAGAATGTAGGATTTAAGTTGTTAAAAATCTAAACCTTTTTAAATTTCATGTGTAATACCTATGAAAAATAAAAAAATAAATATTTGTTTACAAACTACTGTTACTATTTCAGTATACGGTACTATTCACCCATATAATACTATTTACGTATATGGTACTGTTCATTTATACAATCAAAATGTCAAGTACTAGATGTGGTTTGGTCATAAGAGAAAACTAGAAAGAAGTTTGTAGGAGAAAATGACGTTTTATGTGTAAAAATAGCCTCAGGGACTAAATTGAAATGACTGATTTGAAAAGAAACTTAAAGGTTTAAGGTGAAAGGATAGTTTTTCCTTTAAGTTTCAATAGTAACCAATAATTCAAGCCGCCCGTTTTGCACAGTGTTAACGCGTAAATTATTAGAAATATCGCTTTCATGAATAGTAAATTAAATATTTTATTAGCGCATAGTGTCAAATAGTACTATTGACTTTTCCTATAAATAGACCCTTCCATTTCACTTCTAAACTCACACCTTCAACTTCTCTTCTTCTCTCCTTAAGTTCCTCTTGCTCTGACGCTAGGCTTCTGAGATTTTGGGCCTTTCCTTTTCTGCTTAGGTAAGGATACTATACCCTTTCTATATCTTTTAAATTTTAGAAGTTATTTTCTTAAGTATGCTTTGTGGTTGCGGCTTTGGCTAATCTTCCACATCAGAAAAACTGTCCTTAGCTGTCTATATGTTAATTTAATTCTCTGATTACCGAAATAGAATGTAAACTGTGAAAAATACATGTTTAGGAAAGTTCTGGCTAAGGAAAGACCTGATTTTTAAGTGTGTCCATTGTGACCCTCCACTCTTTCCTGGAAACTTACCTGGTGTACTCTTTTACAGATTGTATTCTCTATTTATGGTATGAATAGTACCCATACGTATGAATAGTAACCATACATATGAATAGTAACCATATGTATGAATAGTAACTATACGTATAAACAGTGACCGTACGAAAACAATCCTAACGTATTTTCTCTAATCTTTCATGAAAATCTCTGTAGCGGAACACTGAAATTCACCTGAGTACTCTTGTCCGTAACGACTTAGAAAAACGATACTCGTACGAAATCCAGGTGAGTGAAACGATCCCGTTTTAATAGAGTTTTAGCATTACTGGTGGTAAAAAGTATGTTGTAGGACACTCCCAAAATTCATAGGGGAAATTGGATTCAGAATGACGAATCTAATGAGATAATTAATCCAGAAATATGGATAAGATGAAGCAAGTATCTCATGATGATGTGAAGTTTGAATCTTTTCAAAAATCATTTAATTGTTATCTTGATTTGTGGTTTATAAATCTATAATATAGTTATATATTATACTTGTTATATGGATGAATATTATATTGTGTTTCTGATTATGATATGAAATACTGTACTATTGATTGTGATTGAGCGGGACAGTACCCCCTCTCACGGCAAGGTGGAAAACCCAGTTTAAAGGGTGTCTTGACCAATAAGTGTGGAGACAACGATTCCCTCAGTAGGGATATAGCTCGGATTGGTGATAAATCTGTGAGGCGCCCTAGCTAAGAGGATGAGGTTGTGCGTCATAGCGGAAATATACAAAATTGGTGAGCCAGCCTGTGTGCGCTCTCCGGGATATATTGTCATTGATGAGTACTAGTAACGTTTGTTGAATTGGATGAATTTTTATCTTCCAGTATGTATTTTCTAACTATGTCTATTGGTTGAGTTTGAGCCTTCAAATATACTTGCATGACTGGTGATGTATTTGAATTTTATTAACGCAAGGCCGATTCGCTCACTGAGTTTAAAAGCTCACACTCTCTGTACAATTTTTTTTTTATTCAGATCAGGTTGCCAGCGAAGAATATCCGCTAGAGGAATAGATTACTTTGGACCTTCCCGCTGTCGGGTAGGCCCCTCTTTTGTTATAGATTATGTTGCTCTGTAACCGTCTAGGACATCTAGGTCAGGGGATTGGTATTTGGCTTATATTTCAGCATGATAATGTATTTTGTATTGAGGATCTATTATTTTTAATTAAGAAAATTTGATGTATTTTCTTTGTATTTATTAAGGAATAATATTTTGAGAATATAGAGATAATGACTAATAATTTTACTTGTGGGTAGAATTTATCGAAAGGCTTACAGTGATGGGATATTCATCATTGTGCCGGTCATGTGCCTAAAAAAAATGGGTCGTGACATCATGTGTTTATCTCTTTCTCTTTACTCACTATTTTTTTAAAGATACTAGTTCTTTAGACCTTACATCCTCCTAAATTGAAATTTTATTATTTTATAACAACAAGAAAAATATTTCTGTAATATCCCAAGAATTTTTATGAATATTTAAAGTCTGATTTGAAGTTTAGTGAAAAATTTAATTATGTGGAAAATTTTCTTTTTGAATTAGTGAAGAAAATGTGGAAATAGAAATTTTTATTTTTAATTTAGGAAATTTTTACAAATTCTCAAGGACATGTGGGGAAGAGAAAGGCATGGCGCCCAGGCGCCAGGTGTGTCGGAAAACCTTAGCTCATTTTCAATCGGCCATAACTTCTTCATACGGACTCCGTTTTGGGCAAACTTTATATCGTTGGAAAGTTCTTTGAGTCTAGTTTCCAATGGTATAAGTTTCATTTAGATATTCATTACCGATTAGGAGTTATGACTTAAGATGTGAGTAAAGGTCGAGAGTAGTGGTAGGAAATTTCTCTATTTCGTAACCCTAATGTTTTTGTCTGGTTACAATAGGAATGGTCAAGGTGCAAAGTGGGAGTGCCGAGAGCGTGAAATCCAGGTGAGTGGGTTAATACTTGCTATGATTAAATATCTGTTATTGACTTTTTGCATCATAGTGGAAATATGTTGTATATCCAAGTTTGAAGAGGATGATGTGGAACGATGAGGCATAAACAATTGTGGAACGTGTCTGGTAATGTATATAATTATATTTTCTTATTTTCCCATGAATGGAGGTTATATAATGGATTGTGAATGGCATGTGAACTGAGTTGAATAATTGTTCTATATTATGGGTTATGTTGTATACATGCTATGTTGCTGGAACCACATTTATTATGTTGTGGCTTGAATTGTAAATGACTGAGTTGTGTATGTGGCTCAAGATTATGATTGAGGATGTTTTTATATATGATTGTGATTGTGTTTGACTGGAAAGGAAAGGCATGGTGGTGCACCCCATGGAGAAATTTATGTGAAGTTATAAGGGTGGAGATTATAAATGGAGCGATAAGGGTGGATGCGGCAGGGGCCGCGGGCAACGATCCAGAGGTATTCTGGACGACCCGGTTGGTACGGGAAATTTGTGTGAAATTGATTTCACCGATTGTTGTTGTGAACTTTTGAATTATGTTGAAATGTATTTGATTTATTTGGATATTGTCGTGAAGTACTACGAATAATATCATATCATATGATGATCGATTTACGTATGATTGCTGCATGTTATCATTATGATGTATGATATTTTTTTGTCATAATGTTGTGTTATCTACTCACTGGGCACGTGGTTTGCTCATACCCCTCTTATTGATATTTTTTTTCAGAGTTGACAGCTGAAGGTAAATATCGGAACAAGGAATTATGGATCCTTAGTCCATGATTACCTTTTCATTTGTTCAGGATAAAGGTATAATAGTTAAGTTTTATTCTAAGTTGTATAAATCTAGAAATCTCTGTAATCGGGTAGGTTCATTCACTGATGTAATGTGAGTAATTGTAGTATGTATAAAGAACTCGTTTTGGTTGCATGAAAAAGAATTGTATGATTTTTAAGAGAAAGATAGGCTTACGGAGGTGAAATGAAATTCACTTTCCGTGCCGGTCACGTGCTCAAATTTTGGGACGTGACAATTTCAAAATACACAATTCAACCCCATTCTTATGTATATCTGCACTAACAAAAACACATTGATCTGGGGGATGTATTTGTCTTTTTACACTGGTGCAATGGAATAAAATCTCATTCCATCAATTTTCATTCTATTGGAATCTTATTCCCTTATTAAAAATTACCACTAAACAAGAAAGTAAAAGAATTTCTTTTAATGAGTACCAAACAAAGCCTTAGGATGTGTTTGACAAGTATTTTAAACTAGTTTATAGTTTATTTGATTAGTTTATAAGTTTGTTAGAAGTGTTTGGTAAACAAATTTATTTTAGTAGTTTATAGCTTATTTCGAAACATTACTTTGAATAATTTATAACTTATAGCTTTTATATTTTTCTTTAGTTTTTACCCTTATTATTTTATTATAATTCTCATTATACCCTTACTTTTATTTACGTTTCCAATCTCAAATCACGTCATTTTGTCCTGTCTTCTTCGTCCTTGTCTATGTCGTCAGTTGTCCTTCACTTTCTTCGTTTGTCCTTTGCCGACGTCATTCATTGGCATCCATCGTCCTTTGTCGTCTTCCACTCTTCTGCCTCCCCCTTCATCGTCTTCCTCTAATCGTCGTCCTACTTTGCTTTTTCTAATCAATGGCACATTTGTTCGCCCTGGACCCATGGTGTCGATTAGCATTCCCTTCTTTATCTTCATGTTCAGGCCAGAGTTACTGCTCCACTTGCTGAACAATGCTAGAGAAAAATTGCTACCATGGGTATATATGGCTATTATGATTCAAGACGAAGATGATAATTATATATATATATATATATATATATATATATATATATATATATATAAATTAATTTAATTAAAATTAAAAAAATGATATATTTATTTATATTAATTTGAAATTATAAAATATATGTCATTTTACATTATTAACTAATTCAATAACTATTTTTACCAAGCACTTCTAATTCAATAAGTTAGTTTAACAGTTTTTAGCTTTCAACTAAAAATTAACTTATAAGTTTTCAACTAGCTTTTAAGTTTTTAGTTAGCTTTTAAACTTGCAGTTTGCTTATTAACTATTTTTGTCAAATATAGTCTTAGTTTAGTATAAGAATTCAAGGTTCCCATAAAAACGTAGATTATAGAAGTCATTTGATGGTGTGAGGATGCAGCATAAATTGGGGTTTAATATGGCAACACTGAGTATGAGCGAAGCCAATGTACATCCTTAAAAAGGAAATATACATTAATCTAAGCGGGTGTAATGTAGTTGTTACATCCCAAAAATAGGCATGTGAGTTATACATATAACACCTATGGTATAGCTCTATGGTATTCCTTAAGTTCCTTGAATATTTTTAATACCCGCAACTATGCAAAACATAAATTTGCCAAGAAAAATATTTTACATATATATTCAGAAATATTTAACATTCATACATTATTCAGTACAATACAACATCGCAAGCATGGATGACCTACTACATTACATAGCATTTCCTAATCCTCACCAAATTCATATCCATTAGATAAAAGTAGAGTATAACCCCAAAGGAGTTACTAATTTTCCTCCTCAACCACTGTATCTGAAAAAGACAATTATAGAGAGTGTGAGTTTATTAAAACTCAGTGAGTAAACAACTAAGTATGAAAATATCATAAACACAAATGCAACATTTGCTAATATAGCTAAACTATAATTTAATTTAATACATCATTCATCCTTATATAAGCTATAACCTGTATCAGGTTTCTTGGGTGATCAAGCCTTCAACCATCCATATGTCATATTCGGTTATATCCTAGTATCAGATTTCTTGGGAGATCACCATGCGTCATATTTCGTTATATCCTAGTATTAGATTTCTTGGGAGATCAAGCTCTCAATCTTCTATGCTTAAAGTTCGATTATATCCTAGTATCAGATTTCTTAGAAGATCAAGCACTCAATCTTCCATGCTTAAAATTCGATTATATTCTAGCATCAAATTTCTTGGAATATCAAGCATTCAATCTTCCATGCTTAAAATTCAGTTATATCCTAGCATCAGATTTCTTGGGTCATGCCCTCCACCATCTGTCACATCTCAAAAATTGAGTATGTGAAAAGATACTACTCATTTGATAAAATTCTCAAACATACGTTATTTACATATATTCTGTAAGGTTTTACATTCAACCTTAACCATTCATTCCACACTACAGAATTATATTCATCTGATAAGCAAATATACACATACATAGTCTGATATTTCTATCTCATCGCAAGCCTAGGAGACCTATAGTAAGTACAGAGCGTTCCTAGTGTCCACATTAATGAGTACTGGTATCCCACCAGACAGAAATAGAGGATAATTCCAAGGGGCTTCTATTCTTCAAACGGATACTCTTGTTCTTTGTTTTCTGTATCTGAAAAAAATAATCATAGGGAGTGTAAGTTTATTTAAAAACTCAGTAAGTAAATAACTGTACTATATAAAATATCAAAAGTACAAATACCACATTTACTCATATATTTAATTGTCTTATACATCGAGTAGTAAGGGACTCTAACCCTTTCAAACTCATGAATAAGATTTCATAGATATGCACTGAGTAGTATGGGACTTTAACCCTTTCAAACTCGTGTATGAGCTTTCTTAGATATACACCGAGTAGTATGGGACTTTAACCCTTTCAACTCGTGTATAGGTTTCTTAGATATGCACTGAGTAGTATGGGACTTTAACCCTTTCAAACTCGTGTATGAGCTTTCTTAGATATACACCGAGTAGTATGGGACTTTAACTCTTTCAAACTCGTGTATGAGCTTTCTTAGATATACACCGAGTAGTATGGGACTTTAACCCTTTCAAACTCGTGTATTAGATCCCGTAGATCTTTACTCATTGACAAGATAGTGAGAATTTATCACATAATACAATTGTCATGAAATAAAATAATTTCTACATACTCTTATTTCTACCGATCATTATATACTCCCATATGAAAATTGATTGCTTATTATCCAAATAATATTGTAAATGGGACTTATATTATACTTTGACTAGTAATATCAAATTAGCTGAGCAAGGTTATTCACTCACCTTGATGTTTGTCCAAGTTTACCTTGTTCCACACTAGAATTTGTGTAGAAAAATTTCCTAGTAAAATATATTACAAGGAAACATAAGAAAGGAAACAAAATTACGAAAATACACAAAATTTTCTGATTGCTACAGTAACGATTTGCTACAGTGACGGTTCGCTACAGTACCGTTGACTACTACAGTACCGTTGACTGCCGACACTACAGTAACTGCTACAGTACCCGAAGAAAATTTTTCAGATTTTTTTCCGAAATTTCTAGTCGCTACAGTAACTCAGTTTTTGCAGAAGTTTTTGCAGAAATTTCTAACAATTTCATCCTTTCCTTTATTGTTTCAAAACCAGAATTTCAACTCTTTTAACCGATTATAACTCAAATATAACTTCTAAAACAACTGAGATTCATGAATTATCATCAAAATCTTCAAGAACAAAACCTCCTCTGATCTTTTACATAAACTGAAATTTGAGGAAAATAATGAGATTAAAGCTTACCTTTGATCCTTACAAAGCTTTTGAACCGAACAAATAATCAAAACTCTGAATATCAAGGAAAGGATTTGAGAAAAGGATGAAAAAACGAGAGAAAACAAAGTCACTGTTCACTTCTCAGCTTTTTTCCTTCTGCGTGAAAATGAGAGGGTACTATTGAAACTTTATATTAAATATTTCTAATGGGTTATTCAATAACCCATGGGTATCCATAACCCAACATCCAAACCCATCCAGTCAATTTACAATAAATGGACTAATTGACCATTCTGAAACCACTTTTCCATGAATTTCATCATTCTTAGAATATATCCCACATTGTGCAAATATTTAGTCCAGTCATTTAACTCAATTTTCATAAATAATATTCAAAGAGAACAATTAAATATGAAAATTAAAAATGACCAAAATAAATAACTAAAGTAACGTTGTAGAATTATAAAATACTCTTAAGCGAATTATATTCTGAAATTAACGGGTATTACATTCTACCCCCGTTAAAAGAATTCGGTCCTCCGAATTAAAATCTTTCTTCAAGTTTCAAATAAATGTGGATAGTTTTTCCACATTTCATCTTCTGCCTCTCAGTAGCTTCCTCGCGAGAATGATTTCTCCAAAGAACCTTGACAGTAGGAATTTCTTTAGTACGCAATTTCTTGACTTTTCTATCAAGAATAGCTACTGGTACCTCTTCGTAGGTGAGAGTTTCATCAAAATGAACTTCTTGGGGTTGAATGACATGAGAAGGATCAGGAAGATACTTCCGTAGCATGGACACATGAAAGATTGGATGAACTCCCTCTAGGTCGGAAGGTAGGTCTAGGCGATATGCCACATTATCCACTCTGTCTACAACCTCATATGGGCCAACATACCTCGGACTAAGCTTGCCTTTCTTCCCGAATCTCATTACTCCCTTCATAGGTGAGATTCGTAAGAAAACCATGTCACCTATTGCAATTTCAAGATCACGTCGTCGGTTGCCCGCATAAGATTTCTGTCTACTCTGAGCAGTTAACAACCTCTCTCTGATAAGTTTAACTTTATTTATATCTTCTTGAATCATCTCAGGTCCAAATATTTTGGTTTCACCAAGTTCAAACCAACCTATAGGAGATCGACACCGTCTCCCATATAAAGCCTCAAAAGTTGCCATCTGAATACTGGCTTGGTAACTGTTATTATAAGCAAATTCAATAAGAGACAAATGATCTTCCCAACTTCCACTGAAATCCATCACACAAGCTCTTAGCATATCCTCTAAAGTCTGAATTGTCCTTTCGGACTGTCCATCAGTCTGAGGATGGAATGCTGTGCTAAGATTCACTTTGGTACCCAAAGCCTCTTGAAAGACTTTCCAGAACCGAGAAGTAAACTGAGGTCCTCGGTCTGATATAATGGATATTGGCACACCATGAAGTTTCACTATTTCTTTAACATAAAGTCGAGCAAGTTTTGCTACACTGAAAGTGGTATGAACAGGAAGAAAATGTGCTGACTTAGTAAGTCGATCCACTATGACCCATATTGAGTCATTTCCTTTTGTTGACCGAGGTAAACCTACTACAAAATCCATAGTGATCCTTTCCCACTTCCACTCGGGAATATCTAGTTTTTGCATCAAACCAGGTGGTCGTCGATGTTCAGCTTTAACTTGCTGACAAGTCAAACATCGAGCTACAAAGTCAGTCACGTCTCGCTTCATGTCCTCCCACTAGTAAACTTGTTTCAAGTCCTGATACATTTTCACAGCACCAGGGTGTACAACGTATGGCGAACCATGAGCTTCCATTAAGATTTCATGTTTCAAAGATTCAATGTTGGGGACACAAAGTCTTCCATTAAACCATAAGACTCCTTCTTCATCTACCAAGAAACTTGGTGCTAGACCTTGCCTTGCCTTATCTCTGATTTTGACCATATCAATGTCATTTTCTAAAGTTGCTTTTACTTTTTCAACAAGGGATGATCTAACTGTTAAATGAGCCAGAAATGTACCTGACTCAGTGATCTCAAAGAATACTCCATCAGCTTCTAATTCTTGTAGTTCATGTATTAGAGATCTCCTTATAGTGGCAATGTGAGCTAAACTTCCCATAGACTTTCGACTTAGAGCATCAGCCACTACATTTGCTTTACCTGGATGGTAAAGGATGGTACAATCATAATCTTTCAGAAGTTTCATCCACCTTCGTTGCCTTAGATTGAGATCTCTCTGCTCAAAAATGTACTTAAGGCTTTTGTGATCTGTAAAAATTTTACAAGTCTCCCCATACAAGTAATGTCTCCATATCTTAAGAGCAAACACTACAGCTGCCATTTCCAAATCATTAGTGGGGTAATTCAATTCATGCTTTTTAAGCTGACGTGAGCCATAAGCTATGACTTTACCATGTTGCATCAACACACACCCTAAGCCTATCTTTGAGGCATCACAGAATACAGAGTAACCCCCTGGTCCTGATGGTAGGATTAAGACTGGTGCAGAAGTTAAACACTCTTTCGGGTTAACTTATTTAATGGGAGAGCCGTCTTAGAGAAATCTTTGACAAAGCGACGGTAATACCCTGCTAAGCCAAGAAAACTACGTACTTCAGACACAGTTGTTGGTCTAGGCCATTGTTTTACTGCTTCAATTTTACTTGGATCTACATGAATACCTTCTTGGGAAATAACATGTCCCAAAAATGTTACATGACTCATCCATAATTCACATTTTGAGAGCTTTGCGTACAACTGATGCTCTCTCAAGGTCTGAAGCACTATTCTCAAATGTTCAATATGTTCTTCATGACTCTTTGAATATACCAAAATATCATCAATAAATACAATTACAAACTTATCAAGGAATGATTTGAACACTCTGTTTATTAAATCCATAAATGCTGCTGGTGCATTTGTCAACCCAAAAGACATCATAAGAAATTCATAATGTCCATACCGTGTATGAAAAGCATTCTTAGGTATATTATCGTTCTTAATTCGTAACTGATGATATCCAGACCCTATCCTTGGTAAAGGATACTTATTATTCACTGTGACTTTATTCAGCTAACGATAATCTATACATAATCTCATAGAACCATCTTTATTTTTCACAAAAAGAACAGGAGCACCCCAAGATGAAAAACTTGGACGAATGAACCCTTTGTTTAACAAATCTTCCAATTATTCTTTGAGTTCTTTTAGCTCAACAGGAGCCATACGATAAGGTGGAATAGAAATTGGTCGTGTGTCTGGGACCAAATCAATACTGAACTCAATATCTTTTTCTGGCGGTAATCCAGGTAAATCTTCTGGGAACACATCTGGGAATTCATTAACCACATGAATGTCTTCTAACTTCTGTTCTTTCTTTTCTAAATCTTTGATAAAAGCTAGAAATCCCTGACATCCCTTTCGCAACATACGCCGGGCACTTAACATAGATATCATGTTGCAAGTTACATCACTTCGATCTCCTTGAAACACAAAATTACTCCTCCCCGGCATATTAAAGGAAATAACTTTGTCACGACAATTTATAGTAGCATGACAAGAAGATAGCCAGTCCATCCCTAAAATCACATCAAAATCTAACATATTGAGAACCATAAGATCTATCTCAGTTTCTATGCCTCCAACGATTATTTTACAAGAACGATAACATGTTTTAACCATCAAAGTCTCTCTCATCGGTGTGGAAACCAAGAATGGTTCTTTAAGAGTAATCGAATCAAATGTAAATCTCTTGGCAAACAGGGGTGACACATATGAGTGAGTAGAACCGGGGTCAAACAAAATACGTGCAGCAAAAGTATTAACAGATAATATACCTGTAACTACAGCATTGGATGTTTGAGCATCCTGTCGGGTTAGAGCATATACTCTTGCATTTCCTCTGTCAGCAGCTTGTTTTCCACGGTCACCTTGGCCTCTTCCAGAACCTCTTCCCATACTACCCTCTATTGAAGGGGTTGGTGTTCGAGTAATAGAAGCAGAAATAGATTGTGGTCGAGGTGGCAAAGTAGACCCTTGACCTGGTCCTGTCATGAGCTGAGGGCACTCCCTTATAAAATGTCCTTTTTGTCCACAGTTAAAACAACCTGTACCAACAGTGTTTAACCTGCATTCTCCGAAGTGAAACTTTCCACATTCAGGACACTGAGGTTTCTTCCTTCTAACTTGAGTACCTCCTCTACTAGAAGAACTAAAACCACCCCTGCTCTCTGAACTAGGCTTAGCCACACTGGCTGTAGAATAAAATGACTTAGTAGGAGTGGCTGGAGCATGTTGTGATGCAGTAAAGGGTTTCAAAGTCCCTGAATCTTCCCTTTGATCAAAAGATCTCCTATATCTAGCTTTCTTCTTTTGTCGATATTCTTCTTTATTCGTTGACTTCCTTTCCATAACCAATCTGTAAAACTCTGTCCACATAACTGGCGGTGCGCCTTGAATTCTAGCTTTCTTCCAGTTCCTCCACCATTTACCAGCCCTACCTTTTAACTGAAAGGAAGTGAATTCTACCTTTTGAGTAGGAGAACACCCTATAGCATCACAGATTGATTCACAATCTTCAAGGAAACATTGTGGGTCCTCTTTGGGATCTTCCCCTGAAAAAGTAGGAAGCCTCATTTTCTGGAACTCAGACATTCTTACCTCCCTTACGTTATCTCCTCCAGCTAACTAAGCTGGTGGTACAATTTCAGCTTCAACAATAGGAGGATCCACTGGCAGGTTAGCTTGTGCAGCTCGACCTCTCATTTCAGCCTCAAATCGGTCAAATCGTTCATTCATCAAATTAATCACATGTGCAATAGTTGCATTGCCAGCGTGAGCATCAGGTTCGACTCTCCTTGCTTGCTCACTAGTTGCGCCCTCAGTACTTTGAGCATGAAACTATCACCACGGTTAGGATCATCTTGCACATGTACTTGTGGATTTATGGCCCTCCTTGGACCCATATGCTCATTATTATTAGAAGATCCTTCTGACATTATACTGTCACAGATCTACACACATAACAAATAATTTTCAGACATAACAAAATATCACTTACTAGCCCCACTGAGAAGTTATCCATAAAATGACGTTATACTCTACAAAGTCTTTTATGGAACCTAATCCTATGGTCATGCCGCGGCTCATGACAATAGGGAAGGGCCCACAAAGATCACTTTGCTCTGTATTCTATAGGGGACCTATAAAACCTTGCCTCTGATACCAAATTGTCACATTCCAAAAATTGAGCATGTGAAAAGATACTACTCATTTGATAAAATTCTCAAACATACGTTATTTACATATATTCTGTAAGGTTTTACATTCAACATTAATCATTCATTCCACACTACAGAATTATATTCATCTGATAAGCAAATATAGACATACATAGTCTGATATTTCTATCTCATCGCAAGCCTAGGAGACCTATAGTAAGTACAGAGCGTTCCTAGTATCCACATTAATGAGTACTGGTATCCCACCAGACAGAAATAGAGGATAATTCCAAGGGGCTTCTATTCTTCAAACGGATACTCTTGTTCTTTGTTTTCTGTATCTGAAAAAAATAATCATAGGGAGTGTGAGTTTATTTAAAAACTCAGTAAGTAAATAACTGTACTATATAAAATATCAAAAGTACAAATACCACATTTACTCATATATTTAATTGTCTTATACATCGAGTAGTAAGGGACTCTAACCCTTTCAAACTCATGAATAAGATTTCATAGATATGCACTGAGTAGTATGGGACTTTAACCCTTTCAAACTCGTGTATGAGCTTTCTTAGATATACACCGAGTAGTATGGGACTTTAACTCTTTCAACTCGTGTATAGGTTTCATAGATATGCACTGAGTAGTATGGGACTTTAACCTTTTCAAACTCGTGTATGATCTTTCTTAGATATACACCGAGTAGTATGGGACTTTAACCCTTTCAAACTCGTGTATGAGCTTTCTTAGATATACACCGAGTAGTATGGGACTTTAACGCTTTCAAACTCGTGTATTAGATCCCGTAGATCTTTACTCATTGACAAGATAGTGAGAATTTATCACATAATACAATTGTCATGAAATAAAATAATTTCTACATACTCTTATTTCTACCGATCATTATATACTCCCATATGAAAATTGATTGCTTATTATCCAAATAATATTGTAAATGGGACTTATATTGTACTTTGACTAGTAATATCAAATTAGCTGAGCAAGGTTATTCACTCACCTTGATGTTTGTCCAAGTTTTCCTTGTTCCACACTAGAATTTGTGTAGGAAAATTTCCTAGTAAAATATATTACAAGTAAACATAAGAAAGGAAACAAAATCACGAAAATACGCAAAATTTTTTGATTGCTACAGTAACAGTTTGCTACAGTGACGGTTCGCTACAGTACCGTTGACTACTACAGTACCGTTGACTGCCGACACTACAGTAACTGCTACAGTGAAATTTCTGGTCGCTACAGTAACTCGATTTTTGCAGAAGTTTTTGCAGAAATTTCTAACAATTTCATCCTTTCCTTTCTTGTTTCAAAACCAGAATTTCAACTCTTTTAACCGATTATAACTCAAATATAACTTCTAAAACAACTGAGATTCATGAATTATCATCAAAATCTTCAAGAACAAAACCTCCTCTGATCTTCTACATAAACTGAAATTTGAGGAAAATAATGAGATTAAAGCTTACCTTTGATCCTTACAAAGCTTTTGAACCGAACAAATAATCAAAACTGTGAAGATCAAGGAAAGGATTTGAGAAAAGGATGAAGAAACGAGAGAAAACAAAGTCACTGTTTACTTCTCAGCTTTTTTCCTTATGCGTGAAAATGAGAGGGTACTATTGAAACTTTATATTAAATATTTCTAATGGGTTATTCAATAACCCATGGGTATCCATAACCCAACATCCAAACCCATCCAGTCAATTTACAATAAATGGACTAATTGACCATTCTGAAACTACTTTTCCATGAATTTCATCATTCTTAGAATATATCCCACATTGTGCAAATATTTAGTCCAGTCATTTAACTCAATTTTCATAAATAATATTCAAAGAGAATAATTAAATATGAAAATTAAAAATGACCAAAATAAATAACTAAAGTAACGTTGTAGAATTCTAAAATACTCTTAAGCGAATTATATTCTGAAATTAACGGGTATTACACCATCCATGCATCAAACACAATCACAATCATGTTATATAATCATATTCTCACAAACATGTTCCAATTTATTCGAGGAACTACCACATCTAGTTATTTAGTCAACTAGAGAAATTAATTCACATAAGGAAATAAAATAATTCTAAATGATATTGTGATTTTTTTTCTCAACTTGAACATACACTGGTAATCTTCTCAATTTCACAATAATGAAAATGGACTTTATATTGTACTTTGACTAATTTAGTAAATTAATTTTGCAAGGTTGTCCACTCACCTTAACGTTTGCCCAATTTTATCTTAAACCTTCTCGAAGATGTGTTAGATGATGGAAAGTGCATCAAATAATCCATTCCTATAAGATAATCATGAAAAATCATGTCAAGGTCACAAAATAGGAAAGTTCTTACCACTAATTCTGACCTTTGACCACTCCTCTAGACATAACTCTAAAATGCTAATGAATTTTCAAATGAAACTTATTTCATTTGAAGCTAGATTCAAAGAAAATTCTAACAATATCTCATTTTCTAAAAACAAAGTTCGGATGAAAACATTATAGCCATTTTAAAATTGATGCTACAGTAACAGTTTGTTACAGTTTGTTAACCGCTGTAGTATCGTTGACTGTCGATGTTATAGTAAACTCGAAAATTTTCCAGATGCTATCGTACCGAATCTGGAAAATTTTTCCAGATGAACATTATTTTTCTACAGTAATCACGATCTTTTTTCATGATTTTAGAGTCAAATCTTTACTATTTAACTTGATTTCTTCTATGGGATTTCATCTTTGATATCTAATAAGTGTTTAAACACCAAACCCCTAATTAATTCTAACAATTTAAGTCCCAGTCATCAAATTTTTATCAAAAATACAAACTTTTAATATCCAAATTCTATAAATTTATCATAGTTTTATCCAAATTTCCTGTTCCATAATTATTATCTAACATGTAGAAACATTTTAAACCAACATCTACACTTAAGTTCATCCATAGAAACATTTTACAAAGATTTCCTAAAATGATAATCTAGGATTTGTTCTTGTAAGAGGAGGAAGAAAAAGAAGGACATCTACTTACCAATCTTCTACCTTCCATGGCTTTCTTCCCCAAGCAAAAGGGCATGAATGGATGATGTAGAAGATGGCATGAGAGAGGCTGCGAAGGAGATGGAGAGAGCTAGGGGAGGAAAGAGAAAAAATGAATAGGAACAGAGAAGGATGAGTGTTTAAGTGAGTGTATGTGTAGGTCCTACTAATTTTCCTTTTAATTTAGTCCTTTTGGTAAAATTAAGACCTTGCAAGGGAATTAGAAAAACTTGATTATAAATAAGGCACCCAAATACACTTTCATAAAATACACACCATCACATCCTATTTTAACTAAATACTAAAATTTTGTATTTGTTCACTTTAGTCCCTCTCGTTGCCTCATAGTGCACTCTAGCCTCAAATCCATCGTCCTTAAGGTACTACATAATTTTGTCCTCATTTAATCCATTCCTTCTTGGGCTCTTATTCGGTCTTTTCTCAATAGTACTCCATATTTTATTTTCTTTTCACTTTAGTCCTTGAATGTAATTCCTACACTCAGAACCAATGTTTTCAAAACCAAACCGATCATTGAACCGGTGGAGCTACTGGTTCAAGGTTTAGTAGTCGAACTATGGTCAAATCAGTAGTAATTAAATGTCACACCTGAAATGTGACTGGCCAGCGTTCCTTTTAAAAAAAGTAGTATATAAAATTGACTTTCAAAATAGAAAACTAATTTTATTAGGAGCCGCCACCAAAGTTTAATTTGTTGGGAAAAACTTGGAAAAACCTTTGAATTTGATGGTCTGCATTTGAGACTAATGAGTTCGAAAATTGAACCGTATAGGGAAGGTATTAGGCACCCTATACGTCTGATTTAGAAAGTGAGCAATCATTTCGTATTTGCCTTAAATTGTCCTCCTTGGTCACATAAGAACATAATAAAGAAAAGCATCAAAACAAATGGATATGTACAAGGACGGACTTGGCTAGGCTGAGCCTAGGTCCAACGTACCCGTCGATCGGGATCAAAGTCCACGTAGTTCATCATCTGAAATGCCGCAAAGGCCAGGGGAAAGACTAAATTTTTTTTTGCGGGAAGAACTAAAAAGGTTCAAAATTAATTATTTCCATAAATCAAACGAGATTGAAGAGTTGTGATTGTGTTTGAATTTATGATAACAAATTATCTTGATCTTTGGTTCTTCCCATTTTAAAAGACTTTTGATTCTTCGGATTTTTCCTTTTGAGGATATTTAGAAAGAAAATGAAATGAATATTTTTTAGATTTTGAGTTTTAAATATTTTTTTTTGGGAGTTTGAAAGAATAATTCAATGAAAGCATATTTTTGGATTTTTGAAATTGTCTTGAGAATGAAAACAGAGGAAGTACTTTTCTTGGATTTTTGAAATTATTATGAAATCATTTAAAAGAAAACATATTTTGGAAATTTTGAAAATATCTTGTGAATAAAATTTAAAGGAAAATATTTTTTAGTTTTGAAATTTATTTTTGAAATAAAAATAAAGAAACATTTTTTGACATTTTTTTTAATGGAAATGAGAACAAAGGAAACATTTTTTTGGAAATTTTGAATTTATCTTGAAGATGAAAACAAGGGAAATAATAATTTTAGTAATAACATATTTCAAAATTTTTTTATATATTTGAAAACAAAGTTAAAGGAAAATATTTTTGGATTTCTAATTTTGAGGAAAGATAAAATCTACACAAATACAATTACATGTATATATATATATATATATATTCATGTAAGATACATAAAAAATAAAAGAAATAATATCCATGCAAAGACA
>CM073496.1:69632139-69637139 GCA_037074585.1 Biancaea sappan
TTTAGGGTTTAGGGTTTAGGGTTTAGGGTTTAGGGTTTAGGGTTTAGGGTTTAGGGTTTAGGGTTTAGGGTTTAGGGTTTAGGGTTTAGGGTTTAGGGTTTAGGGTTTAGGGTTTAGGGTTTAGGGTTTAGGGTTTAGGGTTTAGGGTTTAGGGTTTAGGGTTTAGGGTTTAGGGTTTAGGGTTTAGGGTTTAGGGTTTAGGGTTTAGGGTTTAGGGTTTAGGGTTTAGGGTTTAGGGTTTAGGGTTTAGGGTTTAGGGTTTAGGGTTTAGGGTTTAGGGTTTAGGGTTTAGGGTTTAGGGTTTAGGGTTTAGGGTTTAGGGTTTAGGGTTTAGGGTTTAGGGTTTAGGGTTTAGGGTTTAGGGTTTAGGGTTTAGGGTTTAGGGTTTAGGGTTTAGGGTTTAGGGTTTAGGGTTTAGGGTTTAGGGTTTAGGGTTTAGGGTTTAGGGTTTAGGGTTTAGGGTTTAGGGTTTAGGGTTTAGGGTTTAGGGTTTAGGGTTTAGGGTTTAGGGTTTAGGGTTTAGGGTTTAGGGTTTAGGGTTTAGGGTTTAGGGTTTAGGGTTTAGGGTTTAGGGTTTAGGGTTTAGGGTTTAGGGTTTAGGGTTTAGGGTTTAGGGTTTAGGGTTTAGGGTTTAGGGTTTAGGGTTTAGGGTTTAGGGTTTAGGGTTTAGGGTTTAGGGTTTAGGGTTTAGGGTTTAGGGTTTAGGGTTTAGGGTTTAGGGTTTAGGGTTTAGGGTTTAGGGTTTAGGGTTTAGGGTTTAGGGTTTAGGGTTTAGGGTTTAGGGTTTAGGGTTTAGGGTTTAGGGTTTAGGGTTTAGGGTTTAGGGTTTAGGGTTTAGGGTTTAGGGTTTAGGGTTTAGGGTTTAGGGTTTAGGGTTTAGGGTTTAGGGTTTAGGGTTTAGGGTTTAGGGTTTAGGGTTTAGGGTTTAGGGTTTAGGGTTTAGGGTTTAGGGTTTAGGGTTTAGGGTTTAGGGTTTAGGGTTTAGGGTTTAGGGTTTAGGGTTTAGGGTTTAGGGTTTAGGGTTTAGGGTTTAGGGTTTAGGGTTTAGGGTTTAGGGTTTAGGGTTTAGGGTTTAGGGTTTAGGGTTTAGGGTTTAGGGTTTAGGGTTTAGGGTTTAGGGTTTAGGGTTTAGGGTTTAGGGTTTAGGGTTTAGGGTTTAGGGTTTAGGGTTTAGGGTTTAGGGTTTAGGGTTTAGGGTTTAGGGTTTAGGGTTTAGGGTTTAGGGTTTAGGGTTTAGGGTTTAGGGTTTAGGGTTTAGGGTTTAGGGTTTAGGGTTTAGGGTTTAGGGTTTAGGGTTTAGGGTTTAGGGTTTAGGGTTTAGGGTTTAGGGTTTAGGGTTTAGGGTTTAGGGTTTAGGGTTTAGGGTTTAGGGTTTAGGGTTTAGGGTTTAGGGTTTAGGGTTTAGGGTTTAGGGTTTAGGGTTTAGGGTTTAGGGTTTAGGGTTTAGGGTTTAGGGTTTAGGGTTTAGGGTTTAGGGTTTAGGGTTTAGGGTTTAGGGTTTAGGGTTTAGGGTTTAGGGTTTAGGGTTTAGGGTTTAGGGTTTAGGGTTTAGGGTTTAGGGTTTAGGGTTTAGGGTTTAGGGTTTAGGGTTTAGGGTTTAGGGTTTAGGGTTTAGGGTTTAGGGTTTAGGGTTTAGGGTTTAGGGTTTAGGGTTTAGGGTTTAGGGTTTAGGGTTTAGGGTTTAGGGTTTAGGGTTTAGGGTTTAGGGTTTAGGGTTTAGGGTTTAGGGTTTAGGGTTTAGGGTTTAGGGTTTAGGGTTTAGGGTTTAGGGTTTAGGGTTTAGGGTTTAGGGTTTAGGGTTTAGGGTTTAGGGTTTAGGGTTTAGGGTTTAGGGTTTAGGGTTTAGGGTTTAGGGTTTAGGGTTTAGGGTTTAGGGTTTAGGGTTTAGGGTTTAGGGTTTAGGGTTTAGGGTTTAGGGTTTAGGGTTTAGGGTTTAGGGTTTAGGGTTTAGGGTTTAGGGTTTAGGGTTTAGGGTTTAGGGTTTAGGGTTTAGGGTTTAGGGTTTAGGGTTTAGGGTTTAGGGTTTAGGGTTTAGGGTTTAGGGTTTAGGGTTTAGGGTTTAGGGTTTAGGGTTTAGGGTTTAGGGTTTAGGGTTTAGGGTTTAGGGTTTAGGGTTTAGGGTTTAGGGTTTAGGGTTTAGGGTTTAGGGTTTAGGGTTTAGGGTTTAGGGTTTAGGGTTTAGGGTTTAGGGTTTAGGGTTTAGGGTTTAGGGTTTAGGGTTTAGGGTTTAGGGTTTAGGGTTTAGGGTTTAGGGTTTAGGGTTTAGGGTTTAGGGTTTAGGGTTTAGGGTTTAGGGTTTAGGGTTTAGGGTTTAGGGTTTAGGGTTTAGGGTTTAGGGTTTAGGGTTTAGGGTTTAGGGTTTAGGGTTTAGGGTTTAGGGTTTAGGGTTTAGGGTTTAGGGTTTAGGGTTTAGGGTTTAGGGTTTAGGGTTTAGGGTTTAGGGTTTAGGGTTTAGGGTTTAGGGTTTAGGGTTTAGGGTTTAGGGTTTAGGGTTTAGGGTTTAGGGTTTAGGGTTTAGGGTTTAGGGTTTAGGGTTTAGGGTTTAGGGTTTAGGGTTTAGGGTTTAGGGTTTAGGGTTTAGGGTTTAGGGTTTAGGGTTTAGGGTTTAGGGTTTAGGGTTTAGGGTTTAGGGTTTAGGGTTTAGGGTTTAGGGTTTAGGGTTTAGGGTTTAGGGTTTAGGGTTTAGGGTTTAGGGTTTAGGGTTTAGGGTTTAGGGTTTAGGGTTTAGGGTTTAGGGTTTAGGGTTTAGGGTTTAGGGTTTAGGGTTTAGGGTTTAGGGTTTAGGGTTTAGGGTTTAGGGTTTAGGGTTTAGGGTTTAGGGTTTAGGGTTTAGGGTTTAGGGTTTAGGGTTTAGGGTTTAGGGTTTAGGGTTTAGGGTTTAGGGTTTAGGGTTTAGGGTTTAGGGTTTAGGGTTTAGGGTTTAGGGTTTAGGGTTTAGGGTTTAGGGTTTAGGGTTTAGGGTTTAGGGTTTAGGGTTTAGGGTTTAGGGTTTAGGGTTTAGGGTTTAGGGTTTAGGGTTTAGGGTTTAGGGTTTAGGGTTTAGGGTTTAGGGTTTAGGGTTTAGGGTTTAGGGTTTAGGGTTTAGGGTTTAGGGTTTAGGGTTTAGGGTTTAGGGTTTAGGGTTTAGGGTTTAGGGTTTAGGGTTTAGGGTTTAGGGTTTAGGGTTTAGGGTTTAGGGTTTAGGGTTTAGGGTTTAGGGTTTAGGGTTTAGGGTTTAGGGTTTAGGGTTTAGGGTTTAGGGTTTAGGGTTTAGGGTTTAGGGTTTAGGGTTTAGGGTTTAGGGTTTAGGGTTTAGGGTTTAGGGTTTAGGGTTTAGGGTTTAGGGTTTAGGGTTTAGGGTTTAGGGTTTAGGGTTTAGGGTTTAGGGTTTAGGGTTTAGGGTTTAGGGTTTAGGGTTTAGGGTTTAGGGTTTAGGGTTTAGGGTTTAGGGTTTAGGGTTTAGGGTTTAGGGTTTAGGGTTTAGGGTTTAGGGTTTAGGGTTTAGGGTTTAGGGTTTAGGGTTTAGGGTTTAGGGTTTAGGGTTTAGGGTTTAGGGTTTAGGGTTTAGGGTTTAGGGTTTAGGGTTTAGGGTTTAGGGTTTAGGGTTTAGGGTTTAGGGTTTAGGGTTTAGGGTTTAGGGTTTAGGGTTTAGGGTTTAGGGTTTAGGGTTTAGGGTTTAGGGTTTAGGGTTTAGGGTTTAGGGTTTAGGGTTTAGGGTTTAGGGTTTAGGGTTTAGGGTTTAGGGTTTAGGGTTTAGGGTTTAGGGTTTAGGGTTTAGGGTTTAGGGTTTAGGGTTTAGGGTTTAGGGTTTAGGGTTTAGGGTTTAGGGTTTAGGGTTTAGGGTTTAGGGTTTAGGGTTTAGGGTTTAGGGTTTAGGGTTTAGGGTTTAGGGTTTAGGGTTTAGGGTTTAGGGTTTAGGGTTTAGGGTTTAGGGTTTAGGGTTTAGGGTTTAGGGTTTAGGGTTTAGGGTTTAGGGTTTAGGGTTTAGGGTTTAGGGTTTAGGGTTTAGGGTTTAGGGTTTAGGGTTTAGGGTTTAGGGTTTAGGGTTTAGGGTTTAGGGTTTAGGGTTTAGGGTTTAGGGTTTAGGGTTTAGGGTTTAGGGTTTAGGGTTTAGGGTTTAGGGTTTAGGGTTTAGGGTTTAGGGTTTAGGGTTTAGGGTTTAGGGTTTAGGGTTTAGGGTTTAGGGTTTAGGGTTTAGGGTTTAGGGTTTAGGGTTTAGGGTTTAGGGTTTAGGGTTTAGGGTTTAGGGTTTAGGGTTTAGGGTTTAGGGTTTAGGGTTTAGGGTTTAGGGTTTAGGGTTTAGGGTTTAGGGTTTAGGGTTTAGGGTTTAGGGTTTAGGGTTTAGGGTTTAGGGTTTAGGGTTTAGGGTTTAGGGTTTAGGGTTTAGGGTTTAGGGTTTAGGGTTTAGGGTTTAGGGTTTAGGGTTTAGGGTTTAGGGTTTAGGGTTTAGGGTTTAGGGTTTAGGGTTTAGGGTTTAGGGTTTAGGGTTTAGGGTTTAGGGTTTAGGGTTTAGGGTTTAGGGTTTAGGGTTTAGGGTTTAGGGTTTAGGGTTTAGGGTTTAGGGTTTAGGGTTTAGGGTTTAGGGTTTAGGGTTTAGGGTTTAGGGTTTAGGGTTTAGGGTTTAGGGTTTAGGGTTTAGGGTTTAGGGTTTAGGGTTTAGGGTTTAGGGTTTAGGGTTTAGGGTTTAGGGTTTAGGGTTTAGGGTTTAGGGTTTAGGGTTTAGGGTTTAGGGTTTAGGGTTTAGGGTTTAGGGTTTAGGGTTTAGGGTTTAGGGTTTAGGGTTTAGGGTTTAGGGTTTAGGGTTTAGGGTTTAGGGTTTAGGGTTTAGGGTTTAGGGTTTAGGGTTTAGGGTTTAGGGTTTAGGGTTTAGGGTTTAGGGTTTAGGGTTTAGGGTTTAGGGTTTAGGGTTTAGGGTTTAGGGTTTAGGGTTTAGGGTTTAGGGTTTAGGGTTTAGGGTTTAGGGTTTAGGGTTTAGGGTTTAGGGTTTAGGGTTTAGGGTTTAGGGTTTAGGGTTTAGGGTT
>CM073497.1:2500-5000 GCA_037074585.1 Biancaea sappan
CCTAAACCCTAAACCCTAAACCCTAAACCCTAAACCCTAAACCCTAAACCCTAAACCCTAAACCCTAAACCCTAAACCCTAAACCCTAAACCCTAAACCCTAAACCCTAAACCCTAAACCCTAAACCCTAAACCCTAAACCCTAAACCCTAAACCCTAAACCCTAAACCCTAAACCCTAAACCCTAAACCCTAAACCCTAAACCCTAAACCCTAAACCCTAAACCCTAAACCCTAAACCCTAAACCCTAAACCCTAAACCCTAAACCCTAAACCCTAAACCCTAAACCCTAAACCCTAAACCCTAAACCCTAAACCCTAAACCCTAAACCCTAAACCCTAAACCCTAAACCCTAAACCCTAAACCCTAAACCCTAAACCCTAAACCCTAAACCCTAAACCCTAAACCCTAAACCCTAAACCCTAAACCCTAAACCCTAAACCCTAAACCCTAAACCCTAAACCCTAAACCCTAAACCCTAAACCCTAAACCCTAAACCCTAAACCCTAAACCCTAAACCCTAAACCCTAAACCCTAAACCCTAAACCCTAAACCCTAAACCCTAAACCCTAAACCCTAAACCCTAAACCCTAAACCCTAAACCCTAAACCCTAAACCCTAAACCCTAAACCCTAAACCCTAAACCCTAAACCCTAAACCCTAAACCCTAAACCCTAAACCCTAAACCCTAAACCCTAAACCCTAAACCCTAAACCCTAAACCCTAAACCCTAAACCCTAAACCCTAAACCCTAAACCCTAAACCCTAAACCCTAAACCCTAAACCCTAAACCCTAAACCCTAAACCCTAAACCCTAAACCCTAAACCCTAAACCCTAAACCCTAAACCCTAAACCCTAAACCCTAAACCCTAAACCCTAAACCCTAAACCCTAAACCCTAAACCCTAAACCCTAAACCCTAAACCCTAAACCCTAAACCCTAAACCCTAAACCCTAAACCCTAAACCCTAAACCCTAAACCCTAAACCCTAAACCCTAAACCCTAAACCCTAAACCCTAAACCCTAAACCCTAAACCCTAAACCCTAAACCCTAAACCCTAAACCCTAAACCCTAAACCCTAAACCCTAAACCCTAAACCCTAAACCCTAAACCCTAAACCCTAAACCCTAAACCCTAAACCCTAAACCCTAAACCCTAAACCCTAAACCCTAAACCCTAAACCCTAAACCCTAAACCCTAAACCCTAAACCCTAAACCCTAAACCCTAAACCCTAAACCCTAAACCCTAAACCCTAAACCCTAAACCCTAAACCCTAAACCCTAAACCCTAAACCCTAAACCCTAAACCCTAAACCCTAAACCCTAAACCCTAAACCCTAAACCCTAAACCCTAAACCCTAAACCCTAAACCCTAAACCCTAAACCCTAAACCCTAAACCCTAAACCCTAAACCCTAAACCCTAAACCCTAAACCCTAAACCCTAAACCCTAAACCCTAAACCCTAAACCCTAAACCCTAAACCCTAAACCCTAAACCCTAAACCCTAAACCCTAAACCCTAAACCCTAAACCCTAAACCCTAAACCCTAAACCCTAAACCCTAAACCCTAAACCCTAAACCCTAAACCCTAAACCCTAAACCCTAAACCCTAAACCCTAAACCCTAAACCCTAAACCCTAAACCCTAAACCCTAAACCCTAAACCCTAAACCCTAAACCCTAAACCCTAAACCCTAAACCCTAAACCCTAAACCCTAAACCCTAAACCCTAAACCCTAAACCCTAAACCCTAAACCCTAAACCCTAAACCCTAAACCCTAAACCCTAAACCCTAAACCCTAAACCCTAAACCCTAAACCCTAAACCCTAAACCCTAAACCCTAAACCCTAAACCCTAAACCCTAAACCCTAAACCCTAAACCCTAAACCCTAAACCCTAAACCCTAAACCCTAAACCCTAAACCCTAAACCCTAAACCCTAAACCCTAAACCCTAAACCCTAAACCCTAAACCCTAAACCCTAAACCCTAAACCCTAAACCCTAAACCCTAAACCCTAAACCCTAAACCCTAAACCCTAAACCCTAAACCCTAAACCCTAAACCCTAAACCCTAAACCCTAAACCCTAAACCCTAAACCCTAAACCCTAAACCCTAAACCCTAAACCCTAAACCCTAAACCCTAAACCCTAAACCCTAAACCCTAAACCCTAAACCCTAAACCCTAAACCCTAAACCCTAAACCCTAAACCCTAAACCCTAAACCCTAAACCCTAAACCCTAAACCCTAAACCCTAAACCCTAAACCCTAAACCCTAAACCCTAAACCCTAAACCCTAAACCCTAAACCCTAAACCCTAAACCCTAAACCCTAAACCCTAAACCCTAAACCCTAAACCCTAAACCCTAAACCCTAAACCCTAAACCCTAAACCCTAAACCCTAAACCCTAAACCCTAAACCCTAAACCCTAAACCCTAAACCCTAAACCCTAAACCCTAAACCCTAAACCCTAAACCCTAAACCCTAAACCCTAAACC